>JASPKZ010000038.1:4240000-4569679 GCA_030220185.1 Diploptera punctata | reverse complement strand
CGGGACTCGAACCCGTGACCCTTGGCTTTCCGGTCTCATTGCTCTACCAACTGAGGGCTACCGGGGCGATTACATCTAAACGCAATTTTTCTCTATGTACAGGTTGTAATTCCCTCGCGCGCAAATTCTTGAAACCACTAGCTTCTATCTATTTGCAATGGCGGCATTCTTAGTTAAGAAACATTTATTGGGAATTTAACACTACTTTATAGCCATTAGGGCTTCTATTGACGATTTTATTATTAATTTAACACTTCTCATTGAAGATAAATTATTTTTAAGAGAAAAATTTTCGCCTAACCGGAGACTCGAACCCGGGACCCTTGGCTTTCCTCCGGGCTCAAGTGCTCTACTACCAACTGAGCTAACCGAGGCGAGTTACGATCTAGACGCAAATTTTTCTCTTATGTACAGTTTAATTCCCTCCTCGCGCCAAATTCTTGAAAACATAGCTTCTATCTTTGCAAATGGCGGCTTCTTAGTTAAGAAGACATTTATTGGGAATTTAACACCTACTTATAGCCAGTAGGGCTTCTATTGACGATTTTATTATTAATTAACACCTTCTCATTGAAGGATAAATTATATTGAAGAGAAAAATTTTCGCCTAGACCGGACTCGAACCCGGACCCTTGGCTTTCCGGGCTCAAGTGCTCTACCAACTGAGCTACCGAGGCGAGTTTACGATCTAGACGCAAATTTTTCTCGTATGTACATTTGTAATTCCCTCGCGCAAATTCTTGAAACCATAGCTCTAATCTTTGGCAAATGGCGGCTTCTTAGTTAAGAAGACATTTATTGGGAATTTAACACTATACTTTATAGCCAGTAGGGCTTCTATTGACGATTTTATTTATTAATTTAACACTTCTCATTGAAGGATAAATTAATATTGAAGAGAAAAATTTTCGCCTAGACCGGGACTCGAACCCGGGACCCTTGGCTTTCCGGGCTCAAGTGCTCTACCAACTGAGCTACCGAGGCGAGTTACGATCTAGACGCAAATTTTTCTCTTATGTACAGTTGTAATTCCCTCGCGCCAAATTCTTGAAACCATAGCTTCTATCTTTGCAAATGGCGGCTTCTTAGTTAAGAAGACATTTATTGGGAATTTAACACTACTTTATAGCCAGTAGGGCTTCTATTGACGATTTTATTATTAATTTAACACTTCTCATTGAAGGATAAAGCTCAGTTGGTAGAGCACTTGAGCCCGGAAAGCCAAGGGTCCCGGGTTCGAGTCCCGGTCTAGGCGAAAATTTTTCTCTTCAAATATAATTTATCCTTCAATGAGAAGTGTTAAATTAATAATAAAATCGTCAATAGAAGCCCTACTGGCTATAAAGTAGTGTTAAATTCCCAATAAATGTCTTCTTAACTAAGAAGCCGCCATTTGCAAAGATAGAAGCTATGGTTTCAAGAATTTGGCGGCGAGGGAATTACAATGTACATAAGAGAAAAATTTGCGTCTAGATCGTAACTCGCCTCGGTAGCTCAGTTGGTAGAGCACTTGAGCCCGGAAAGCCAAGGGTCCCGGGTTCGAGTCCCGGTCTAGGCGAAAATTTTTCTCTTCAAATATAATTTATCCTTCAATGAGAAGTGTTAAAATTAATAATAAAATCGTCAATAGAAGCCCTACTGGCTATAAAGTAGTGTTAAATTCCCAATAATGTCTTCTTAACTAAGAAGCCGCCATTTGCAAAGATAGAAGCTATGGTTTCAAGAATTTGGCGCGAGGGAATTACAACTGTACATAAGAGAAAATTTGCGTCTAGATCGTAACTCCGCCTCGGTAGCTCAGTTGGTAGAGCACTTGAGCCCGGAAAGCCAAGGGTCCCGGGTTCGAGTCCCGGTCTAGGCGAAAATTTTTCTCTTCAAATATAATTTATCCTTCAATGAGAAGTGTTTAAAATTAATAATAAAATCGTCAATAGAAGCCCTACTGGCTATAAGTAGTGTTAAATTCCCAATAAATGTCTTCTTAACTAAGAAGCCGCCATTTGCAAAGATAGAAGCTATGGTTTCAAGAATTTGGCGCGAGGGAATTACAACTGTACATAAGAGAAAAATTTGCGTCTAGATCGTAACTCGCCTCGGTAGCTCAGTTGGTAGAGCACTTGAGCCCGGAAAGCCAAGGGTCCCGGGTTCGAGTCCCGGTCTAGGCGAAAATTTTTCTCTTCAAATATAATTTATCCTTCAATGAGAAGTGTTAAATTAATAATAAAATCGTCAATAGAAGCCCTACTGGCTATAAAGTAGTGTTAAATTCCCAAAAATGTCTTCTTAACTAAGAAGCCGCCATTTGCAAAGATAGAAGCTATGGTTTCAAGAATTTGGCGCGAGGGAATTACAACTGTACATAAGAGAAAAATTTGCGTCTAGATCGTAACTCGCCTCGGTAGCTCAGTTGGTAGAGCACTTGAGCCGGAAAGCCAAGGTCCCGGGTTCGAGTCCCGGTCTAGGCGAAAATTTTTCTCTTCAAATATAATTTATCCTTCAATGAGAAGTGTTAAATTAATAATAAAATCGTCAATAGAAGCCCTACTGGCTATAAAGTAGTGTTAAATTCCCAATAAATGTCTTCTTAACTAAGAAGCCGCCATTTGCAAAGATAGAAGCTATGGTTTCAAGAATTTGGCGCGAGGGAATTACAACTGTACATAAGAGAAAATTTGCGTCTAGATCGTAACTCGCCTCGGTAGCTCAGTTGGTAGAGCACTTGAGCCCGGAAAGCCAAGGGTCCCGGGTTCGAGTCCCGGTCTAGGCGAAAATTTTTCTCTTCAAATATAATTTATCCTTCAATGAGAAGTGTTAAATTAATAATAAAATCGTCAATAGAAGCCCTACTGGCTATAAAGTAGTGTTAAATTCCCAATAAATGTCTTCTTAACTAAGAAGCCGCCATTTGCAAAGATAGAAGCTATGGTTTCAAGAATTTGGCGCGAGGGAATTACAACTGTACATAAGAGAAAAATTTGCGTCTAGATCGTAACTCGCCTCGGTAGCTCAGTTGGTAGAGCACTTGAGCCCGGAAAGCCAAGGGTCCCGGGTTCGAGTCCCGGTCTAGGCGAAAATTTTTCTCTTCAAATATAATTTATCCTTCAATGAGAAGTGTTAAATTAATAATAAAATCGTCAATAGAAGCCCTACTGGCTATAAAGTAGTGTTAAATTCCCAATAAATGTCTTCTTAACTAAGAAGCCGCCATTTGCAAAGATAGAAGCTATGGTTTCAAGAATTTGGCGCGAGGGAATTACAACTGTACATAAGAGAAAAATTTGCGTCTAGATCGTAACTCGCCTCGGTAGCTCAGTTGGTAGAGCACTTGAGCCCGGAAAGCCAAGGGTCCCGGGTTCGAGTCCCGGTCTAGGCGAAAATTTTTCTCTTCAAATATAATTTATCCTTCAATGAGAAGTGTTAAATTAATAATAAAATCGTCAATAGAAGCCCTACTGGCTATAAAGTAGTGTTAAATTCCCAATAAATGTCTTCTTAACTAAGAAGCCGCCATTTGCAAAGATAGAAGCTATGGTTTCAAGAATTTGGCGCGAGGGAATTACAACTGTACATAAGAGAAAAATTTGCGTCTAGATCGTAACTCGCCTCGGTAGCTCAGTTGGTAGAGCACTTGAGCCGGAAAGCCAAGGGTCCCGGGTTCGAGTCCCGGTCTAGGCGAAAATTTTTCTCTTCAAATATAATTTATCCTTCAATGAGAAGTGTTAAATTAATAATAAAATCGTCAATAGAAGCCCTACTGGCTATAAAGTAGTGTTAAATTCCCATAAATGTCTTCTTAACTAAGAAGCCGCCATTTGCAAAGATAGAAGCTATGGTTTCAAGAATTTGGCGCGAGGGAATTACAACTGTACATAAGAGAAAAATTTGCGTCTAGATCGTAACTCGCCTCGGTAGCTCAGTTGGTAGAGCACTTGAGCCCGGAAAGCCAAGGGTCCCGGGTTCGAGTCCCGGTCTAGGCGAAAATTTTTCTCTTCAAATATAATTTATCCTTCAATGAGAAGTGTTAAATTAATAATAAAATCGTCAATAGAAGCCCTACTGGCTATAAAGTAGTGTTAAATTCCCAATAAATGTCTTCTTAACTAAGAAGCCGCCATTTGCAAAGATAGAAGCTATGGTTTCAAGAATTTGGCGCGAGGGAATTACAACTGTACATAAGAGAAAAATTTGCGTCTAGATCGTAACTCGCCTCGGTAGCTCAGTTGGTAGAGCACTTGAGCCCGGAAAGCCAAGGGTCCCGGGTTCGAGTCCCGGTCTAGGCGAAAATTTTTCTCTTCAAATATAATTTATCCTTCAATGAGAAGTGTTAAATTAATAATAAAATCGTCAATAGAAGCCCTACTGGCTATAAAGTAGTGTTAAATTCCCAATAAATGTCTTCTTAACTAAGAAGCCGCCATTTGCAAAGATAGAAGCTATGGTTTCAAGAATTTGGCGCGAGGGAATTACAACTGTACATAAGAGAAAAATTTGCGTCTAGATCGTAACTCGCCTCGGTAGCTCAGTTGGTAGAGCACTTGAGCCCGGAAAGCCAAGGGTCCCGGGTTCGAGTCCCGGTCTAGGCGAAAATTTTTCTCTTCAAATATATTTATCCTTCAATGAGAAGTGTTAAATTAATAATAAAATCGTCAATAGAAGCCCTACTGGCTATAAAGTAGTGTTAAATTCCCAATAAATGTCTTCTTAACTAAGAAGCCGCCATTTGCAAAGATAGAAGCTATGGTTTCAAGAATTTGGCGCGAGGGAATTACAACTGTACATAAGAGAAAAATTTGCGTCTAGATCGTAACTCGCCTCGGTAGCTCAGTTGGTAGAGCACTTGAGCCCGGAAAGCCAAGGGTCCCGGGTTCGAGTCCCGGTCTAGGCGAAAATTTTTCTCTTCAAAAATTTATCCTTCAATGAGAAGTGTTAAATTAATAATAAAATCGTCAATAGAAGCCCTACTGGCTATAAAGTAGTGTTAAATTCCCAATAAATGTCTTCTTAACTAAGAAGCCGCCATTTGCAAAGATAGAAGCTATGGTTTCAAGAATTTGGCGCGAGGGAATTACAACTGTACATAAGAGAAAAATTTGCGTCTAGATCGTAACTCGCCTCGGTAGCTCAGTTGGTAGAGCACTTGAGCCCGGAAAGCCAAGGGTCCCGGGTTCGAGTCCCGGTCTAGGCGAAAATTTTTCTCTTCAAATATAATTTGGATAATATTTTATTCTTTCACAGAGATTAAACATATTAAGTTCTGTTCTTATATCTTCGTTTTTCTTTTTATCAGTTCTTCGGTATTGCTCTCAACATCTTCATTTCAGCAGCCTCTAATTTGTTTACTATCTGCCTTTGTTAATGTCCAGGTTTCACATCCATAGATAAGAGATGGAACTGCCAATACTTTGTAAAATTTCAAAATAGTTTATTTTCTAGTCTTATTCAATAAAGTGCGTTTAATTGTGCAACATAGATAATTGAATCATTGTATTTTAGTGTGTTTATCACCAAGTACTCAATCTCATCAAACCAGAAGCAACATAACACTCACAAAACATTACTTAGCACCCAGACTAGATAACATAAACTTCACAACACGCTTCCAATCAACCAAAGCACACCAAATATAAACATGGGATACTAATATACTTCAAACACTTGTGGAACTCAACAACCTAGAGCTCTTAAACAAAATATTAACCTTGCTGATAACACTATTAATTCACAAGGGCTGTAAACAAGACAATTAAAGCAAACTAGACTAAACCACCTCAAGATAAATACTTAAGACTAATAAGCTTACAATTTAATATAATATAGTCGTGAAAACAGCTGAGGATGGAAGAGATGTTTTTCTGATACTGCGGTGCTGTGTTAAAAAAAAACATAGATATATGAGGTAAGAAGAATTCACGATTCATATGATTCTTAAGCTTATAATTCTTTCGCACCCTTCACTCCCCTCCACCTCACTTGGAAAAATACACATACACATCAGACAAGTACCATAAGACACAGGTCATGACATCTGACAAGGTCGTCAGTACCACTACAAATACTGTAGAGGCTGTTCAAGATGGCCTAGGAGACTGTTGGTGCTAGGGTTTACATCTAGTGTTTTTTATAATTGGTATCCATACTTTTATTTACTTTTAGTAATTCTTCCTTTCTGTTAAAACTATTTTCATGTTTAAATATATTGATGGCTTCTTGTTGTAGATGGGTAAAATAGTGTGTGCAATTTGATAATATGTCTGTGTTGAATGTTCTGCTACTGTTGACTTTTTCACTTGCTTTCGACAACTATATCTTTGATGTTCTTTGAGCCTGGATGCAACAATCCTGCATTTGGTAGTACCTATGTACACTTGGCCGTAACTGCATGGAATCCTGCATATGATTGGTAAGGGTGTAGTTTGTCCTTCACTGGTCTGAGGAGGTTCTTGATTTTTCTGGTAGGCATGTATACTGTTTTTGTGTTTTCTTATTCAATCAGTTACATTTTAATGTACAGTAATTGGGCAACATGTGCATTACCTCTTGGTTGATAAAAATGGACCATGATTTATTGATGTCATTCAATGTCACAATTTTCCATTTTTCTCTAGCCAGGTAGTGCTCTTAGAGCTTTCTGCTGTTGATGTGTCTTTTTGAATATGTTGAAGTAGGAGCTCATGGATGCTGCTTTTTAGTGCTTTTCTAGATAAAATATTTTAATTATTGTATTAACAAATCTTAACAGAAGTTACCACCTTCGTTGTAGTGACTATTTGAATCTCTGGGTTCCTAGCAGAGATGAGTGTCTTCACTTTTCTGATCATCTCAGGGGTGCAAGGATATGCCTGTTTTTACCCTTCAGGAATCAATCCCAACAAGCTTTTATTTAACCCATCAGTATGAAGTGATGTGCACTGCCCGCATAAAGTAAATACTACTTCTCTGCGGAGTGATGTGCACCGCCCGCATTATTTCTTTACCGAAACTAGTTCTTATTTTTTGGAAAGGATTCCCTAAATAAACGATTAAATAATATACTTTATTTAAATACAATAGGGATTAAATAATATAATTTTGTAAAGGAAAGATTACTCTTTTATTTTATATCTAAAATTAATAATATAACTTATGTCTAATTTATTGTTAAATGTGGGGAAGTTTGAAGTGCTTATCGAGCAATGTTCTACATCCGGTGCATTTGATTTATTGTCATTCTTTGTAAAAATACACACAGAGAACACAATTTGTGAAATGCAATCTTATAAGAGAAGATCTCAAGCTTTCAATTAACATACAATTTACATTTTATATATATATATATATATTTTTTTTCCCCATGTAGTTCCTCATTTTTTCTACAGACTGTGTTAGAGACTATTAGTCCGATTTCCACTGCTCTCTTTTTGGAAACCATACACCTTTTTAAAAATTTTGTTTATGTAGCTGGGTTGGTGAAGGTTTCCTCTTTCAAATGATATACTACTACAGTCATTAAGTTCTGAGACTTTGTGCCTGGAGGGTAGGCACCCACAAGAATCTGGATGACTCACAAGATGTCGATAACTTGGCATACACTTAAACAGAACCACATCCTCACTCAAAATAGTCATGTTGACCATTATGCACATTTGCCAACGTTGGTATAGCTGCTGGAAACACCGCTGAAAGATGTTGACAGGAAGGTCCCGTATGGCTTCTTTTGTGGCAGTCATGACCTCTTCAGAAGAATGAAATATATGCCCATGTAGGATTGCTTTCATGCGAGAAAAGAGAATAAAAATTGCATGGCGTGAGATCAAGTGAGTATGGAGGATATGGCAAAACCGTCACCTGTTGCCTTGCAAGTTCCTCTTGGACAAGGACAGAACGATGTGCGGGGACGTTGTCGTGTAGCAACAGCCAATTCTTTGTACGCCAAAGCTGAGGTTGCTTATGGCGAATTGAACCGCATAAATGGCCAAGGATCTCTTTGTAGTGGATTTTGTTTACAGTTGCACCTTCTGATATGTATTCTATGTGAACAATTCCATTTGAATCAAAAAACAGTTCAAGCATCTCCTTGCCTTTTGACCTGTTGTGTTGTGGTGATAATGGCGTTTTCCAGATGGCAGATTGTCATTTCAGTTGCGGATCGTAAAGAAAACACCATGTTTCATCTCCAGTTTTTATCCGGTTGAGAAACGTCGGATCATCGTCAGCACTACTGATGAAGTCACCACAAATCGTCATGCGGTCATCACATTAGTCTTGCGACAGGATTCATGGCACACTGTGCTGGGTAACATGAGACACGTTCAAGTCATGAGACAAAATTTTGTAGCAAGTACCTTGGCTGACACCTACCGCTGCTGGCAGATTGTCTATTGATTGGAAGCGGTTAGCACGCACCAACGTTACAACTTCTTTGATCTTTCGTTTAGTTTGAATTATTTGTGGCTGATCAGTATGCACATCTTCTTTCAAACTGTCTCTTTGTTACAAAAAATGTCGGTGCCACCTAAAAACAACACTGCGACTCCATGCGTACTCACTGTAAACTTGCTGCATCATTTGAAACATTTCAGCAGCAGTCTTGCCTAATTCCTGACAGAACTTGATGTTGCTTTAACTGTGATATCTCGAGTTCCGACATGCGCATTCAAATCACTGTCACAACAAAGACTGTAGTTCTGCTTGCAGTACATGTATTGAACTGTCTCTTGCTGGGACAAGAGACTAACTGACAAGGTACCATACCACGGCACCACCTATGTGCTATAGTGCATCACTGTGCTCAGTCTCAAAACTTAATGACTGTACCACGTATGTGACACTTATATGGCACCAAATTTGTGAAAGAAATACTAACTTGAATGAGGGGGCTCTGTTCAGTCTCTTAGACTAGCACAAGGCTGGCAGTGTTTCGCTATGGCCCCTACAAATAAACAGTGTGAGAATACTACAGAATGATTAGATGAGGAACTGGAAAAGAAACATATAATCTGTTGTAGATTATAATATAAATTTGGGAGGCTTGGACCTAACAGACCAATTTGTTACATTTATATTTGTTGGAAAGGAAGAAAATAAAAAGTATTACATGAAAATATTTTTCCATCTTCTAAATGTTGCTAATTGAACAGTGTGATTATCTATAGGGAGAAATCACTACAAAATATGTTTTGCATTGACCTTGCAGAAGCTTCAGTTGTGCAGCATGGGGGTGGGATAAAAAGAAAGCTTTCCGGATGTCATTCAACTAGCAATATAATACCAAGATCAGTTACAAGACATTTTTTGGAAAGAATACCTCCTTAGATGAAAATGAAGCCCCGCCTAAACAAAAGATCTGTCGTGTGTTTCATAAAAAAATAAACAGAATGATAAAGTTATTAAGTTATGTAGATAGGAAATAACACTATGAGGTTCTTTAATATTGTTTATTTTTTATTATTTCACTCACCTCAACAAGTTTCAAAAAATTTTCAACAAATTCAACATTAAATTAGCACCAAAAAATGATTACAGCTTAGGTAATTTAATAAAAACCAACAAAAATGAAAAAATTGAAGACTGCAAAAAATCGGGAATTTATCAAATTAATTGTAAAGATTGTGAAAAGGTATACATAGGAAAAACAAAAAGGAATCTAAATACAAGATTAAAAGAACACCTCAGAAATGTTAAAAATGGAGAAACCGAAAAATCTGCAATAGCTGCACATGCCTGGTCAGAAAAACATAGAATAGAAACCAAAACAAAATTACTTAAACAATTGGAAAAACCGAAGGAACTCACAATTTGGGAAAAAATTTACATATGCAAGAATGAAAATACAACTATGAATTTTGAAATACCCGGTTATAAAGAAAGAGGACTGATTTGGAAATTCTTCGGTCGGCCACCAGATGGCGCGGAGGTCAGTCTGCAGGATAGAAGGCCGTTGGACGTCAGTTGTGAACGTGATGCAGCATTGACAATGTCACAAATTACGTGAAGAAACCCAGGGTCTGCTATGAATTATGAAGTATGAGGTGAGTGAAATAATAAAAAATAAACAATGATAAAGTTATGTTTAAATTAATATTGGGAAGTAAACATTATGAGGTTATATCATTAATAGTGAGTGGAGAACATATTTTTATCGACTCGCCTCATATGATTTCAAATTTCTTTGATACCGACGGTTTCAGACAATATCTTGTCCTTCTTCAATGGAAGCCATGAATGAAGGACATGATATTGTCTGAAACCGTCGGTATCAAATAAATTTGAAATCATGTGGGGTGAGTCAATAAAAATATGTTCTCCAATCACTAAGAATGATAAAGTGTTTAGATGCCCTACTATGAAGTGAGATTATATGTGGAGGGGTCCTTCAAATCAATCTGAATTAACATAACTTCTAATGTATTGTAAATTTTATTTACATTACTATAGTTTGCAATTATTATAATATATTAGTCTCACATTTAACTGAATATATATTCAAATTTCCATTTAGATATTTTTAAATATCAAACAAGATCAAGTTTTTTGAGACTGGAAAACATCTTTCCTCAAATTAATGTTGATTTATTCTCCAACATGTTTCAATATAATCTTCTATATCATCATCAGCTTGCCCAGACTGAAATCTTGGGCAAGCTGATGATGATATAAAAGATTATATCGAAATACATTCGAGAATAAATCAATATTAATTTGAGATAAGATGTTTCCCAGTCTCAAAAAAACTTGATTAAAAAGAACATCAAAATATTACTTCCTAAAATAAACCATTAGATCAAACGAAATATTAAATTATATTATTTTTAATTATATCATATTAAATTTTTACAAAATTTTGTATTCGAAGGAATCCTCCCACAGCTGAGAACCGTCAGGGGATTTAAATCTCCCACGCTGATGGGTTAAAATACAATAGATTCCGGCGAGCAAGATTTAATCTCAAAGTTTATCAAATCAGTCCCAGATGACAGTTTGAAAGTTGATGGTAATGGCGCAAGTTCAACAGTTGGGAGTTTTGGCTGAGGATAGAAGTAATGGCTTCAGAAACTGTTCTGTGAGAATCACGGAGTTTTATGAGGTGAGATGTAAAAAGTTTTTTCCGACTCTCTTATATAAATTACCTCATAGTCTTAATTCCTTTCGTGAAGTTTTATTAAAAACATATCCTGTTTTAGACATATGAAAACAATGCTTCTTTTTTTTTTTGCTTTTATTACAGCTGAATTAATTGTAATTAACATGAGAAAGAGTTGTAATGCAGCCGTCCCAGAAAGGATCAATTTTCATTAGCACATTACAAGGAAGACGCCTAAAAAATCTATGACAAGTTATGCAAGGTTAATCTTCTCTGCACTCCTGCAAGTCATGACTGTGATGCAAACAGTGGTACCACTAATAATAATTTCAAATCAATCAAAGATAAGTAAACAACCCTCCATATTATCCATCTTATATTTCTGCATACAAGTCAGCCGCTGTGGTCTCGAGGTAGCATGTTGCCTTGTCACGCTGTGAGCCCAGGTTCGATCCCCCGTCGAGATAAGTTTCCTGGGTGATGGTTTTTTCGGGGTTTTCCTCACCTGTAAGACAAATGTCAGGAACATTTAAGACCCAAACAGTCCCTGAACATCATCTGGCCATCATTAACATATTGATTAAGTTTAGGATTAAGGCCTCTCCTGGCCAATCATTATCATCCTCATCACCTATCATATATCATCAGGGCAGCGTAACTTCGCCTTCCAGGTACCCCAACCTCAGAAGTGGGTTACAATAATGCCATGCCAGGAGAGAATACCAGAAAACCTCAACGTGGGTTACAATAATGCCATGCCAGGAGAGAATACCAGAAAACCCCAGAAGTGGGTTACATTAATGCCATGCCAGGAGAGAATACCAGAATGTCAAAATGACAACATGGTGGCATTGAATAAAAAAAAATATTTCTGCATATGATGATCTTGATGAAGATTTTCGGGCTGTAGGCCGTGGTCGTGAGGCTTGTAGTTCCCCGATGTTTCGCCAGAGACTGCGTCTGGCATCCTCAAGGGTTGTCTCGAGACTGGAAATTCTGTCCACTGTCTGTCCTATTTATACGTTCACCGCGATGTGTTCGCAAGTTATATCTGCCATCTGATTGGTCAGCGTTAGGGACTTCCAACGCTCCAATGAGATTGCTGTTTGATGATCTAGTCGACTGTATGTTATATCTGCCTTCTGATTGGTCGGCATATATTGATACAAATGCAATTTTTGAAATGAAGTATTCATGGAACCAATATGGTTAATTGGAAGACGGAGTATGAGGTGAGGTAATCAAATTTTTCTTAAATTTAATATGTATCTCATAGTGAAATTCCTATAAAGTTCAATTACACTTGACTTTTTAGGAATTAACACTATGAGGTATTTTTTAAGTAAAATTGTATCATCTCACCTCATATTCTTCATCTTCTTCCAAGATTGGTTTCGGAACCTTATTCTGTTCCATCCTCAGTACTTTCACAACTGCTATGTCGTCCTGAAGAACTGCCACCTGCTCCCTTTGTTGGTAGACTGAAAACCTTAAAACAAAATCATTTTCCCCGAGAATTTCAAAATTCATTAATTTCTCTTTTCTTTTTTTTTTGAATGTAGATTTTTTCCCAAACTGTGAGCTCTTTAGGTTTTTTTATCTTTCCATTCTTGACATTCCTGTCATTCTCAGGAATGTCAAGAATGGGGAAGTAGAAAAACTTGCAGTAGCAGCCTACGCAGCTCACGGTTTTGGGGAGGGGGGAATCTACATTCAAAAAAATGAAAAGGAGAAATTCCCAGGGAAAATTATTTGATTTTGAGGTTATTCGGTCTAGCAACAAAGGAAGCAGCGGGCAGTTCTTCAAGATGACATAACAAAGGTCATGAAAGTACTGAAGATGGAACTGAATAAGATCCTGAAACTGGTCTAAGAAGGAGTATATGAAGTGAGGTGATTCAATTACAGCAAACTCCCGATTATCCGTGCACGTATTATCCAGGCATGACTCTTTACTGTATTTTTTTAAAATGAAGATAAATACTGTACTGTATTTTGTATGGTTATGAAAAATTCTTTAATTTTAAACATGCTACTGTGATATTTGAAAAATATACGCCTAGACTGGGGTTTGAACCCAGGACCTTTGACTCTCTATGTCAATACTCTTCCAACTGAGCTACCTAGGCCTCCAATCTAAACGATTATTTTTCTCTTATACATAGTTAATTCCCTAACCCCAAATACTACGAGCCGTTGCTACGATTTTTGCAAATGGTGGCTTCTTTATTAAGAAGACTTTTTATTGGGAATTTAAAAATTACTTATAAAGCCAATAGTGCTTCTTTCAACGTTAATATTATTCGTTTTTAAACATCTTAAGATGTTTAAAAACAAATAATATTAACATGCTACTGTGAACTGCGCTCAGAAACTAGCACAAATAGAGTGACCTTCACTCACAATCCCCTCACCTGACGCGTACCAACCAACATTCTGAGAATACAATTTCGGAAATTTCCGTTGTGTGAGTCACTGAAAGTTTGTTGTTACAGAACTGTTATCGGCAAAGCTTTGTTGTTGAAACCACAGATATGTTGTGGCAGTGGGTTTATTGCTGGTTAGTGTGGTTATCGCTGATTATTTGTATCGTTATCACTGGTTATAAGTGTGATTATCAGTAGTTACTAGTGTAGTTATCGCTGGTTATGATGGCCATTTTGAATAACTGTTGTAACCAGACTGGTCATAATAGGAAATAGTCCCACTTTTTTTCATATTTATGAGTAAAATAAATTAATGATAATTATGACTTGCACCTAAATACACTTAATATAACATTTTATGAATATTTGTTGCATTGTAGTGTTAAAGTGGGTAAATAAATTTCTGGTCAACTTCCACGGCACCGAATAACTTAGTTGGATATCCGTGTTTTTTTTATTTTCCATGCATATCTCGGTCCTAATTAACACGGATAATCAGGAGTTTGCTATACACTGTTTCTTTGTAGTTTAGATATAGTTGGAATGGAGTATTAGTTTTGAAAATGTGTCTGCATGATAAAATTTGGATGTGAGATAGACTTACTGGGATGTTGTGTGTGGAAATCTCTCATGCACTCTAGATTTTCTGAACCTAAAATCTATTGCCTTGGTCCAAGATGGAACCTGAGAACTTCAAATCTACTGGCAAGCATATTACAAGTTAATTAACATGATTTTGTACCAGTATTTTTGCTAAGAATATTTTAAATTTGTAATATGACACAATTAAAATATTTAAGTCAATTCTTGTTTTTTCGACCCCGATGCTATTAGGGCATCCGAGGACTAGGGAGTCTTTCCTTTCTTCCAGGCTATAAGATGGCAGCCCCATCACTGGTCTTGCCTTCCTTCGGCCAGCAACCAATCGAAGGGACTATTATTATGCTTTCAAGTCTTATACGAGAATTTCCTGGAAGGATCAACGCTGGAGGGAAAATTTTCTATAGGATTGTAACAGGCCTTGGCCTAATACTTGGAAGGAAGGAAGAAGAAGAAGAACAGAATAAAGATAATTCAATAAATTTCACCAAGTGGTTCAGAGTGTGTGAAAATTTTTCCTGATTTCCTCTCAATCATAAGATAAATGTTAACTCATTTAAGCACTGAATTTTATTTTATCAACAAAATATTCATCAGGATCCTCATTTATTTGTGGATGATAAAGGTCTCTGGTTTTATAAATTGCTATTATTAAATAAAAAACAAACTAAGAATAATTAATCAAAAATCTAGAATAAAACAATAAAAATACTAAAACATGATTTTGTATTGCCTTGATATAAATATATTATACAAGCACATCTTCTTGAGCTCTCTAGTTGTAATAAAGTAGCACCATTTCAATTGGCAGTTCATGGTCAAATCAGCTCACGTCTTCTATCAATAATCCCCAAATAATGCAACAGAGGCCCTCTATTTTAATCACAGAATAAACAAAATAATCATCAACAGCAGCACTACACCCTGATTCAAGCTCGGCTTCCCTCAGAACCCTCTTCTAGGCATCTCTGTCTCTGGCAACCAGCCACAATTCTTCGATTCTCAAAATTTATCCATCCATCGTAATCTCAGTCATCCCACATTCCTTTTTCCATCAACTTTACATTCCATGATTTTCTTGGGTATCTCATGTTCAGTAATTCTTTGTACATGCCCTGTCCATTGCAATCTTGAAATTTCAATTGGTTTAACCACATCAAAAAGCTTATACAACTGATAGAGCTCAGAGTTATATATTATACACCATTCTCCCTTGTTACAAATTGGAGACAAAATAGTACATGCAGATAAATCCCTGCATTCACACAAATAATAGATAAGGTAAATGATATCATAGTCCTGCGCCATAGCCGAGTGCTTAAGGCAAGAAGTCTTGGCGCAGAGCTACGGGACTTGTGCTGGTTCGAGTCCACATGGGGGAAGAAATTTTTCTCATGGAATTTCGGCCAGTATGGGACTGGTGCCCACCCAGCATTGTGAAGCATTTGGGTAGCTACAGTAAGTAGCGGCACCAGGTTGATAAAACCAGTTATAACGGCTGGGGATCGACATGCTGACCACATGTCACCCCTACACTGGCTTATGATCGTCTACCTCTGATTAACATATGTGGACGTGAGGCCAACAGCCAGCTGGTAGGCCTAGGGCCTTCAAGGCCTGTTGCGCTTGGAGTTGAATGATATCATGAGTGGAATTAAATACAAGAAAAAGAATTGTATGACCTTGAACTGCCAGTAGAATGATGCTTACCATAGTTACTTAACAGTCAATTATTAACTTCCTGTCATAAGTGCTGATCAAATTTGCTCATCTATATTACAAGTTTATGTTGCTGTCAGTGCCATCTGCATTTATTCTATCAAAGTTTCATTTATGTACAAATGCAGCTAACTTTAGCATTCATATGACTACCTTTTGCAGGCTGGTAAAAAAAACAACTCTTGCTTCATATGAGTCACTGAATGTGTTGGTTTTAATACTCTATACTACTTGACTTAGCTCGGTGGGAATACTGAGTAGAGAGAAAAGAGAGCTTTACTACATCATAAGTTAATGTTCATGGCCAAAATAATTTACTTCTGACCTCATCCTTGCCATTACTATAATTAATATAAATAATAATTTTCAAATAAACTTAATCAATTCTTTGCACCTCACCTGATATTAACTGTCTTTCCTGGGCTGGTTTCAAAGTAATATCTCTTTCATCCTCAGCCAATAACCGACTGAGTCAGCTGTTAGTTGAGGACAGAGGATATATTCCTTTGAAACTGGTCCAAGAAAGAGAGTTAATGTGAGGTAGAGTGTAAAGAATGGTTCAATGTATTTGATCAAATATCTCAATGTGAATTGCTATCAATTTTATGTTAAATCAATAATTGTAATAAATAATTGATTCTAGTGCTCAGGATTTCACAATAAAGCCATTTTCCTTATTAATAATAATAATAATAATTTTAATAAAAATCTTTAGAATGCTAGTTAAAAAAAGAGCAAGATGGACCGGTTGCTGTGATTGGCTAGCAGTTGACAATGCGGAGAGTCAAGTTGTTATTATGACATAATCCCTCAAACTTAGTTTCAGTTTTCTTTTAATCAGATTACAATTAAAAATTATACAATACCATACTGGTTATGGCACACAAAATATCAAAATACATCTATTTTAATGTGTAGCTTTAATGATATTTCCTATGACTACTTTTCCCTACACATTAAATACAGCCATATAGGTAAATTAATTAACTTCAAAGTTAAGACAGTAGCTGGTAAAATTGCAGTATGTATAAAATCTTTTGTCAGCCTTCAGAGCACAAGAAAATGTACATGTATAATACCTTAAATGATTCTCCAGTGGAAATAGAATTATAATAGAAAGTGTGACCTGTACAGATAAGATTTTAAAATGTCAAGAATATACTAGGAGACTGCATCAATGCGAGTTTCACAATATATGATGTTTATACTAAGCATAATGTGATTTTAGCAAAAATGGTGACTTTTCTTAACATATATGCTATATAAAGATGTGGTTGACACTTTTGTCATATTAAAATGAAATGATTAATAGCCATTAGGTAAGAGATAATACTTTCTTTCATAATTCTATTTGCCACGATAATAGTTTTATATAAATAGAGTTGTTCCATTTATACTGCTCTCTTTTGAAACATTACTTTGGACAATATGTACAATAAAACATTTTGTACTTAATTTATTAATTACTACTTCACAAATGTGGCTAGCTGTTACCTTTTACTATTATGCTTTCTCCACTTTGTTTGTTCTTTTCTTTGGATTTTAATAATGTACCTACTACAATTCCTGTGAAGAGAATCAAACCTACTCTTTGATTTGATATAAACTTTCCAGAGCAATCTGATGGGTTGTTGATGTCTAGAGTGTACAGCTGAAAAAAGAAAAAGAAAAATTTGAACTCTCTTATCCACTGTGTACAAACATAATGTAATTAGAGTTCTTAACCTAGAATATTATTGGGGAAATTAAATGTTTCTTACCTCTCCTCATATAAATTTTCTAAGTAGATCGCGATTTCGAGACCACAACGGTCTCATCGTCAGCACTTTCTTGGCGACGGATGTTATGTCGATCGGAAGAAACTCTTCTTCTTCCCTCTGTTGGTGGACCGATGAACCTCTGGATCAGGTCAAAATTTGCAAATTTGATCCAGAGGTTCATCGGTCCACCTACAGAGGGAAGAAGAAGAGTTTCTTCGACCTGATCCAGAGGTTCATCGGTCCACCAACAGAGGGAAGAAGAAGAGTTTCTTCCGATCGACATAACATCCGTCGCCAAGAAAGTGCTGACAATGAGACTGTTGTGGTCTCGAAATCGCGATCTACTTAGAAAACTTATATGAGGAGAGGTAAGAAACATTTAATTTCACCATAAATTAAACCTCATAGTGATCAATTCCCATAAAAGTAGAAGTAGAGGTTCAGGGTTCAAATCCCGGTTCAAACAATAATTTTTCTTTCTTAAATCAATTCCCACGTTGGTATAAAATGTTATGGTACAAAAATATTATTTTGGACAAATTGTTGCATGATGAATTACACTGTACAAAGAATAACAAAATGAAGAATATGAGGTTAGTGATAAGAATTTACATAAATAAATAATAAATACTAATGCTGTATTTGGCATTTTTTTTTGTCTTCAATATAAGCCATAAAATAGCTTCATGTTATACAATGAAGTAGGCATAGATCTCTGTATATCTTAATATATAAAAATTTCGTGTCACGTTGTTTGTCCGCGATGGAATCCTAAACTACTGAACCAATTTTAATAAAATTTTGCACACTGTGTGCAGTTTCTGAACCAATTTTAATAAAATTTTGCACACTGTGTGCAGTTTGATCCTACTTGAGACTTAGGGTAGTTTATAACTAAATTTATAGTTGCATTATTTTTTGTTGCAAATTATTTGTTTATTATTTAACAGAGTTGTAATTATCTGTGAGTTCCATACAATTCTAACAGATGGCAGTGTAAGGTAATTTGGTAAGGCAATTGGTTTATTATTTAACAAAGAGAGATCCAGATGTTGCAACCCCGAATTTCAATTGAATTACAAATATTGATTATTTCATAATTTAAGTGTGTTCAGTGTTTATTTTATTTTCAATATTATTAATTTCATGTGTAAGTATTAATTTTAAGTAATCTGGCTGAGACAGCAACTTAATTTAAATTTTTAACATATACCTTAGCCACAGCAATGCGTGGCCGGGACTTCTAGCATATATATATATTATTTTTCATAACTGCTTGCACTCTGGTTTGTTCCTCTCAAAGATCTTGTTCAGGAATCACAATAGAGGAGAGAGGAAGAGAGAGAGAGACTTTAAGACTGGTGAATGCATTTCAGTTATTTCATCACTTTTTAGTTGTTTTATGTTTGTATTATCAAGGCACAGATCTCAGTTTTTCATTAATCTTGAATAAGTCAACATTAATCTTCATAATATTATGGGAATAAGAAAAATTATAATTTTACATAATTGGCATTAAACTTAAGGTAATAAAATATGAGTGAGCCTGACAAATATAACAGCAATAAAGTTAGTTTTGAACATATCACTGGCAGTATTGGATGGCCAGTTATTTTGTAAGTTATTCTTACTAATACGTATAATAAAATTTTTATTTTGTAACATTAGTCAATTATTATTAAGGTAGAATATTTTTTACCACTCACCTCATATTGTTCAATAGGTGAGTGATAAAAAATATTCTACCTTAATGAATATACCTCATAGTGAGAATTCCTAAAATAAGTAATTAGTCAATTACTTGAATTTGAACAAATAATTTTATGTTTTTATTATAAATTTAACATTTCTCACTGAAGGACAAATTATATTTGAAGAGAATAATTTTAGCCTAGACTTCTTAAATAACAAGCTGCCATTTGGCATGTCAAACATAGTCTTTGGCACTCTAAGATATTGTGTAAGAGAAAATTTTGCATTTAGATTGTAGGCCTAGGATAGCTCAGTGACAGAGCATGGGTATATAAAACTAGACATCCTGCATAACATTTTTCTCTTCAAATATAAATAACTGTATACAGTATTTGTAAAACCTATTTATAACTTGGGTAGATGGAAGACTGTACCTCTACTTATCTGCTTCCCCTTCTATTCAGCAATACTCACAGAAACTAAAATTATAGAACAACACATAGAACCTACTTGATTGGCAAGGTGCGCAGCAACTAGTCCAATGGACATATAATATGGCCAAGTTTGATCACACTGTAGTCCAGTTGCAATTAATCCTGAAATCATTGTAGTGCCAAAACCCGATAACCATAGTTTAGTTTTTTCTCCAAATTTGATTGCAGTTGATTTAATTCCAAGAAGTACATCTTCCACTTTATCCTATAAAAATTAAAAATTATCAAGATAAACTAGAACTTAGGATATAAATTAATCACAAAAGCCAATATGACTGCTACATTATCTAACAAAAAGTAATTAAGCACCCATGACTTCAGTTAATTTAGTAAGTAACCTGACTGATGGGCCATTGTTTTTCAATGAGTAAGAGAACTAGTTGAGAAAGAGAGGGCACATGGTGCAGAACTATTTTCTCTCCAGCCTAAGAAAGACACTTCAGGAAAATAAATGGGTGGGTAATCCACGAAGCACATGATTGCTGCAGTTACTACGATTCGTTCATGACCAAAGCACAGTTCAGCGGAAGCGAAAAAATAGATCATATACTTGATTAATATAATTACATATTTAAAGCTATTTATGTTAACTATAGTTGATGTATTTCTTCGAAGGTCGGAGACTAACTAAAAATTCGCATTTGTTTGAAACTGAACGATTCTTGAGAGGAAATTGAATGTCAGTTACAAATATGGCGGCTGTCAGGTAGTTTATGTTAGCTTAACTCGGTGATAAAATGTGTAATCAAAATTATTAGAAGCACAATGGGAAATTGTTAAAGAGTGGTGAAATACGATGTTAAATGTATTTTGTAAGTTTATGGACCTATAGCAGGATTTTAATATCAGAATAAATATGAAAGTTAAAGTTAATAATTTTATACTTTAAAATTCTTTTAATATTTAAATATAACTTAAATAAAGAAAAACAACTAAATAATTAATTGTTGTTCTTTGATGAATAAAAATGTCTCAGTAACAATTAAAGAAATTGTATTATATAACAGTCTTTCTAAATAATGCTTTTAAAGTTGTGTCTTAAGTCATTGTTGTCTGAAATATAAAGCTTTCTGTTATAACTGTAATAGGAACACCTGCTTAACTTACTATTTTTAAATAAAAGTATACTAAATTCTGATTGGATGTTAAAACAATTAACTTTTTGATTTAACCAATCAAATTTAAACCTGGTATTTAATAGACCATTAACCAATAGAATTTAAATATAAAATCATGTGATGTAATAATGTTCTTTAAAATTATAACAGAATTACACTAGTTAGTCTGCATATAACTTTCATCAAGGATAGAAGCTATAACAACTCTCCTGATGAAATGTGATATTTAATACAAGAAGAAAAGTTGACTCAAGAAAAGAAAATAATTTAATTTTAATTGACGGTGAAGAATAATACCATTTACTTGATCTGCTGGGAAATTAAATAGTAAATAAATTTACAAATATTTCTACAAGAATCAGTTATTAGTGATTTTTAAAGTATTTTCCTATCTTGTGTACCAACTTCGACCTTGAGAACAGAATCCAGCTCTACCGAAAATCAAACCCAACCTGAACCAGTAATTCTTATTTATTATTTTGGGACACTATTCCTTCAAAACGTTACTACAACATCGGGCATGAAGAGAGTTAGCTGCTTCAAAACATCGTCATAACATGGAAAAAGAATTACTTCTTCAAAATTGTGCCCACAACGTGGAAAATAATGAAGAACTGACTAAATATTTAATTTTAGGAAGTTATATTTTGAGGTTATTTTAATTATATTATTTTTAGTCTGGACATCTTACCTCAATATTAATGTTGATTTGTTCTTGGACATGTTTCAAAACAATTCTGTTTTATCGTCAGCTTTCCCAGTCTGGGAACGATAAAACAGAATTGTTTTGAAACATGTCCAAGAACAAATCAACATTAATATTGAGGTAAGATGTCCAGACTAAAAATAATATAACTGACTAAATACTTCTTCAGACCATAATTCTGGCACTGTAATGAACGATATAATGCAATAATTTATCGGCTTGTAACAAACAGCTGACAGAGTTCGCCTGTACTCTTGCACATGCTGCGTGGAGTAATACATTCGGAAGTTAAATGTCAAAGTGTGCTTCTTATGTTGGACAAATAATATCAGATTTTAATAAGTGCATAATTGTGGGCTGTCACCTTAGTGGGTACTCTAGCATAGCATAGTCATCAAGTAAAATATCCATATCAAGTGTAGAATGTCCCATGCCCTAGCTGAGTAGTTTAAGGTATGATGCTTTGATGCAGAGCTACGATATTTGCATTGGTTCAAGTCCTAATGGGAGAAGAAATTTTCTCATGGAATTCTGAGCAGTATAAGACTGATGCCCACCCAGCATTGTAGGCCCAGTCTTTCCATTGGAATAACTCAATAGCATCTGTTCATCCATTTGTAGTGTACTACAAGAAAATTAATTAAAACATAGGCCTATGAGTTTTGTTTTTATCTTAGTAAATGTATGAAACATGGACTGTGGTTTAGGACTTCCAAAATTTTTTTTTTTTTTGTTCTTTTTGAGAGAGGAATGGTCCCCCACTTGAAAAAGATATTGTTACTATACTTTTGGAGATTGTTTGGCCCCAAATACAAAAATCGGAAGGAATTTTGTAAATTTGTTGCAACCAAGATACAGAAGCAAAATGGTCTTTTATGAACTAACTGTTGCAAACTGGCACATGTCAACAGGAGTTTGTAATGGTGTTGGAGACCACAATTAAACGAACTGCAGCGAAAGGCCAGCCTTCAAAATCCTCTTTAAAATCAGATCATGGCACCTCAACAGCTTTTTGAAGTGGGCTAACTCCAACATTCCTACAATAAGAATTAATTGAATCGTGATTTCTTCGTACCTCATAACCACCCCTACTTGTTATTTTTTTAAACACCACAGGCACTGCAGTATCGGTGACCATTGTCACCATCCTCAGCTGTTTTCACGACTCATAATGTTAAAAATTCCCAAATTTATTATATAAATTCATACAATAACTTTTTTATATACTACAAATTAATAATATTTGGAAACAGAAAAATTTTTACAAGTGTGATTTAATTAAGCAGTTGCTGTTACTGCATATTGCTGTTACCATTCAACTTCTCAAGAAACTATTGTATTATATTTGAAGAGAAAAATTATACGCTCAGACTGGGGTTTGAACCCAGGACCTTTGGCTTTCTATACCAATGCTCTACCACTGAGCTACCTGAGAAACTCCAATCTAAATGCAAATTTTTCTCTTATACATTGTTAATTCCCTAGTGCCGAATGCTATGAGCATTTGCTCAATTATGCAAATGGCGGCTTCTTATTTAAGAAGACATTTATTGGGAATTTAAACACTACCTTATAAAGCCAGTAGGGCTTCTTTCAATGTTTCTATTATTAACTTAATGCTTCTCACTGAAGGATAAATTATATTTGAAGAGAAAAAATAAAAGGTCCTGGGTTCATATCCAAGTCTGAGCATATAATTTTTCTCTTCAATTATAATTTATCCTTCAGTGAGAAGTGTTAAATTAATGATATAAACATCGAAACTATTAAGTAATGTAGGTAGGAAATAACACTATGAGGTTTTTGAGTTGTATTTTGACTCACTCATATTTCTTGACTCCTTCGCAGACTCGATTTTCTTCTCTGCATCTGTGATATTCTCAATGTGACATCATGGTTACAACTGGCATCCAATGGTTTCCTCTCTTGCAGATTGTTTTCTGTGCTCTCTGATGGCTGACCGATGAACCTCCAAATCAATCCCCTCTCATTTTCACTGGGGATTTCAAAATTCATAGTTTTGTTTTTATTCTTGCATATGTAAATTTTCTCCCAAATTGTGAGTTCCTTCGGTTTTTCCAACTGTTTAAGTCATTTTGCCTTTGTTTCAATTCTGTGTTTTTCTGACCAAGCAAGTGCAGCTATGGCAGATTTTTCTGTTTCTCCATTTTTTAACATTTCTAAGGCGGTCTTTCAATCTTGTATTTAAATTCCTTTTTTTTGTTTTTCCTATGTATATCCTTTCACAATCTTTTCATTTTTGTTGGTTTTTATCAACTTACTCAAACTGTAATCATTTTTCAGTGCTAATTTAATGTTGAATTTGTAATTTTTTTTTGAAACTTGTTAAATACTAAGGGGTGGTATGTGAAATTCTTGAATTTTTTACCAATTTCTTTATCTGTCTGAAGAGTACTTTCATTTCTTATTTTTTGTTCCTTGAATTTATTTATTTTCTTGTGAATCATCTTTTCTTGAAATCCATTAACTTTTGCAATTTTTATGTGTTTTTTCTCTTTATTGAAATTTTCTTTTCTCATGGGAAAGTTCACTAGTCTGTGTGTTAAACTATTAAATACTGCCTGTTTGTGCGAAATATGGTTAAATCCTGTTGCTTTTATATAATTATCAATGTGAGTTTCTTTTCTGTAGATTCCAAATTCTATTTTCCTTAGTATTTAACAAGTTTCAAAAAAATTTCAACAAATTCAACATTAAATTAACACCGAAAAATTATTACAGTTTGAATAAGTTAATAAAAACCAACAAAAATGAAACGATTGAAGACTGTAACAAATCAGGAATTTATCAAATTGATTGTAAAGATTGTGAAAGGATATACATAGGGAAAACAAAAAGAAATTTAAATACAAGATTGAAAGAACGCCTTAAAAATGTTAAAAATGGAGAAACAGAAAAATCTGCAATAGCTACACAAGCTTGGTCAGAAAAACATAGAATTGAAACAAAGGCAAAATTACTTAAACAGTTGGAAAAACCGAAGGAACTCACAATTTGGGAGAAAATTTACATATGCAAGAATAAAAACAAAACTATGAATTTTGAAATACCCAGTGAAAATGAGAGGGAATTGATTTGGATGTTCATCGGTCAGCCATCAGACAGCGCAAAAAACAATCTACAAGAGAGGAAACCGTTGGATGGCAGTTGTAACCATGATGTCACATTGAGAATGTCACTGATACAGTGAAGAAACTCGAGTCTGTGAAGGAGTCACGAAATACGAGGTGAGTCAAAATAAATCGAAACTATTGCATATCATTAAAATTCATCGGAGAACATATTGTTTAAACAACTCACCTCATAGGATTCATGCGTGAGTTGTTTAAACAATATGTTCTCCGATGAATTTTAATGATTATACCTCATAATTATATTTGAAGAGAAAAATTTTCGCCTAGACCGGGACTCGAACCCGGGACCCTTGGCTTTCTGGGCCAAGTGCTCTACCAACTGAGCTACCGAGGCGAGTTACGATCTAGACGCAAATTTTTCTCTTATATACGTTGTAATTCCCTATCGCCAAATGCTTTTGAAACCATTGCTTCTATCTTTGCAAATGGCGGCTTCTTAGTTAAGAAGACATTTATTGGGAATTTAACATTACTTTATAAAGCTAGTAAAGCTTCTAATGATGTTTTTATTATTGATTTAACATTTCTCAATGAAAGATAAATTATATTTGAATAAATCAATAATAAAAACATCATTAGAAGCTTTACTAGCTTTATAAAGTAATGTTAAATTCCCAATAAATGTCTTCTTATCTAAGAAGCCGCCATTTGCAAAGATAGAAGCAATGGTTTCAAAAGCATTTGGCGATAGGGAATTACAACGTATATAAGAGAAAAATTTGCATCTAGATCGTAACTCGCCTCGGTAGCTCAGTTGGTAGAGCACTTGGCCCGGAAAGCCAAGGGTCCCGGGTTCGAGTCCCGGTCTAGGCGAAAATTTTTCTCTTCAAATATAATTTATCTTTCATTGAGAAATGTTAAATCAATAATAAAAATACCTCATAATGTTTACTTCCCAACATTAATTAAATATATTGCATATCATATTAAGATCTTTTTCAAATTTTAAGAAAAAATTTTCACCATATGACTGCTTTTGTGTGGCAAGCGCCTATGACAATGTATGGTGGATGAGGTATTCACTCAACAGATGTGAAGTAAAAATATCATTCTTACATCCAGCTAGACCAGCTATATGTTTCTCTCATCCTTGGAAACCAGATGTCTTACCATGCCAGGAAATTTCATTCTTTGCTAATTGATCGCAGTCCCAATAATATTTAAACCCACGTTTGACCTCTAGCACCCCATGTAGGTTAGATGGGGGAAAAATAAAATTAAAAAATGATCAAGTCCTCTGGCTTGTTATACTGATTGATCAGTCCCAATTAAATTTTAAGCCGACATTTGATCCCTTCACACACATGTAGATGAGAAGAGGTGAACAATAAAATAAAAAGTGACCAAGATTAATAATAAATCCATATTTTTGGGGGTTGCTATTCTGATTGGTGACAATCCCAATGACATTTAAGTCCAAGACACCATCCCTAATGAGCGAAAAATAGATTGACAACAAAATGATAGAGGCTAGTGTCAAATCCATAGTTTTCAGGTTCATTAAGCTGATTGGTGACAGTGCAGAAGTCAAATAAACTCAAGTTTGATCAATAGCATACCTAGGGGTGAGAGGGGATTAAAAATAATATGTCCAAAATGACTGAGATTAGTGTCTAATCCATAATTTTTTAGGTTGGTGAACTTATTGGTGACAGTGCAGATGTCATTATAAGCCAAAGCTTGACCCCTAACACTCATAGAGAGTGAGGAAGGGTGAAAAAATGTCTACTGTGTTAGTGTCTAATCCATAACTTTCAGGGTCGCTAAAGCTCATTCGTAACAGTCCTGATGATATTTAAACCCAAGTCCGACCCCTAGCATACTTAAGGAGGTAAGAGGGGGTGACACATAAAAGTAATCATAAAGGACCTACATTAGTGTCGAATCCAGAGTTTCTGGGTCACAGATGAATAGTGACACTCTCAATGTTGTTCAAGTCCAAGTTCAGCATCCATCTGTATTGAGTGGGGTGAGAAGGAAGAAAAACAAAATGTCTAAATTGATCGAGATTAGGTCAAATCCATAGTTTTCAGAATCACTAAGATGATTTGGGACAAAAAGATTGGATATGCCAGGCAATCAGCTAGTATGATTATAAAAAAATAAATATCCTCAACTCGTGTCCAACTCAGAGTCGGGTGGAGGGATGAGACGAGATGAACCCCTATATATATATATAGAGGTCTGTGAATGATGAGGGTGATGGCCGACTATGTCTGATGCACTATCACAGGGGCAGATGAACGAAATGAATTGAAATGGATGGGATGAGTATGGAGAAGATGGTGGAATTAAATTGTGGCAGGGGAAAACAAGAGAAACCTGCCCAAGCTCCATTTCGTCCACCAACAAAATCCACATGGAGTGACTGAAAGTCAATCTCAGGACACCAGCGATGAAAGGCGAGCGTCTAACTGCTTGTGCCATGGAGCCGTCTAGTATGATTATATAACAAGCAATCCATTAAAATAAAATTGTTGAAATTTTCTGAACTACAGAATTCATTTATATCAGAAATTCAGTTAGTTAAACTCTATCAGGATTACAGGTAACCATAAAAAGAGAATGTAGTTACATTGTTTATACAGTTTTACTCATAGTGATTTCTGATGATATTACCATCTGTATATTTTTATATCTGAAAAATTTTGTAACTCAGATCTTCATTTCTGAAAACATTTTTGAAAAAAATCTAAGATTGTAATTATTGAGGTAAGATAAACAGACTCAAAAATAATATAATCTAAGATTGATTGTACAATATAGTGATTTCTTCTCAAAATGAAGTATTAGCAGTATATAGTAAATATAAAAGAAATTTAAAAATCAAGTTTTATGAACTACCTGATGTGCATAAATTGTATCATATACAATTGTCCAGCATATACCAGCAGCATACAGTGGCAAACAAGCAGACCAATTACAGGAACCATGAATTGCTGACCATCCTAGAAGTGCTCCCCAGTTGAATGTCATTCCTAGAATTAGTTGCGGCCAGTATGTGATCCTTTTCATAAGGGGGTATATAATGACTAGACCTAGAAACACAAATATAAAAATTAAAAATCTGATATGGATCCAACAAAATCACAAAAATGGAACTGCCATATCAACAAAGATGATATGCACACAATAAAGTTAGCTTGTGAGCACAATGCTGGCAATTTTAAAGGGGGGGGGGGGAAATAAATTTGGTATACAGTATTTTCTCTTAGATTTTTTTTTAAGGTTCCTTTATTACAAATTTTTTGGGGTGCGTCTTATATATGGGAAATACTGTAACTAAAAAAAAATACTTGCAAGAATCAAAGTTACTTAATTTATAAACACTATTAGCCCTAATGGGGGCACGCCTTAGCATAGTCGTTACGGTACTACGTACAAGCCACAAGGTCGAGGGTTCGAGTCCCGGTGAGGTCAGGATTTTTAAACTGACCCAAACCTTCTGGTGGCACTATGGCTCTGGGGTTAACTCAGCCTCTAATGGAAATGAGTACCAGACACTTGTTCTGGGGGTAAAGGTGACAGTCATGCAGGGCTAACATTAAGTACCGATTGTCTAGAAAAAGTGGGAGCCTTAATCTCCTACTACCCCAAGGGTCTCCTAAGGCCCATAGTGGGATCACTTTACCTTTTGTTTATTAGCCCCAGTATTTATCAAACAAAGAAAATAGTAGTGCTTCTTTTTGGAGATTGGCACAAAGTAAGTCAGGGAATTTTTGTTCCCTTTAGAGAAACAAATCTTAGGAAATGGGTGAAAACCTACCTAAGGAACTAGCACCAAGGAAGATGCTGTACCAGTTCAACTGGAGCAGAATTAGAAGTCCAACACTGAGTTGTCCAGCGAGAAACACTAATGCTTGAAACTGAGAAATAGCACCACTGACTAGAGGTCGATCCTTTGTGCGAGATACCTGTTTCAATTAAACATACATACATATTTTTAATTCATGTCAGAAACAATTTTTATATGGAATTCTGGCAGTTATGCCTAATGTTTACAGGAAATTAATATCTGCTATTCAACTGTATATTCAATCTTCTGCAACTTCATTTCCTTAGAGAATTTAGCATCACTTTGAAGCTATTCACAATGATAGTGGTGAACCCGTACACCCAGGCATTTTGCAGGGATATGTTTCAATATATATTTAACTATCACAGGGATAAAACACTATGAGGTTTAATTTAAGAATTAAATTAACGTTTTTATTACCTCACCTCATATCCTTTTTCTTCTAGACTGCAGTTTCGGAGCTTATCTCCATCATCAGTAACCTCTGGTCGACAGATGTTATGTCATTTCTTGGAGGTTTTCTTCTTCCTTCTATCGATGGACCGATGAACCTCTGAATCAGGTCAAAATTTGCAGAAGTTTCAAAACTCAAGAAAAAACAAGAAAGATAAACTCATGAATTTTGAAACTCCCGCAAATTTTGACCTGATCCAGAGGTTCATCGGCCCACCGATAGAAGAAGAAAACCGCCAAGAAATGACATAACACCGGTCAACCAGAGGCTACTGATGGTGGAGATAAGCTTTAAAACTGCAGTCTAGAAGAAAAAGGATATGAGCTGAGGTAATAAAAACATTAATTTAATTCTTATGTTTCAATATCTTTGGATCCTTCAATATGCCACCAATTCTTACTTATTATTTGCCCAACAAATATAAGGCACATTTTGCCTATAAGAATGCTAGAGATATGCACATTGCACATGTGCCTCATGGTAACCAACCCAATGAACAATTCCTACAACTCCCATGTCTCCTTAATGATGATTATCTTTCCAGCAAATGCTTACTTTATCATCAATATCTCTGTCCCACATGTCATTGATAGTGCAGCCTGCACCTCGCATAACAAATGCTCCAAGACCAAACAGTGCCAACATTTGGAGGTCTGGCAGAGAGCCTGGTGCTGCACTCATTGCTATGCTCCAACCACATGGCCAGAATAATAACCAAGAACCTGAAACACATGACACATCATTCATAAAGTAGAGCTTATGAAAGCATGTACCATCATTATATAAAATATAAAATACCAAGTGAGTTAGTTCACGTGGAATAATTTTAGAATGATATTCGGGAGGTACTAGGTTAAAATCTCAGAACCAACCAAATTGACTGAAAAGCATTATTTTCTAATACCATTAAAGTTAAATTTTAACTTCTGCTAGATGAAAATGACTGCATAGAAGAATAAATATACACAGCCTATTGAATACAAACAAAAATTCACTTGAAATAGGCTGAACTGTAGTTTTAGGATTCACTACATTATACATGTGCCCATACTATATTTATATGATACTGTTGCACTATTTACTTTTTTTTTCTACTAACATTTTCTATTATTTTAACATTTCGTAATGAATCTTAAACATTTTTTTTTTACAAATCATGAATATTTATCTATGTTGCAATGTTTTAATTAAATTTTAACACTCGCAAATTATTAATTTATAAAGAAAAATTATAGCTTTGTATGCTAATCATTACACTAATCCATCAATTCCAGTGCAAGTGGATAGGAAAATTGATGCTTGCACTGGAAGCCTGGATTAGTGAAATGGTTAGGACGCTAGCATAAAAAGCTACAGATCTGGGTTCATGTCCTGGTTCAGGCATTAATTTGTTTTGCAGATTTATGCAAAATCTCTTGATCATTTCTTCTAAGTACTACAGAACTCTGGTCCCGAGGGTTGATGGATTTTTAGGATGGAAAAATCTAAGGAGCAAGTCCTCCGGGAGGGATTTTAAGCCATGGGTCCCGAGTCTGAAGATTTTCAGGCTCGTAAAAGATCCTTAAGCCTGAATGAAAAGGCCTCTAAGCAAAATTTATTGAATTTTCCCGTCCAAGTACTACCTTGGTTTCCTAGATGTCAGTATGAGGAGCAACACTGATCATGGACCACTCAAATTACATCTATACGTTGTGTAACTAAATTAGTATGGTTTAAATTCTTCCCCTAGGGTAGAGCACCTAAAATCTCTGTTAAGGGAAAACATGGGCTTACAAGAAGACTACAGAACTGTAAAGCACATGCAGAAGGTTTTTGTCAATAGATGGCAGGACTACCTGTGCTACTAGTATGACCAACCTTCACAATAAGCTACGAGGGTCATACTGAAAGTCGTGAGCAACCCATTGTTAAAATTCAAATTTCAACAATGTAACAAAAACAACTGCAGGATCATAATCTACAGACTTTATACCACAACATTGCCGTTTTGTGGCATCATAGCTTCTATCATGTGACCACACACAGTGTTTCCAAAATGGCAGACATCAATGTTTCGTTTCGACAGCGCGCTGTCATTGAATTCCTTGTTAAAGAGGAACAATCTGCTGTTGATATTCACCAAAGACTTCAATGTGCTTACGGAGATGCCTGCATGGGTGCCAGCAGTGTTAGGAGATGGGTGAAACATTTTAAAGATGGGAACACGAGTATCAAAGATGAGCCTCGTAGCGGTCGCCCACGTTCTGCCTCCACGGATTGCAACAAGGAAAGAGTTTATGCGCTCATTAGAGACGACAGGTGTATCACAGTGAATGAAATCGCTACAAAACTTGCAGTAGGACACAGTGCAGTGCAAGAAATGATTCACAGCTTAGGTTACCGAAAAGTTAGTACCCGTTGGGTTCCACATTTATTGAGTGAAGACCACAAACTTCAGAGAAGAACCATCACCCATAACCTTCTTCAGAGATTTCGAAATGAAGGTGATGATTTTTTGATGAGTATTGTGACAGGTGACGAAAGCTGGTTTCATCGCTACGAGCCTGAAACAAAACGCCAGAGTATGGAATGGCACCACTTGAATTCGCCATCAAAGAAAAAAGCGAAGACAGTGCAATCTGTTGGGAAAGTTATGGTCGGCATCTTCTGGGATGTGCAAGGTTGCATTCTGGTTGAATTTCTTGAACCTGGACAAACCATAAATGCTGCCTGCTATATCCAGACACTTGTGAAGCTCCGTCGTGCATTGCACGGCAAACACCCTGGAACGAAGATCATTCTGCAACACGATAACACGCGTCTTCACATTGCTCGTGCCACTGTGGAGAAGATCAGGAAATTTGGGTGGGAAACTCTTCCACATCCTCCCTATAATCCCGATTTGGCACCCTCCGACTACCATCTTTCCGGTTCTGTGAAGGAGCAGATGAGAGGCCATCGCTACGAGACGCTGGAGGATATTCGGAAAGCAGTGTGTCAGTGTCTTCGAGCAGCTGGAACGGACTTCTATCATAAGGGAATTTTCAAGCTTGTAGAACGCTGGACAAAATGTGTGCAAAGAAATGGAGACTATGTTGAAAAGTAGCACAAAGGTCTGTAGATTAACATGGTGTACTTGGTTTGTCTAAAATAAATATTATGATTGTTTAAAAAAATGTTGCTCATGACTTTCAGTATGACCCTCGTATTACACTCCTATACCTTTTTTAGTATGTTAGGTAAAGAAGAGATAAGTTAGTGTACACCAAATTAGTTCATTGAATAATATGTAAATAATTTGATGCTTTGTTAAGTTACAAAATTACAAGTTAGTGTACATCCATTTCTTAAAAGAATGTTTGGAAATTTATTTCAAAGGCTGGTCATACCAATAGCATAGAAAGTCCTGGCATCCATCAAGCAAGTTCATAAACTACACTATGATTCTGTAGGACTTTGAAAAATTGATGGTGAGTCACAAACTGAGGTTTTCGGTTGAAATATATACTAAAGAGTTAAAATACATAAGAATGAAATCCTGCACAAAACAAATTGATTATTACAGTGAAGGGATAAAGTTTTCATTAAACACAGTGAGAAATTTTTCTTAGTCCCAGGCAGACACCATGCGTATGCGCCAACAAATGCAAAGCAGTTTACACAATGGAATCACATGATGCTGCCAATATATACATGATATTTAATGAACCTAAAAGCTAACCTAACGCAATTTAAGCACTCTAAACTGTGAAAGAATGCGATGCCCAAAAGTAAATAATAAGTTCTGAAATACATACTCTATGTTGGCTGCACTGAAACATGTGTTGTGAATATTCATTAATATCAATATGGCTGCCACATCTTCATGTTACTTATGTACTTAAATATCATTAAAAAAATATTGAAATAATCATTAGAAAAAAATGTAAAATTTATTGTAAATGGCGGTTCCTCATGGGTCCGCATCTAGGGGATATGTGGATGGCAACCACAAGGTGCCCAAGCTGAGCAAAACATTGCTTCCACTTTCTCGTGTTTTGGTCCTTACTTTTATCTTTAACTGATCTGGTATTTCTTCCTATTCCAGTACCAGATCCCTCTTTTTACTTTCCTATCCAGTCTCCCTTGCCTGACCTCGTGTTTTCTTTGACTCTGATGGTATTAGAATATTCAAGGCTGAAGGGTTCGTTTCCGTCTTTCCTATATCTCTTTCTTTTAACCTCATGGACACTCACCTTGAATGCCCACATAAGCTGCATGTTCAAATGCAGCCCCATTGCAACTTATAGCATAAGTATATAATGGACTCATGTCGTCAACTACAGCTGGATACACGTAATGAAGAATGAATTGTAAATGGTGGTAAATAATTTGAAAATAAAACCCTGTTGGCACATGTGTGTGGGTCTGCCTGGAACTTAGAAAAATTTCTCGCTGCACTTAATGGAAACTTCAGCCAAGTGAAGTGCTGAAATATAACATTTTATTCATGATGTAATGATAGTGGTTTGAAAAGGAGAAACAATACAAAATGGTAGGCAGAGAATAGGGAAAGTGAGTAGAGGAAAGTATTAGTTTCTCATAAATTATAACACAAAATATTTAAAATACTACCTATAGGTTTATCAATTCTCATTAGTTTCAAATAGGGTTGCAGTTCAGAAGATGAATTATTTACAATTGCAGCCGCAAGGCTTCCTTTTTTCCTTTCCACCACTTTAGAATCACCTGTTGCAGGTAAATTATTCTGAGAACTGAAGTGATGATGAAAAACTGAAGGCTTCAATAAATTCTGAAAACTGTTTTTATTAGTATATCTACTTAGAAAATTATGGTCATTACTCTCTGTTAATATATGTCTTGAACACAAATTTAAAGAAGTGTTTGGTAAAACTACTATCCATTCCATGGGGGCACACTTTTGATGTTTAAGTACATGTTTACACATTGTTATAGTATTTCTCCTTAATGTCAACATGTTTGGTTTCTCTCCTACAATGTTGAAGAATTATAGCAGACATTCGTGAATTTTTAATTGTTGGCTAACTTCTCACTATTCGTCCTGAAATAAACAAAATTAATAAATTTATTAATTATATAAGGTTATGTATTTATCTTCCTAACCTCACAGTTCTAATAACATAACATTAACTTATGAAACTAATCTTTGCGAATTGTATAATGTGTACAACATGTAAGAAAAAATGCTTACATACTAAATACATATTTTAAGTGTTTGTCATCCAATTAACTTCCATTACTGCGCAAATATTTTCCAATAGCCATACATTCAATTCAGTGCAAGGCCGGCAATTGCCTCAAGAAAATTAACTTCACCGCCTCTTTGACGCTCAATCTGCGTTCGCGATTCATTACCATCATTATATTAATAAATAATAATTGCGCACAATGTGCACATTATTTTTCATGTTCTCTTCTGATTACGTATTTTGAATCCAAGAGTTAATGACAGATAGTTACAAGTTTCGAATAGATCATCAAAGAGGGCTCGGAATGTTTCGACATTACTGCCATCTAATGGAGAAGTTAAATACTTACGTGATCTGCGGGAAATTTCAATTATAGCAGGATAGTGATTGAACAGTATTCATAAAGATACCTTTTAGTGGGTTATCGCTGAAGGATACTATTATTATCCTCTTCCTGAAGTATATCGTTGATTATATGTAGACTATGAATGATTTCATAACAGTTCAGTTAGAAATGTGATGACATTCCGTGGTGTCAATGAGCAATTTCTCTTATTAGTGGATTGGGATTATTGAAGATTATTGAGGAAATGTTTTCTTGATAAGATGTACATACTGATGTTCGTTAGTTCTAGCACTGAGTGTAGGATTAAGCTCCTTGACACTGTTCCCGAGGATCGCGAGTTTAAAACCGGACGAGGTTTATGGATTTTTTTAGGATGGAAAAATCCAAGGGTTAAGTCCTCCGGGAGGGACTTTAAGTCCTAGGTCCCAGGTCTGAAGATTATGGGACTCGTAAAATAACCTTGAGCCTAAATTAGATAATCTAAGCAAAATTTAATTGGTCTTTCTCTTCAAGTAAACACTTACTTGCCTACCAGGACTCACCATGAATCGATGAGCTAACCACATATCACTAACTGACATCTACAAGAAAATAAACGTAACTAAATTAATTTGGTTAAGTAACTCCCGTATCGGGACACCCTTGCCACATAAATGGATGTATGGGTTTAGACAATCAATTGTAAATATAAATTCTTCTTCTTTCATAGCACTTCTTTCAGTTTAACCTTGACTTCCTTTAAGACAAATGTCACTTCTTGTCTATCGAATGCCTCACTTCTCCACCTCTTAACTCTCATCAATCTCAAAAAGTCCTCCTCCACATCATCCACCCATCGCAACCTCGGTTTTCCACTTCTCTCTCTCTCTATCTCTCTCTCTCTCTCTCTCTCTCTCTCTCTCTCTCTCTCTCTCTCTCTCTCTCTCTGGTATCTCATTCAAAATGTTTCTGATTATTCTTGTGTATTGCGTTCTCAAAACATAACCCAACCATTCCAATCTATGCACTTTCACAGTAGCTACTTAATCTAATAAATTAAGCAATCTACATAATTCGTATTTCATTTTAATTCTCCAAATACGATTTTTAAGAGATAACTAACTCACTGGCACTATCGAACTCCTAGGTTCATGGCCGAGCGGACATAAGCTCTCCATACATCCCTATCCTGAGCTAATGCTTTCCAATTATCCCCTGCATAATCTACTTCCCTCAAATTATAGTTAATGTTATTCTCCCACCTCAGTCTTGGTCTACCAACTGGCCGTTTTCTTTCTGGTTTTCCTACAAAAAGCTTCCATGCACGTCTTTCATTCATTCGTGCCACATGTCCTGCCCATCGAAGTCTACGAGACTTAACTGTTCTCATTATATCTGGCTTCCTCTAAAGACCATGTAGTTCATTGTTATGTAGTCTTCTCCATTCAACTGTCTGTCTGTTCATCTCTCTTTGGTCCACAAATTTTCCTAAGAACTTTATTCTCAAATACTCGTAATCTCCTTTCCTCCCTTAAAGTAAAAGTCTATGTTTCGCATCCATGTATTTAACTGGTAGAATAATAGTTTTATATATTTTCAGCTTAACGTTTTTTGAAAGGAGTTGGGACGTCAAGAGTCTCTGTAAAGCATAATAGCACGCATTTCCAGAATTGCGCCTACGTTTAATATCTTTGTGCATCTCATTTCTATTTTTGATTATTGTTCCTAGGTATTTGAATTCAGCCACTTCCTCAAAATTTCCCTCATTTGTCATCAGCTGTCCATTTCCATTATATAATGTATTTCTATGTGTGATCATATATTTAGTTTTATTGATATTTACTTCCAGTCCCAATTTCTTAGTGTTACTCAATAGTGAGTGCATGTTGGGCTTTAGTATCTCTTCGCTATCGCCCAATATTACTACATCATCAGCATAAACTAATACCTTATTAATACCATTGAGTTGTAGGCCTTCTTTATCCTCTAAAGATTTGATGGCATGCTCTAGTACAAAATTAAATAGTAGAGGAGATAGTGTATCCCCCTTGCTTCAAATCATCGTGGATTTCAAAAGTATCCGAAAACCGTTGCCTATACGCACCCTTCTCTTGGTACTATTTAGACACATTCGTATAAGTCTAACTTTTTAGGAATTCCGAACTCCAGCAGGATACTATAGACCTATAACTTCATCCTCTTAATTGAATCGTATGCCTTTTTGAAGTCTACGTATAGTTGATGTACAGTACCATTATATTCCCATTTCTTTTCTAAAATCTGTCTTAAACTAAACATCTGATCTGTTGTAGACCCGTTTATTCTAAATCCACATTGATGATCTCCTAGAATGTCATCAATATAAGGAGTAAGTCTGTTTACTAATATATTTGTTAGAATTTTGTACGAAGTTGAAAGTAATGAGATGCCCCTGTAGTTGCTGGATCAGTTTTAACTCCTTTCTTATAAATTGGTACGATAATCGATTCTATCCATTCATCTGGAGGAGTTTCTTTATCCCAAATCATATTAAGCAACTGGCGTATCTTATCCATCAATTTCCCCCCCCCCTGATTTTTGCTAGGATCTCATCTGAATCTGATGTTTTATACAGCTTCAAATTTTCTATCGCCTTTTCAACCTCTAAAGGTACGTACACATATGCGCGCCGCGAACACGAACGGCGCATGCGCGGCGCGTGTTATGTTCGTCGAAATTATTAATTTAAACGAACCTCCTGCGATCCATAGGAAACCCACAAACCTTCAGTAGACATTTTGCAGAGCAGGTGTAACCAACCATGTCTATTCCCTTTCCGTTCTCCCGCTTGTCCTGCATTCTTTCCCAAAAATAGGGACTTTTTTTTTAAATGCCGCGGGACGCGGGACAAATTATTAAAAATCGGGACTGTCCCGCCAAAATCGGGACGTCTGGTCACGCTTATTACTTATTACATCTTATAACTTTATTTATACTTTTTCAAATATTATAGCATTAAAGGAATTTAAAAAAATATATGATTTGTATATATATGTTGAAAATTATTATTAAGAATCTATCTCACCATAACATGGCCTTGATTTTTAATAAAGATGTACATGATTATTATACTAGAGGTTGTACTTTATTGCACAAAGATACTAGTTTCTCAAAAAAAAAAGGTATAAAAGGGATTCGTTATGCATTAATCAACCATTACAATAACTTACCTATTGAATATCAACATTTCACGAATGTTAAACATTTTTCTAATTGTATTAAAAATATTTTTTCTCATTGCTTTCTTAGTTAATTTTGTTAATTTTATTATTATTAATATTATCCTGTTTAAATATTGTATTTATATGTGTGTATGTATATATATATATATATATATATATATATATATATATATATATTGTGCATCTATAGTAGTTTGTATTACTTAAACTTATGCCTGAATTTGTTTTCTTGTCTTTATTGTTAATTGTTTTATGGCCATTATTTTTTGTATATTGCCCCTTAACATGAGCAATCTTGCTCTTTGGAGTCTTTGAAGAAATAAATAAATAATTAGTAATAAATGTGTTTATATATTGTATTGTTTTGTGATACTTCATACATAATATTATGAAATGAACGTCTTAAATAAATAATGTTTACTAAATAATTCTAATTTATTCATACAATTACAGTACACACGAAAAAAAAAAACAGGCATCTCCTTTCAATGATTTTTAAAATGATCCTTATGTTGAGGATCCCACAATAATTGCTTGCTTCTATAAATATCAAAGTTTTAACATGTTTTCCTCTGATCACTCCATACTCAAATAATAGGTGCGCACCGAAAAAAACGAACATCTCAGGTACCCGTCCAAATCTAAACAGCGAACCATCAAAGTGTTCATGGAAAAAACCGACAATGAGTGGATCGTGGTGCGAGACGCGCGTGCGCACCTTAACCCGTAAGCACACGCGCCAGGGTAAAAAATACCCAGACGTTGTTCTTTTTGTTGGCAACACTGTATTCGAATTTAAATTTATCTGCCGTTTTCAGTACCTTTCTTTCAGATATTTTTGCATTGTTGTATGTAAGATTTAGTTAGTTTTCCTGTGACTGCAGGAGTTTATGCATGCATATATCAAGATTGGGTAAGAATTACCCAGCGCGTGTGAATAAGTAACATAAATAGTGAATCATTTTATTTGTGCGCCATTTCTATTTTCCATTACAAAATGGACTTATAATATAGGCAAAGTGGACAAATAGTAAACTGGCTAAATGAAGATGAAGATGTTATTGAACATGAATCAGGAGATGAAGCCGATCATCTCTCCGAAAGTGAACATAATTCTGATACAGAACAGGAAGCAACTATGAGTGATGAAGACTATGAGGATGATGCTCCACTGTCTCAGTTTGTTAGTTACAAAGGTAAAGATGGAACTTATTGGAGAAAATAGATCCACTATTCGAAGATTGGCTGGTGCGGAGGAACAAACCCAATCAACACAGAAACGTATGGAGATGTCTTCAGTTCGATGTGAAGTATGTCCGAAGAAGAAAGATCGTAAAACAACTACTTCATGCCACAGCTGTACCAAGATGATCTGTAAAGAACATTCTGTGCCTTTCTGCGACGGGTGTGCCAATTCTGATGCTGGAAGTGACAATAGTGTTTGAGTGAGTGGCTCCCAAATCCTATAATCATTATTTATTTCTAATTAATGTGAGCACTGAACAAGAAACATAATATTGCAGTATTTTTCTGAAGAACATTATTGTGTAGTTAATGCTCATGTGCATTGTTAATTTTTTAGGGGGGGGCAAATCCCGATTAAGGAACTGAACATAGTGTGTGAGTGGCTGCTAAATATACATTATGACATTTTCGTAATTTTTGTTGGCACTGAACTAATACATTATACTACAGTATTTTTGTGAAGAAAATGTAGTAGGCCCCTTCATACTTAGATCTTATTTTATGTATTGTTAAATTAAACAATAAATAATTTAGACATGGTCAAATGAGGGATAGACATTGTCAAAATAAAGATATAATTGTAAAATATTCTAAAAATTACATTTTGCTGTTAATATCACTTAATAAAGTTTCGGGTAAAAAATACCCAGCGCGTGTGGTAACGGTGCAAAATTATGCGCGTGTTCTGACGGGTTAAAACCCCGTCCAAATCTGACGAACATGGTGCGCGCGCGCGGCGCGCAAGTGTGTACGTACCTTAATGCACTTGGTTCTGCGATTATAATTTCTGCTGTCTGTAAATTATCCTCCTTTATCCCGTACTGTATGTATATTTAATAGCTGATTAAAGTAACTTTTCCATCTATTTAATATACTCATGGAATGTGCAATCATATCCCCATTTTCATTCCTAATTATGTTTGTTCTAGCCTGATACCCTTTCTTCTCTATCCTAATTTCCTGATATAATTCTCTAATGTTTCTATTTTTGGCATTCATTTCAAGATCATTAATCTTCTCTATCAAATATTCCCTCTTTTTACTCTTTAGTAACCTCGTGGTTTCCCGTCTAATACTACCCAATTGCTCTAAATTTACCTCATTTGGCTCGTGTAACCATTTCATTTTTGCTAGCCTTTTTTTCTTTACAATGTACATTCCTCATCAAACCATTTCTTGTTTTGCCTCTTTTTTATATAACCAATGCTTTCTAATGCTGACAATTTAATACTATCTCTTTATTTATATCAGTTTCTTCTTCGTTTGCCACATTTTTTCTTTCTCCATGGTATCTTTACCTTATGGTGGAGTGGCTTGCATGCATAAATGATCCCGAGAGTTATGCCGGCGTTAGCATTGCTGCCGATAGGGTTACCCATGCCGGACTGGTCTAAGGTGATAAGCCAGACGAAAAAAAATACCTTGGTCGAAAGAGTGAAGATCTTTCACTGTAGAAATACAACCGTCAAGAAATGCGGACATGGGTTCAACTGAGGGAAAATTTTCCGGAGGTCAAATAATCCCCCATTCGGTTCTCCGGGCGGTGACTACTTCAGGGAATCCATGCCAAAGGCTCAAACGCAGGGACATGTCCCTAGGAACATGGAATGTTAGTGATTTTTTAGAGATGCACAAATAAATTAAACATAGGCTCAATTCTGGAAATGCGTGTTATTATGCATTAGAGGGACTTTTGACGTTCCAACTCTTTTCAAAAAACGTTAAACTGAAAATATATAAAACTATTATTCTATTATTCTACCAGTTTTATTATATGGATGCGAAACATGGACTCTTACTTTAAGGCAGGAAATGAGATTGCGAGTATTCGGGAATAAAGTCGGATAAATTATTTTGGTAATCTTTTTACATCTATAATTATTATTTTATTATTATTATTGGTTTGTACTTTCAGAAGAATAAGATTTTTTACTTTTTACTTATTTTTTGAGAGAAGTTTAATTAACTTAGGAAATTTTTTGGATCAAAGAGTGATGAAGAGACAGGTGAATGAAAAAGACTACATAACAATGAACTACATGGTCTTTATAGGAAGCCAGATATAAATATCAACAGTTAAGTCTCGTAGACTGCGATGGGCAGGACATGTGGCACGAATGGGGAATGAAAGACGTGCATGGAAGCTTCTTGTAAGAAAATCAGACGGAAAACGCCCAATTGGTAGAACAAGAATGAGGTGGGAGAATGACATTAACTATGATTTGAGGGAAATAGCTTATACAGGGAATGATTGGAAAGCATTAGCTCAGGATATGGATGTATGGAGAGCTTATATCAGCGCGGCCATGAACCTACGGGTTCGATAGTGCCAGTGAGTAAATAAGTAAGTAAAGTCCATTTTTACATGTTGGTTCATAGAGCTTTCTTAAAATGTTCCGCTCCTAATTTTGGAGAAGTCCTTCTATTTTACTGGTCAACATCGATGATTCAGATCCATAAATTACATAAGTTAACCAAACGAACTACGCGCATTCTATTATATTTAGAATTAGGAAATATTAGGGTATTTAAAACAATAACATTTGTACCTGCTGTGGCAGTCTTTCTCAACAAATAAGATTTGTATAAAATATTCAGCTACGCCTTTCTGAACCGGTTCCATTTTGAAAGCTGATCCTTTGACACTGGTTTTGTTTAAAACAATAAAATTTGTTCCTGTTGTGGCAGTAGTCCTCAATAAAATGTATTTGTATAAAATATTCAGCTATGCCTTTTAGAACCGGTTCCATTTTCAAAGCTGTTCATTGGGTACTGGTTTTGTTTAAAACAATAAAATTTGTTCCTGTTGTGGCAGTCGTCCTCAACAAATTAGTTTTGTATAGTGGACATTTGTTCAAAACCTGTACCCAATTAACAGTTTTGAAAAAGGAACCGATTCCGAAAGGCCTAGCTATATTTTATACAAATCTACTTTGTTGAGGACGACTGCCACAACAGGCACAAATTTTATTGTTTTAAATATTTAAGAGTAACCTCAACGGGCAAAATGTTTTTTAAAAGTGTAAATACAGTAAAACTTGCTCAAAGCGGAATCGCATGGGACCAATTTTTCCCGCATTATAAAAAACTAAATCTTATTAATAATCTTAGATTATAGAGTACCGTGTATGTCTTTTTTACGTACCTTGGATTAATTGTAGTTCCACTGCCGTTGAAAACTGAAGTATAATATGTATGAGCGAATTCGACGGTAACGCGCGAAAAAATAGTCCCGTTTCGTCAGCGATAAAAATGTCTCTTAGGCGCGTATCCTGAAATTAATGTATGCCAGTTTTCGGTGGCCGCTCACGCACGACACTAAAAAAAACCTTTTGTGTCACATCCTTTGATGCCCTGCAAATTTTCATTCCACACTACATTGTGTGTCGTTTAAAACTGTCCAGCCAACCTGAAGATGCCTTGAAATCGTTTTTACCTAGGGATTTAGCAACAGCTAGAGCTTGACTTTGGATAATTGGTCCGGAAATTTGGAGATTTTTTTATCGTGCACCTGTAAAACCGCACTACTTCGTTGATATCTTCATTTCCTGTTTTTTGTTTGGCTTTCTCTTCATTTGACCATTTCCTTGCATCCATTCATTCGTCATTTTTTCTTATACTTGAGTTTTTCCACATTTAAATTTAGTCATTAGTTCTGGTTCGAGTCTCCAGGGAATACATTTTTCTCATGGAATTTCGGCCGTATGGGACCGGTGCCCCCCCAGCACCGTGAGGCGTTTGGATAGCTACAATAATTAACGACTCCAGGTTGAGAAAACCAGCTATAACGGCTTGGGGATCCGACACGGCGGGAGATCCGACACGGGCCACATGTCACCCTACACTGGCTAGATGATCGTCAACTTCTGTGATTAACCACATGTGGATGTGAGACCAGCAGCCGGAGGGTCAGCCAAGGGGGCCTTCGATGCCTGTCGCGCTTCGAGTTTTTTTTCGCGTACGGAGAGTTGTTTCTGGATCGGCAATCACTTCCCACTTTGTGCGTTGGAAGGACAGGGAGACAGACATTCTAGAGCCATCTGTATTCAGTAAAGTCCGAACGCTATCTGTGAAATGGATCGGTCTCAAAACTAATTTAAGGTTTTACAGTGCAATGATTCTTTTGTAAGACCGGTACAGTAATCTGTATTTCGTATATCGGGTGTGCAGTGATGTGGGCCGGCAAGGAAAAGTACAAGTACAGGTAAGAATCGCTACGTTTTTTATACCACCGGCGGGCGGCAGGAATCATTCCTTATTGTTTTTTTTCGCCCTAACGATAATTCAATTAAGTTGAAACTTATCAGCGTTTATTTCTCTCATCTGTCTTTACAACTTATCAACAAATATGAAGTGTGTAGAAATATCTTGTCCGGTTCCGCGTTGGGGGACAGATTGCCCGTTTTATGCAAAATAAATACACGTAAAAATACTATTATTTCGCCGGGACCAAATAAATTTCTGTGCACATTGGACAGATTTCCGCAGGTGGTTGTTCACATTGCCGGATTAAACACTTTTTACTGGATTAGTTGGTATGGTTGGTTTTCGGTGCCGTTGGTGTATACCTCACCTCTAAGAAATGCACTATTGAGAATATATTATAATAGTGGAAAGGGGGCAAAGTTGACGCGGACGAGAATTACAGAATATACCATAAACAGATATGTAAATATGAAATGCTGTTGCACCATGTTCCGCTTTATAAGGAAATTATAACAAATTAATAGATATAAATCCTGAACTAATACGAATATGTAAGATTAAATCAATTGCTACAAATAATTAAAATCGGGAATTGTTTCAATTTACATTCCACAAAACCCGCAAAGGTAAAAAGAAAATAAATAAAACAAAATCAGGTGATATTAGGTCTGATGCTCTGGCAGTGCTTGTGATGTAAGGTATCGTTTCAGGAATCATTTCATAGGATATTATCACCTTTATGTGTGACAGGTGAATCTGATATCACACATAGAACATGTGTCATCATGTAGCTCACTGTTAAAAAGGGAATTCCCCACTCAGAATAGTAGAAAGAACATTCTCCTGCCATCTCTTGAAAAATATATGGAACTACGTGGACTGGAACTAGCAGCCAGGGATTATTAGATGGGATGCCACGGCTGGTACAGAGTCATCTACAATTGGTAACGTAACTACGTTATGTGGCGTCCGTAGCTCAATCCCGGTGGCGCCTTTGGTCGTTGTAGCAGAATTTAAAAGTAAAAAAACAAATGCAAATTGCGGTTCTCTATGCAAGGCACGCATCCCGGTCAGCCATCGGTTCTCTATTCTCTATGGTCAGCCATTACGTTGTTAATGAATTTTATCTGTCTTTGAAACCAGCTGGCGGCTAAGTAGGATGTATTTTTCTATCCATATATGGGTTTCCGTCTGCGAGGGAATGGACAGGCTGCCCATGTATGGGGTTTCGTCCGCAAAGAGCAGTCTTTTCCATTCACCTATTTGTTCTTTTCCTTTTTTAGTCTAAAAATTTGAAATGAAATGAAGCTACTGAGTCTGTTCCATTAAAATAATTTTGAATTTGTTTCTTTACAACCGTGACGCTTCTAAAATTAACTAGAACGTTGCATATAAACCTCCTAATCTCCTCTTTCAAATGCTACCAATATTAGACATTTTGGATAGGGGGGGGTTTTGGTTTTTGGATGTAGGCCTATAACTTTCTTTTATTATAGCCCTACTTATTAACGGGTGTTGACCACATGTCACTCGTTGGCATCTGTAGGAAAATAAGCATAACTACATTAGCCTGGTTAAGAAACTCCCGCTAAAGAGCATCCGTGTCCCCACACGGGGCGTATGGGGCTATTACATAGCCTACATACTTATAAGCAGAACACTGTGTATTTTTCTAGGAGTTTGAGTTTGGCGGGCCATATAGCTTGAATGGGCGACAGTACAAACGCTTTCAATATTTTATTGGAAAATCTTAGAGAAAAGACCATAGCGAAAGTCTTTTGGCTTGGGTGAGAGGATAATATTCAAGTGGATCTTAGGGAAATGGTTATCGGAGATATGAAGTGGATTCAGTTAACTGAAAGAAGGGAGAACGAGAGTTTTAGTGAATGTGGAACATTTACAGTTATGTTACATAATATACCGTAGGCCTATATAAATATTTATTATGTGCAATTAAACGAAAGATGAATGCTCAAACTTCAATTGTGCATTTCATAAAAAAACAAACAATTAAAGTGGTATGGCCATGTCAAAAGAATGGCAGAAGAAAGAAGAATACTGGTATGGGTGCCACTTGGTACAAGAAGAAGAGGATGGCTAAAAATAACGTGGAAAATAAGCATAGGCATATAGTGTTTTGAGCAGCATGGGAGAAAAAAGATTGGAGATTGGAATAACACTGAAATGTGGAGGATAATGACAGTAGAATAAAATTAGGCGCAGGAAGATGATGTGAAATTTCTTCTTTATTAGAAATTTCCCTACAATACAGTAGTTTTCCTACAAACCATTGTAAATTTTATTCCTCCATAAATCCCTATTCTCCTCATCACTCTCTGATAATCCTCTCGACACTTCTCGAATCCACTGTTGTTTTGGTCTCTCCTTTCTTCTGCTGCACTCCGCTTGAAAATTTAACATCATCTTAGGCATTCTGTCATCTGACATCCTCTTTACGCAGCCAAACCACTTCAGCCTTCTTTCTTGAATAACTTGTAGAACATATTTTTGAACATCCAGCTAACTGGATGAATACATTATTATTATTATTACTATTATTATTATTATTATTATTATTATTATTATTATTATTATTATTATTATTATTATTATTATTATTATCATTAACACAAGCCAGTTGATAGACCAAGAATGAGGTGGGAGAATAACATTACCCATGATTTGAGGAAGTTGATTATACAGGGGTGATTGGAAAACATTAGCTCAGGATAGGGATGTACGGAGAGCTTATGTCCGCGCAACCATGAACCTGTGGGTTCGATAGAGCCAGTGAGTTAGTTATGTTAACACAACAGGACTACAAAAAAATCAAACGGTAGTAAAATGAGGAAAATTCATTTACAAATACATTTAATCCCCATGGTTATTATACCCGTCTCTGGATCCGAGATTCGCTGAATCAAACTCGACAAGATTCAATTACTTTTTTTTTTTTTTTTTAATTCTGAGCCCGCTCACTTAGAAAGGTAAGTAAAGCCATGGTACTATGCCGTATTTTTGCGACTTGAAAAAAAAAAGTCAAGCCTAAATTAAGAGCCTCTAAACAAAACTTGTCGGACTTTTGACTCCGAATTTGAATCGATAAGCTAATTGTATTAGAAATTTGAAAAAGGGAATGAATCCAAAAATTGTTTCTTATATATTTTATTAATTAAAAAGTTATACAACTTATAAAATAAATTTCTATATTTTAGGAAATTCTGAAGGAATGCAGGTATTGAGGTTTTCGATTTAAATATTTTTGAAACTCTAGCGGCCGCAATATTTGTTTTTCTCGGTGTCAAACTAGGTATATAGCAATCAATTAAGAAAAGGTATTTAGGAGTGATGGTTTACCTGAAGTGAAAATTTAAAAATCCTTTAGCAACCATATTTTTCGATTTTTCGCAAAGAAACTCGGTATATGCCATCGAAATAAAACGAGGAAGATATTCTCATAAATCAACAAGGTCTGAGCATTATTAATAGGGATTTACCTAAAAGCCGTAATTAAAAATCGCTTTAACGGCGGTCATGTTAATTTTTTTCGTAACATAACTGGATACATAACCTACTATTTAGTTAACAAAACAAATAAATATTGCGTAAACCACCGAAATCGGACCATAAATTCGACTTTCTAGGAATTCGTTCAGTTTACGCAATTCCTATGGACTTTTCATAGCTAATAATGAGCGAATATATAATTTATAACTGACTAGCCAATACCCGGCGTACGCTGCTACGCCTAAATAAATTATAATGTGCTTTTACGTTTAGTTGAACGAATAATAATTATAAATTTATATCATTATATTTTTTAGATATCCCGTACTGATTACTCGGCATTGCCCGGGAATCTACGTATCCCGATGTATTTGGCATTAATGAGCTGAAAGACAAAATTCGTTATTTCGAGTTATCCGTGCTGCTGCTCTGCTTGCCCGGGAATCTACTTATCCCGAACTTCTTGGCCAAAAATGGTTATTTTTAGTTATCCATAAAAGATATACATGTGCTGTCGCGGGCTTTTTGTAGAGTTTTTTGAGATATTCAATTCTGTATATATTAATTTGGCGTATTTGTTATGGTTTAGGCAGAGTAACCAATTTAAGGCTACAAAAAGTCACTTTTCACTACAAAGTGGCGATTTTTAAGGGTGAAGGGCGTGAGCATTAAAATACTCTTACAGCCTATAACCTTCCTGGGAAAATACTGAACATTTTGCAAAATGCCCCATCACAACAGCATGAACGCTTGTCCGGCAATGTACTTATCCCGATCTTCTTGGCATCAATGAAAGACAAAAATTGATATTGTGAGTTATCCGTAAAAGAAAAACATATCCTATCGCGGGCTTTTTTGTAGAGTTTTTTTTTTTGAGATATTCAATTATGTGTAAATTCATTTTGTGTATTTGTTTTGGTTTAGACAGCGTATGCCATTTAAGCGCCAAAAAAAAAAAAAGGATTTTTTTTTCACGTATTTCACTACAAAGGGTGATTTTTAAGGGTGTAAGAGTTGAGTATCACAATTCTCTTATAGCCTATGTTTATCCCGGGAAATCTCCTGAACATTTTGCAAAAAACAATCACAATCGGATCAATGGTATGGCCGCGCAAAAAGTACGAACAAACAAATAAACAAATATTCATATTTATATATTAGAAAATGTATATTTAGTATAGAAGAAATATTTGATGTTAGTTCTCTTCTTCAAACTGATGTTTCAATTATCTGTATATATTTAAGATCGCCGGTTAATCAAATGCTACATAAATATTATCAATCCAGATATAATTCAAATAATTATCTCTAAATAATCAATAGACTTGGCGTTTACTTAATGAAAATCCATATTTATTTAATATGAAATAAAAATAATTAAACCAAATTAAGTTTACCTGTAAAACAGATTTAACAATTATGTATTAGGTATAATATAGATACTGCCTCATAAATTTATAAGTAATGCTTTTAAACAAAAGTACACTTGCAATGAATTAAGCTACAAGTAGATACCATCAGATTCTACGGTCTTGAACCATCTTTCAGCGAGGTTTATCATCCTGAAACGGTACCAGTCTCTGGTTTTTTTATGTTGGGACCTACTTCCACGGCTTCAATATTTTCGAAATTTTACGCAAGAAATATAAGAAATGGAGTTGAAGGCACAAGATCAGGGCTAGTATCAGTTCGATTCCTCCCATTTCCTGAATTTTTCTCATGATTGTTCGTGCAGTATTAGGTTCGCTCGGGTTTGAACCCGCGACCATCAACATTTCATAAACTCGTTCCAGGTGTTGAGAATAAATATCCGCATCGACTGCAAATTCTAAATTCCACCAGGCACACAACATTACATTTAAAAAACTGTCATTACTTAAGAGACAACCTAATATAAATACAAAAAATTGTTTGAACTTTTTTCTTCATATCGTAGATAGAAATGAAACCACGACAAAGTTTTGTGTTATTTCAAAAGAAAAAAAAAGAATGTGGAACATCAGGCAAATGAAAATTGTTGAGGGTTTCGTACATCGTATTGAAAAAAAGAAAGAAAAATAAATTGTGTGTCAAATCCATAGCATTAGATAGACATGTCCAGCTGAGCTTTTATGAAATTCTTTTTCGAATTTTTTAAAAGAAAAATCATATTTTGAATAGGCTTAATGATTTCAAAATAATTTTCTCTAACAAATTGAAGAAACTACCAAGGAGCAATAATCGCAAACAGGAATGAGATGCAGAAAGAGATTAAAACATGAGGTCAACACTGAATGCACATATTATTACGCATTGCAAGGGCACATTAAACTGAAAATATATAAAACTGTCATTCTCCAATTATAATATAGGCCTATGAATGCGAAACATGGACTTTTACTTTAAGGGAGCCAGAAAATATTGCGAGTATTTGAGAATAAAGTCCTTAGGAACATTTCTGGTCTAAAGAGAAATGAACAGACAGGTGAATGAAGAAGACTACGTAACAGTGAGCTACATGATGTTTATGGAAAACCAAATATGATAAGAATATTATACATGTGGCACGAATTGAGAATGAAGGCGGGACAAGTAACTTAAATTCCTTCTAGGAGAACCAGAGGGAAAGCGTCCAATAGATAGGCCAAGATAAAATTTAGCATTTTTGGTTTTTTTTTATTAAAAAATATTATATACCTTAAAGTAGGCCTATAAGTTGGTGGACATAATACACATGACAAAAATACTACCGAAAAATAATAAAAAATATTGTCTCCCAAATTCTACCATAATATGTTAAAGAGACATGGAACTGTGAAAAAACATAATGAAGACTAGCAAGAGATTCAAAATCCAGATCTCAAATGGGTTTTCTTTCTAAGCTTCTATTCAAATGAACAACCAAAGTGTAATACCTTGCGAAAAATCTCATAGCCTACATAAGTCACTATATCAGTAAAAAGATGCTACATATTTTTTTTCGGAAAGGATAGAGAAAGAAGTGCTGAAGAGGAAACAGGCTATCAACAAAGTTTTAAAAAGAGCCTCAGTGAAGCTCAAAATGAATATAGCAAACAAGGAAAAGAAAAAAATTAAACTACTGAACTATTTTGAAGTTCCAGCAAATTCCAAAGAATATTCTCCTCATATCAAGACATTCAGTAATAAGAGATACATTGCAATGTTGTCATGTTGGTTTAGGTGAAAACTATGCAATATAAATATACTATAATTATTTTGAAAGCATTACTAAGTTAACATACAGTGATTCATTTTTTGTATGATGATCTTGAAGATTTTCGGGCAGTTGGTCATGGTCATGGGGTTTGAAGTTCCCCGAAGTTTCGCCAGAGACTGCATCCGGCATCTTCAAGGGTTGTCTTGATACTGAGGCAACCTTTTAGAATGCCGGTCGCAGTCTCTGGCGAAACGTCGGGAAACTTCAAGCCTCAAGACCATGGCCAACAGCCCGGAAATCTTCTTCAAGATCATCATACTTACTCCGGTCGTGAAAGCCTAACTCAATTTTTTTTATTGTTTATTATGCTTTGTACAAGTAGTTGCTTATTTACATGAACAATAAAGTAAATAACAAATAACAGGTAATAAATTGATCACAAAAATAGTTCAAATCACTTAAACAAGTTGAAATTAAATCAATAATTTTGGTGACATAACAAGCAATTATCGAGTAAAAAAAACCTTGTAGAATTTATACCTAAATGTGGCTAATATGAAATGCAATTGTTTATTGTGTTAATAAAATGAATATAATTTTCAATTTGTGTTTTTTGAGTAACTAGGGTGGCAAAAACGATAAATCTAACTGTAAAAATAACACGATTAGCCTACTGAAAAACTGTCTAGTCACTTATGTTTTGAAAAATAAATAATAGTTTAAAAAACTAAAACAAGACGCTTTATTAGAAAACCGAACTAAAAAATGAAAAATAATTTTAATTTCCAACACGCTTGGGATAAAATTAAAGTGTTCAACAAAAAAAAAATCATCTGCAACACATATAGGCTAGAATAAAACTAGAGTTATCTACAAAAAAAAAATAATTTTACCATCAAAAGTGTGGGGTGCTCTATATCAATTAATATATTTGATAATAAACATATATTGGTAAAAGTAAAGTCTCTAAGAAGAAAACGTAAAAACCATAAAAAGCACCCCACGCTTTTCATGGTAAAATTATTTTTTTGTAGATAACTCCAGTTTTATTCTAGACGTGTTGGAGATGATTTTTTTGTTGACTACTTTAATTTTATCCCAAGCGTGTTGGAAATTAAAATTATTTTTTCATTTTTTAGTTCGGTTTTCTAATAAAGCGTGTTGTTTTAGTTTTTTAAACTATTATTTATTTTTTATTTGTTAGTTTTAATGTTTTGCAGAATAAGATAAAAGTGTAAATATCTTTAAATTCGATACTATTGTAGTATGAGCTAAAAGTAATACTCTTCTAAAAAATCCTCCGGGCCGGATTTGAACCAGCGACCTATCCATCCATAGTAATTCTGCCCGAAGGCGGGTCCTTCACTGCAATCATAGCATTTTCATGCTATGCTTGCAGCTTTACTAGGGAATTGTAAGTGTGGTAGCTTCCCGTTGCTTTCCACACCGGTGAAGGATGATGATGATAATGATGATCATATGATTTCGGGGACCGTTTGGGCCTTTAAAGTTTTCCTGACATTTGTCTTACAGGTGAGGAAAAACCCCGATAAAAACCTCACCCAGAAAAACTGCCCCGACCGTGGATCGAACCCGGGCCCGCTGCGTGACAAGGCAGCACGCTACCCCGAGACCACAGCGGTGGACCAGCGACCTATGGATTACTGAAATTATATACCACTACAGTTAATCGCTCTACCAACTGAGATACCAGAGAATATAATATTAATTTCTTACAACGATGGACTAAAAAGTCGATAAGTCCGCAACCTATTATACCGGTCTTTATTTTTTTGATGTCCTGATGGTCCTGGCCAGGATCTTAGAAAAAATTATGAAATTATTGTATTGTTATCGGTCCTTTACAAGTATGCAGAGTTTCAAGTCGATCCAATGTTTTTAAGTGGGTAAAAATCGTTTGAAAGATTCCGTTACATAGACATACAGGTCAAGCTAACATAAAGCGTGCAAAAACGCTCTTCATATTATGGTAACAAATAATGTAATTGCAGAGATGAACAAAATGTTTGTCTCAACATAACTTTGAATAGATATAATCCGTATATTTTTACTCTTTGTGTAACATACTACAAAAGAGGGACGTGTCTTATACTTTCAATGAGTCACTGAACCCCCAACAGAAATAATCCATTTGATTAAAAATAGTGAATAAATGTAACGACGAATAGTTTCTTTGAATTTTTAACAAGATCCGTAAACAGTTAGATAGTGTGAATCAACTTTTTTTTGTCTAATTCCATCTGTTTGTATTAACGACATTTCTGGCATTCTCTCCTAGCGTTGGTAAAATTGAAACCCACTTCTGAAGTTGAGGCGCCTAGAAGGCGGGCTTATTTAACCCCGATGATATGATGGCTGATAAATGATAACGAAGTAACAAGAGAGTCCTTGAACCTAAACTTAACTTAATCCCAGACCAAGGGGATCGCAAGAATAGTTATCTTTTTAAAAAAATCGGTGGTCTGAGTGGGAATCCAAACCGGAACGTGATGGAATTTTGACGGACGGTATGACCCTAAGACCACAAAGGCCAGTCTAAGTGAACAATGCATTTCTAACGCGGAGGCATGTTTTATAACTGTGGAGGTGATTTTCCTCTCTATGTTCATCCTGGAGTTAGGATGATGGTTTGTTTGAGAAGCGAGAGGGCAGATGAAATATAGTGCTAAGCTCCCCCTTTTAAGCTACTTGAATTAATAAAACAATATAATAATAATAATAATAATAATAATAATAATAATAATAATAATAATAATAATAATAATAATCACAATAGATCTGTTTTCATGTTTGTTGCCGCTGCGCTGGTTAAACGTCTGGTAGGTAATGGACTCCCCCGCCACGAAATTTGAACAGTAATCACGTGACAGTGCAATGGAAGAAGAGGCACCCGGTGTTTCAAAATTATAACAACCACAAAACTTCCCACGATGAAAGAGTCAATTTCGGTATCTTTCGTTACAATTACAAGTAATAATAAGTTAATAACACTCCTTAAAAAAATGCTTTGGGTTATCTACTTATAATGTATGCTATAATAAGCTGAATCTAATATATTACAGGCCTACAATACCTTAATTAAAATCCAAGTAGGTCTACGTAGAATATAAGTATTAATTTGTCTTTGCTATGGTATCTGCTCGTTCTATTAAAACCTTTCTGCTGCAATCGTTTGTTTTATAATGAAACCCTATGCCATTTATAATTTTCTATAGACTACCGACTAAGTTTAAGTTGCTCAAGATATTTTTTCTCCAAGGCGAGTTTTAAACTTGTAATAAATCCTTCCTCGTATAAACTTAACACTAGTCCGCCATTAATATTATTAATACTTATCTTTTTGGTTCTGCAAGGTCTCTTCTTAGCGGGGCTTTCCAAGACTCCATTTGTCTGTTTGTCACGTAAAATCTTTCCTATTATATTCCTAAATATTCTAGTGGCTTTTGTTATTTTTTTTTCCATATATTAGTAACGAGTATTAATGGGATACCATATTTAGCGTCTTCGCATTCAGTTTTAAAATACTCATGAATACGAAACATTACAGCCTGAAAACTTCAAGTAAAACCTCTGAAACTGTGTGAAATATTTATCTTCTTTCTCTTTCACTCCGTGAGGCATCAATCCGTTTGAATGGTATGTATGAACCTTCACTACCAATAGAACAAATATCTACACAATATTGCCATAAGAACGGTTTCTTCACTTCTTCCTTGAATACATTGGAGAGAGAGAGAGTCCGTAACAATAGTATTGGAGCGGACTTGTCGACAGCCATTTTTTTTTGTTTTTATTGGGTTTAACAAACTGTCAATGAAACTCCTCATAAATACGTTGTGATGTATGGTGTCAGGTGTAACTTTGCGGAAATTCATTATACATAAAATAAAACAATTTACCTTAGTAATAATTCGGCCAATCTGTCCAATTAAAACCACAGATACCAGTAAAAAAAAAACAAGAAATAAATCCAAATTGATCCCAACGCATGTTTCGTCCTTAAACAGGGCATAATCAGGGTGATCACATCAAAGTAAAAGCAGGGTTCAAGGGCGAAACACGGGATCTATTTGCATATGTTTCTTGTCTTGTTTTACCACTTTTACTGGTATCTGTAGTTTTAATTGAACACATTTTCATCCCAGATTGTTTGCTGATTCTTTTAGCGGAATTTCTAATAGGTAAATTGTTTTATTGTATAAATCTATGTTGCCTATCATTCGAGCTAATTCAGTAGCTGTCTCTGAATAATATATAGTAAATATATAATAATATCCTCAACTCGTGTCAAACTCAGGGTCGGTTCGAGAGATGATATGAGATGAAGCCCCTTATGTAGAGGTTGACCACGCCTGACGTACCATCACAGGGGCAGATGGACGAAATTAAACGAAATGGATGAGATGTGTATGGAGAAATGGTGGAATGAAATTTGTGGCAGGGGTAAACGGGAGAAACCCCGAGAAAACCCTCCCAAGCTCCGTTTCGTCCATCACGAACTCGATATCGGGACCCCAGGGGCAAGAGGCAAGCGTCTAATCGCTTGCGCCACGGAGCCGCCATAATACAAGAATACAGCATATTAAGCAGATGTGACAATACTGCATCAGTATGTTTGTCTCTTTCTCTACTCTCTCTCTCTCTCTCTCTCTCTCTCTCTCTCTCTCTAGCATTCTTGACACACTGCGCCGGTGAATTCAATCCAGGATTTTACTTGAAGTTGCCAGACTGTAGTTATTTTGTGCCCGCATATATTATACGATACAGCGGAATGTTTACCTGCAGTCATAGCAGCACTGTTGATGCGTAGTAAGGACGTATATACTAACCATGTATATTCAGGAACTAATAACAAATGAAGCACTTACATTGTTCATCAGTGCTAGTATTCCCACATACAAAGATTAATTGAAACTCACAGACTGAAGTGGAGCGAGTGTACGCGGGATGACACGGTATTAGTTCGTAAGTCATCCACAAACGAAGCAGTTCAATGTTCTATTGTATCGTACAATAACTGTTTATTCCTTTCTCCAAGTACACAAACAATAAGAACTAACCACTAGGAATAGCAGATCATTTTGCTACATAACACCTTGTTAATAAACAATGTAACTAAAACAACTAAATACTTTTGACGTTATAATGAAAAATTCACATATATATATATATATATATATATAATATTTATTTATTTATGAGCAAAGAATTCAGACAAATGATAGATATTGAGGGGTCTCAAGAGGTGTAGTCCATTAACAGGCCAAATGCACTATAGCGCAAAAACTCGAAATCTGGTCAAAACAAACAGAAAATCCCGTGATCTAAGTGGAGTTGTGGTGTTATAAATAAGTTACTTCGATGATATTTGTTTATTGGTACTTTAAATGTGTTTATTTCAGTTAATAAAACAATTTTAATGTAATTTCATAACGAACATCCAGTTAGTTTAGACCAGAACTGCATACTACTTATACTGTACCGATCTTACTGCACAAAATACAAATTACATCAGCATTCCAATGAGTTTTCTATCGTTAAAAATTTGCGAGATTTATTTTTGTAAATATCTACGACAGCTACTGTTGTTCCTATTCCTTGCTTATTGCCGATTCTTACATGGGAAATGTCAACAATTGCATGTCGAAACCTAGCTTCAAATTTCTCCCAGGCTGTGTCCAAATATTACCTGCCTTTTTAACTGCAAGGCACAAAAATCCAGCGGAAAATCTCTCATTTAAACTACAGGGAAGTAATGCAACTTCTAACTTGTTGAAATGGATAACCTGCCCGCACGTCGCGTCTCGCCACACTTCACATCGCTTTACTCTGCTTCGCACAGTGGGTCTCCTTTGATTCTGGTTTAGATTTATTGTGCTTTACAATTAGAAACGGCAGTTTTTTTTGACACGGCCTTGGTTCATCACAACACTTCTCTGGGAGATATTTCAAGGCAGGTTTCGGCATGCAATGGTTGAGTTCCCTTGTTAACCATGAGCACGGCCGTGACCTGATGTTTGTACTTTCTTTGGCGTCTTGTTCTCTCTGTCAATATGTCCATGGTCGCAATTGATGCTGCTGTTACTGGTTTTGTATAGGGTTTATTTAGGTTTCTATGCAGCTACTGCATGTTTACAGACTGGCTTAGATAAATGTGAATGTCTCTCATGCTGAAACCGTCAACTATTGTGACAAGAGAATGAGTTAAAGGGTGCGTAACGTTTTGACAAAATAAAAACGTAGAGTCAAACGAACAAATTTTCTGATCAGTTAAACAAAATCTCCCGAACAGAACACTCAAGTTTGTAATGTTAAAATAAAATCCTACAGTTACTTTAATAACTCTCAGCCAACATACAATGAGTAGAAATTAAATTTGTTACAAAATGAAATTTTCATCATCACCACATCAATTTTTAGGGGAATATCTTATTCCGGCCTACATTACAGTTAAATTGACTCTTTCCAACGCTTCTATGGTCGTCCCAGATTTCGTATTCCTATTGCTATAGTCAAAGGCATGGAATGGGAATGTTGGCATCCTCAATAGATGGGAATTCCATCTACTTCTACGATCCAACATCTTTTTATGGAAGGGAAAGATATTGAGGTCGATATTAGGCGTGCCACTAATTTTGTATTTCCCTCTGAGCACGTTACGAGCTTCGTGCAGAGCTAGTCCAGTAATAAGAAGAGAGGTTCGCCCTAATGGGCACTAATTGTACTTTAGTTTTTTCTGTAGTCATTCAGCGATTTCGTGTTTCTTGGGCATTTCAGTATATGATATCGGTCGCACTGTACACCACACAATTCACACATGCACTTCTCACTAGATTCGTGATATTTCTTGAATCTGCACACCTTATGATGAAAGCCGTGAATCGCATAACGTGTTACAACATGTCTTAGCTTTTGGCTGGCTTTCGTCCAGTTCCTGTCCAGCATAGCTCCTGAGGTGTAGAAATCTGCACCTATCATTCTCTGTTTTTCTCTCCTGTTGTTTGAAAGTTCTTGGTAAGGGCTAGTAGCATTCTCAGTCATTGATCTTCTAAGTAGTATGTTCCCTTTGTGAGTTCATAGATGAATCGTGAGGGTGCAGTTTTCCCCGCTCTCAGTACTGTTTTTAGGAAGCGGACTTTCAGATTTTCACATTTTCTATCTTCCGGTGCGGCTGCCATTTCTCTGCTTCTGAGCTTGCAGGATGTTTGTTCGGGCCATCTACCCTAGATGAGTAGCCTTCAGCACGGCTATAGAGTCTCATCCACCCTGTAGCGTGCCTCTAGGTCCGCGGGAGGTATTTCATTTCTCTCCTCCACCCATATGTGGGAGGCATTCTCACCTGGGGATGTGTGCTCTAGGGACTACAGGCTCCGATATAAAATAATCCCATTCAACTTGTGTACAAAGCTTACTCAAATGCTTCATTTCAACATTTTACATTATTTTCCAATAAAAACACTGGCTATTCTTTACAACCTATGACGCGACTTTTTCAATTCCTTCATTAACTCTAGTCAAATTGTATTCTTAGGGTTCCATTTTTCAAATTATTTCCCACCATTTACAATTATTTTTATATTTTTTTCTAACGATTATTTCAATATATTTTTCTATGATATTTAACTACATATGCATTGACTTCAAAGAATATTCTAAACAAAATCAAAGTAGTGTTCCAGTGTAGCCAACATAGAGTATGCACTAATTAACTGTACACATATACTTCAGAATTTCATAACTTACTATTTATTTTTGGGTGTTGCATTCTTTCATCGGTTAGAGTGCTTAAGTTGCGTTAGGTTAACTTTTAGGTTGGTCTTTCACTGGTTAGAGTACTTAAATCGCGTTAGGTTAACTCTTAGGTTCGTTATATAACATGTATATGTTGGCTGCATCCCGTGATTCCATAGTGTAGGCTACAATGCTTCTCATTTGTTGGCGCATGCGCATGGTGTATGAATGGAATCATTTTTCGCGTCACATTTAAATAATCCCCAAAATACTAAATATAGCTTCGTCAATTTCTAGAGTTAAATAAAGTTAAATGATAATTCAGTAACATATGGATTTTCTGTCATCGATAGTTTACTGTGAAACGCAGAACATTATCTGAATTTCTGGAACTCTCTGTACGACGTAAGAATGTTTTTTTTATTTCTGCTAATGATTGTAGTAACACTACACGTAGCCTGGAATTTATTGAAATACGTCTCTGCCTATTGAATATCAAATGATATATCAGAAAATGTATATTTGCTTGTAGTAGCTGATTATTTGCATTTGCTTAACTGAGAGATTAAAGCTAAGATTTAAACTGCAGTGAATGACTCTGCGGAACTTGGGTTCATTACTCCTGAGTTACATAAGCTGTTATTCCCCACTGCATTGTGCAGGCTGCATTCATATCTGTGTTACATCGGTCATCGCACTGACCTTCACCCATATCCACAGTTTATTCACCTGTTCCTTGTCAGCGCCGCATTATCTTATTATCCTTTGCAACCAAGCGTCATTGTTAAAAAGTTAACATAAAAATTAAAAGTGGCGCCATTCAAGATAACAAAGTCGCGAATTTATCTATGCAAATTATTATTATTATTATTATTATTATTATTATTATTATTATTATATTAATAACATATTTTATTAGTTTACGTTATTACTTACATTAAGAAATTTATTTCAATATTTTATTTTATGTGCCACAATTCGAGGCTAAAACCCCGAAAGAAAACTTATTTGTGCGGACAAAATCAAGTATCATTGGTCATTTTGGATCTATCACTATTATTTAGTATCTTAGTTGCACCATATATGCTTATAAATTGCCTTACGACTACAACAATAATAAAATAATAATAAAAAAATAATAATACTTACTCCGTGACACTAAATTATTGGAAAACCATGGCCGTATCACATATATTCTTCCATTCACATCTACGGTGTATCAGATATTTTCGTCCGCCATCTTAGAACTCCCATTCTTCTCAAGACCTCTATAACGTTATCCAAGCGCTTGACATTAATTCCAATACTAATATTAATAATAACAAACTGTCCGTCGCCGTGGCGTAGTCGGTAGAGTCCCTACCTTCCACTCCGGCGACCCGGGTTCGATTCCCGGCGGGGTGGGGATTTAAAAAAAAATCTCCACTTTCGGTCTGGGTGTGTGTGCTGTCCCTAATGCTCAACTGAGTGCACATTTCCTACTAAAAAATAATAACAAATTATTGACTTGATAATAATAATGATATTATTATTATTATTATAAGAACTGGAATTTCTTATATAAATAAGAACTGGAATGAAAACAAGAGGAATGAAGGGTATGGAGTGGATGGATAGAGACGAGTGGAGAAGGAAAATGAAACTTTAGGCATAGAAAGATGTGTAAACATTGAAAATCTGTCCATAATTATTATTATTATTATTAGTATTATTAGTATTATTATTATTGTTATTATTATTATTATTATTTCAAATGCTTGGAATCCGTTATAGATAGCAATATGAGCTGCTTGCAAGAAAATAAGCACATGATACCAATGGCTACAAAAACTTTTTAACAGAAAAATAAACATTTTCTGTGGATCTCTGAAAAAAGAAGTAAAAAAAAATATTGTGTCGCATTGTTGATCCGTTGCTCAAATGACCGCAGCGATATTTCCAGATATGTTTTCTTGGAATATAGCTTCTTAGATGCATCTATGCATCGCTTTCTAGAAGGATTGGCCTATGGAGGTTTCGATTCGAAAGCGATCAAGACTGGCTTCTAGGTAGTTCCGATCCTCACAAATAAAGGGATGCGACTCGGTAGTGCATCAGTCTCCAGTGAATAATGGTCGAGCCTGAAAGCGACCTGAATTAAGATGAAGATAGTGTTGGGAAGTTACGCTTGTGCGAGTGTGAATAAATAAACTATAAGAAATATTGTGTTGTGTAAAGACTAAAGGCTAAATAATCATATGTGCTTGTACCGTGAATTATTATAAAACAATTAAAAGATTGGACCGGTGCGAAGTTAAATCAAATAAATCCTACCTGTCCCCAAGCAACCGTTAGGTGCCACGAATTATTAAACGAATTAATTATTTCATGACAGATAAGGCGGGAGAGTTAAAGTAGACTTTCCAAATATTGAGTTTTTCGCCCCGCGACGTTGCCTAGTTGAGACATTCTGAAAATCCACTGTACATCTATTCCTTTTTCTCGGGATAATTCTCAGTAGGTTGACTTTTCCACCCCGCGACGATGTTGCCTAGTTGAGACTTTCCGAAAGGCCACAGTACATTTATTCCTTGTGCTCGGAAAACCTTTGTTTTTGGGAATGTTCTACAGAAAGAGTCCATTTTTACCTCCATACTTGTAAAAGTTTTAGGTTCTAAGAGCAATAGTCCTTGAGATATTGCAACATTCTTTTTTTACTTAAGAACTGACAATTGTAATAGGCATATTGCAGTAAGAGAGTATTTGTATGACTGAAAGTATCATAAATCTGTTATGAAACAAAATATATTTCAGAACATATATTGAGTGTGGCAATGTATGAAGCGAAGACCTAAGCACAAAGACACGAATAGTAGAGAAGAATGCAAACTGTAGATATAATGGATATATAGAAGAATGGAACATATAAAATTAATAGACATAATAGGATTCGAAGTTGTACTAAAAATAATGGGTGAAAAAAAAAAGAAAGAAACATGATGCTACTCACTGAAAAGAAACTGCCTGTTGAAAGGATACATCTGAAAGAACAGTGGAAAATAAATGTTCGGAAATAGGAATACAATATAAGATGATTACATAAAGGTTATTCATTTTGTCCAGGCACGAAAAAAAAGCAAAGCAGAAGGAGCAATGGGAATTGCTATTTGAAATAAAATATCTACTCTTGATCAGAAAACCATTAAGTAAAAATTTTCTTCTTATTCTTCTTGTTGTTATTATTATTATTATTATTATTATTATTATTATTATTTATTATTATTATTATTATCATCCATCATCATTATTATTAATATAATTTATTATTATTATTATCATTATCATCTTCATAATCTTTTGTATATACAGAGTGTTTCAAGGTGATGGTTTGAAATATACGGATGAGAGGTAAAAGTGAAGTGAATAAAAAGGTACTGTCAAAAATGGATCCGAAAATTAACCGGTATGAGATATAATTTTCAGTTTGTTGGGGCTCACAGAATATTAGATACTAATACCAAGAAAAATGGCAACAATTTAATTTAATTTACCAATCATTAGACAAGTAGGCCTACAGCATTCAAGTGTAACAGGAACAACAACAAATGCTCCAATAAACATTATATGCAATATATTTTTACAAATCATGAAATTGACCATTATACAACCTTCACCTATTTCAGTACAGTATTTTGTGTAAAAATTGTTTTCATGGGATGCGTTGTTTTATAAGTGCCTATAGTAGTTAGGTTGGTATCTCAAATACAAGGTTTTGAGACGCACTCATATTTGTTTATAGATGTGCTGTAACTCCTTTCGCCTATTTCAATACAGTATTTGGTGTAAAATTGTTATCATGGGATGCGTTGTTTTATAAGTGCCTATAGTAGTTAGGTTGGTATCTCAACTACGAGGTTTAGAGACGCACTCATATTTGTTTATAGATGTGCTGTAACTCCTTTCACCTATTTCAATACAGTATTTGGTGTAAAATTGTTATCATGGGATGCGTTGTTTTATAAGTGCCTATAGTAGTTAGGTTGGTATCTCAACTACGAGGTTTAGAGACGCACTCATATTTGTTTATAGATGTGCTGTAACTCCTTTCACCTATTTCAATACAGTATTTGGTGTAAAATTGTTATCACGGGATTGGTTGTTTTATAAGTGCCTATAGTAGTTAGGTTGGTATCTCAACTACGAGGTTTTGAGACGCACTCATATTTGTTTATAGATGTTCTGTAACTCCTTTCACCTATTTCAATACAGTATTTGATGTAAAATTGTTATCATGGGATGCGTTGTTTTATAAGTGCCTATAGTAGTTAGGTTGGTATCTCAACTACGAGGTTTAGAGACGCACTCATATTTGTTTATAGATGTGCTGTAACTCCTTTCACCTATTTCAATACAGTATTTGGTGTAAAATTGTTATCATGGGATTGGTTGTTTTATAAGTGCCTATAGTAGTTAGGTTGGTATCTCAACTACGAGGTTTTGAGACGCACTCATATTTGTTTATAGATGTGCTGTAACTCCTTTCACCTATTTCAATACAGTATTTGGTTGTAAAATTGTTTATCATGGGATTGGTTGTTTTATAAGTGCCTATAGTAGTTAGGTTGGTATCTCAACTACGAGGTTTAGAGACGCACTCATATTTGTTTATAGATGTGCTGTAACTCCTTTCACCTATTTCAATACAGTATTTGGTGTAAAATTGTTATCATGGGATTGGTTGTTTTATAAGTGCCTATAGTAGTTAGGTTGGTATCTCAACTACGAGGTTTAGAGACGCACTCATATTTGTTTATAGATGTGCTGTGTAACTCCTTTCACCTATTTCAATACAGTATTTGGTGTAAAATGTGTTATCATGGGATGCGTTGTTTTATAAGTGCCTATAGTAGTTAGGTTGGTATCTCAACTACGAGGTTTAGAGACGCACTCATATTTGTTTATAGATGTGCTGAAACCTCCTTTCACCTATTTCAATCAAGTATTTGGTGTAAAATTGTTATCATGGGATTGGTTGTTTTATAAGTGCCTATAGTAGTTAGGTTGGTATCTCAACTACGAGGTTTTGAGACGCACTCATATTTGTTTATAGATGTTCTGTAACTCCTTTCACCTATTTCAATACAGTATTTGATGTAAAATTGTTATCATGGGATGCGTTGTTTTATAAGTGCCTATAGTAGTTAGGTTGGTATCTCAACTACGAGGTTTTGAGACGCACTCATATTTGTTTATAGATGTGCTGTAACTCCTTTCGCCTATTTCAATACAGTATTTGCTGTAAAATTGTTATCATGGGATGCGTTGTTTTATAAGTGCCTATAGTAGTTAGGTTGGTATCTCAACTACGAGGTTTAGAGACGCACTCATATTTGTTTATAGATGTGCTGTAACTCCTTTCACCTATTTCAATACAGTATTTGGTGTAAAATTGTTATCATGGGATGCGTTGTTTTATAAGTGCCTATAGTAGTTAGGTTGGTATCTCAACTACGAGGTTTAGAGACGCACTCATATTTGTTTATAGATGTGCTGTAACTCCTTTCACCTATTTCAATATAGTATTTGGTGTAAAATTGTTATCATGGGATGCGTTGTTTTATAAGTGCCTATAGTAGTTAGGTTGGTATCTCAACTACGAGGTTTTGAGACGCACTCATATTTGTTTATAGATGTGCTGTAACTCCTTTCGCCTATTTCAATACAGTATTTGGTGTAAAATTGTTATCATGGGATGCGTTGTTTTATAAGTGCCTATAGTAGTTAGGTTGGTATCTCAACTACAAGGTTTTGGGACGCACTCATATTTGTTTATAGATGTGCTGTAACTCCTTTCACCTATTTCAATACAGTATTTGGTGTAAAATTGTTATCATGGGATGCGTTGTTTTATCAGTGCCTATAGTAGTTAGGTTGGTATCTCAACTACAAGGCTTTGGGACGCACTCATATTTGTTTATAGATGTGCTGTAACTCCTTTCATCTATTTCAGTACAGTATTTGGTGTAAAATTGTTATCATGGGATGCGTTGTTTTATAAGTGCCTATAGTAGTTAGGTTAGTATCTCAACTACAAGGTTTTGGGACGCACTCATATTTGTTTATAGATGTGCTGTAACTCCTTTCACCTATTTCAATACAGTATTTGGTGTAAAATTGTTATCATGGGATGCGTTGTTTTATAAGTGCCTATAGTAGTTAGGTTGGTATCTCAACTACAAGGTTTTGGGACGCACTCATATTTGTTTATAGATGTGCTGTAACTCCTTTCACCTATTTCAATACAGTATTTGGTGTAAAATTGTTATCATGGGATGCGTTGTTTTATAAGTGCCTATAGTAATTAGGATGGTATCTCAACTATGAGGTTTTGGGACGCACTCATATTTGTTTATAGATGTGCTGTAACTCCTTTCACCTATTTCGATACAGTATTTGGTGTAAAAATGTTATCATGGGATGCGTTGTTTTATAAGTGCCTATAGTAGTTAGGTTGGTATCTCAACTACAAGGTTTTGGGACGCACTCATATTTGTTTATAGATGTGCTGTAACTCCTTTCACCTATTTCAATACAGTATTTGGTGTAAAATTGTTATCGTGGGATGCGTTGTTTTATAAGTGCCTATAGTAGTTAGGTTGGTATCTCAACTACAAGGTTTTGGGACGCACTCATATTTGTTTATAGATGTGCTGTAACTCCTTTCACCTATTTCGATACAGTATTTGGTGTAAAAATGTTATCATGGGATGCGTTGTTTTATAAGTGCCTATAGTAGTTAGGTTAGTATCTCAACTACAAGGTTTTAGGACGCACTCATATTTGTTTATAGATGTGCTGTAACTCCTTTCACCTATTTCAATACAGTATTTGATGTAAAATTGTTATCACGGGATGCGTTGTTTTATAAATGCCTATAGTAGTTAGGTTGGTATCTCAACTACGAGGTTTTGGGACGCACCCATATTTGTTTATAGATGTACTGTAACTCCTTTCACCTATTTCAATACAGTATTTGGTGTAAAATTGTTATCATGGGATGCATAATTTTACAAGTGCATATACAGTGGTTGTTAGGTTGGTATCTCAACTACTAGGTTCTGGTATCCACTCATGATTTGTTTAAATACGTTTATTAACTCTCTTCACCTCTTTCAGTACAGAAGTATGTGTAAAATTGTTTTTTCACGATTGTGCGCTCTGTTGTACTTACAGGGATGGCGACCATGATTGAAAGTTCAATTTCCTAAACTTCGGGGTTGCCAACTTATAAATAACTAAATGACTATAGTGTAATATTACAAATTACCTACCTAGAGGGGGAAGTAAAACCACTGCACTTCATGTATATTACGTTCAATGTATATATAAACATATATCCAAAAGTTATAACATACATTATACGAAACAAATCACTGTATTTTAAATGAACTGAATTTTATTTGATACAATATAAAATAATAAAACCGTATGTGCCGCCATTTTATATCTTATTGGTGCCATGACCTGCTGTAGTCTCAACTAAATTATTTTCGGCATTTAGGGCCAGCGCAGCCAGCTGTTTATAATGAACGCAAATATTTCCAAAAAGTATATTATTTTACTATTATTTATTATTTTGAAAATACCATCGTGCAAAAAAAGTCTACAACAAACGTTTGTGAAGTGTTAACGGAACCTCGGAAATTAAATACCTCGCTATCGCTCGGTTTTTAATCATTTCCTCACTTCTATAAAAACCACTTCCCAACCTCGCAATGTAATATAGTATTTCATGAGAAGAATAATTTTTTAAGTGCATATAGTAGTCAGGTTGGTATTTCAACTACAAGGTTTTAGGATCCACTCATAATTTGATTATATATGTGTATAGTAAACGCTTTACCTCTTTCAATACGGTGGTCTGTGTAAACGTTTTTTTCATGGGATGTATAAATTACTTTTACAAGTGCCTATAGAAGTTAGGTTTGGTATCTTAACGTAATTTTGGAATCCACTCATGATTTGTTTACACATCCTCTTTCAGTGCTCTGTATAAATTTGTGACTTATTTTCTTGGAATTAATACTCAGTATTCAGCGAGTCTTATATATATATATATATATATATATGTGTGTGTGTGTGTGTGTGTGTATGTGTGTGTGTACTAGATTTGCTTGTGTAGCGTAATCGGCAGCACACTGAAGTATTAATTCAGAGGTCCGGGTTCAAATCTCCGTCCAAGCATTTATTTTTCTTATCATGTAATATTAACTTGTATTGGTCAATGCCAAAAATTTAATTGTAACGTCGAAATAATGAAGCGTCACTGCTATAAAGTAAACATTCTCTTTAATTTGCTTACTTGTTATAGGTATTACTAAAGTGCAGTGAAGACCGAGTGTCCGCTACCTCTGAAAATAGAGAATATATATAAAAAAATTAATGCTTGTACTAGATTTGCTTGGGTAGCGTAATCGGTAGCGCACTGAAATAGCAATTCAGAGGTCCGGGTCCAAATCCCGTCCAAGCATTTATTTTTCTTATCATGTCACACACACACACACACACACACACACACACACACCACACACACACACACACACACACACACAACACTATATCTCGTAAGCGGTTAATTTTTACTTTTCATTTTTACATTTTGGATCGTCACTTTTGAAGCATTCTCTGTCTGTGTACCAAATCATGGGTTGAAAGCCTGGAAATAAATATATATACGGATGGAAACTGAATATCAGCTGGTCACTTCCGAATTAACTACAGATAGATTAAAATAGTCTGATTTAACTCTCTTATAATGTACAGAATACCGGAGACCATGGATTCCTTGCATCAAAATATTTGATCAAAATTCATAGGCAATCTCTGGAAGTTTGTCGGTAGAGTACATTTCAACGCAGTATAAATCATAGATAATTCTATGGGACAGTACAAATATGGAAAAATGTTAACTGTCAAAATTCGATAACAAGTCCCATAATATACTAGTCTTACACACAATCTGCACGATAGAGAATTAGCCACTCGACCATAGAAAAGGTACAATCATAAAAAGTTATGCACCGTAAAAAATGTTCCTGAAAACACATATGAATAGGAAAGGGGAAATATTTCCGAAATACAATGAAAGTACTAGATGTATTAAAAATATATACAAAGGGGAAAAAAATTAAAGTTGATGTAAACAACTTCTGAGATATATATATGAGGCGGTCAGCGGACAAGGGGTACAAGTGACAAAAAATTAGTTTGGAGAAAATTAAGTTCAAAGTTCAGTGAGAATATAAAATTCCAGGAATATCTGACAAGTCACATAAATTGTGTTTGTGTTCCTTATATATGAGTCTATTTATCCGCAAAATATGAACAGATTCAATATAAACATTAGCCCATACTATAACTATTCTTTGTATTAAGAGCCACTTGTACCCCTTGTCCTCCAAGCAATATTTTGAAATAAATTATCCAAGAAAAGTAGATTCATACCAAAGTTTGTATTATGACTGGAAATGCGTACATACTTATCTAAAGAGTTACATATTACCAAAAGATAATTGACAAAATCAGTCTTAATGTTCATTGTACTTAAACATGCATTCATGGATACATTCTCTTACCCGCTTCTCCACATGAATGTTTCCCTTCCTGTCAGTATAATCTTTGCCTTCATTCCAGCCTTTTTTGCTTTGTTTTTTAACCAATTATCTGGTTTACTTATCCTCTTTCTGCCAACGTGCAATTCTGGAGCATCTTCTTCTTCTGTAGGTCCTGTAATGCTGGGTTCTTCAATGTCATCTTCGTTGGAATGAGTCAAGAAAACAAAAACAACACCAATGATTAATCTTCATATTAAAAAAAACACACCTTTGTTATAATCATTATTAGATTACAAATCGTGTAGATCTAAATCTTATTATATCTTTAGATTGTAAAATAATTTCCAATTATCTCAAAATGTATTGCTAAAAAGTATTATTTTATAATATACAATTGTGAAAATATAGATAAAGTAGTAAAAATATTTTACTTACCACGAAGGCTAAGGTTAAGTTCATGCTCATGTTCATCACATTCTGATCCAGACATAATAATATTTGATAAATGAATAAACCTCGAAGAATCACCAGCACTGTATTAAACACTAATACTACAATAATAATCTTCATAAGTAAAGTAATTTGTTAGGACTATTTAACGAATAAAATTAAGCTGTTTACTCACAAATCATTGTTTAACTATAGTTATTTTAAAATATTTATATATTTAATGTAAACGGTGATGTTTGAAAACAAATCAGAAAGTGAGTATATGTTCATTCACTGCTTCTTGATCATATTATTTATTGCCAAATAAGATCGCAATATTTTAAGGGTGCACCCAAGTGGAGAAATAATGAAACACATCAAACTGTATATCATAATCAACATTACGGGTTATTCATTAATTTTTTTAGTAAACAACTAAGTAAAATCAAGAAATCTTTTCATTATTTGCTATATTCAATGTATTTGTTGGAGAAAAATAATGCTTTGACCTGTTCAGAACATTAAAAAGGAGGTTTATTTATCACAAAAGCAGGAGCTGATAAAGAGAAATCGATAAAGAGCGAGGTGAAACACGACTGTCATTGGTTGTAAAACAACATTCATTGAAACGTGATTGGTCATTGACTAGCATTTGTGGCATGAGTTAAATAGTCACGTAAAATGTGTTAGAAACATTAAAAAATAAATCGCTCTCAGCTTGAGTCCACCTAGCTGTAGGAAGCCAAGGAGAACAACTACAGACGTTACCCCTTGTCCTCCAAGTAGAAGAGCTATTTTTCTGAGTGATTTTCTAAGACTCCACTTATGTCAGAGCCTGCCAAACTTACTTACACATATACCTCTTGGGCACCAAACAGTTTGTCATATTAGCTAACCATTCTGCACTTAACTCATTTTTTTTAAATGTCACTTGTACCCCTTGTCCTCTGAGCGCCTCATATGAACCAGTTAAGCATTTTTTTCAGTTTAATGCCTTTGGGATGACAAGATTCATTGTAATGCGTAACAGCATGCATTTCTAGAATAGAGCTTATTTTTAATTTCTCTCTGTACCTAATTCCATTTGTAATTATTGCTCCTAGGACTGTTACTTTAAGGGAGGAAAGGAGATTACGAGTATTCGAGAATAAAGTACTTAGGAACATTTTTGGACCAAAGAGAGATGAACAGACAGGTGAATGGAGAAGACTACTTAACAATGAACTACATGGTCTTTATAGGAAGCCAGATATAATAAGAACAGTTAAGTCTCGTAGACTACGATGGGCAGGACATGTTGCACGTATGGGGAATGAAATACTTGCATGGAAGCTTCTTGTAGGAAAGCCAGAGGGGAAAACGTCCAATTGGTAGACCAAGAATGAGGTGGGAGAATAACATTAACTATGATTTGAGGGAAGTAGATTATATAGGGAATGATTGGAAAGCATTTTAGCTCAGGATAGGGATGTATGGAGAGCTTATGTCTGCGCGGCCATGAACCTACGGGTTCGATAGTGCCAGTGAGTAAGTAAGTAAGTAAGTAAGTAAGTAAGTAAGTAAGTAAGTAAGTAAGTAAGTAAGTAAGTAAGTTATTTGAATTCAGCCACTTCTTCAAAAAATACCTAATTTGTAATTAACCGTCCATTTCCATTATCTAATGTATTTTTGTGCGCAATCATATATCTAGTTTACTGATGTTTACTTCCAGCCAAAATATCTTAGTATTTCTCAATAGAATATTGCTATTAGTCTTTGGTATTCCTCGCTATTGCCTAATAACACTACACGAACTACATAATAGCATATGGTTGGTGTCTGATGTGCTGTATCGGCACAATCAATAGCATATTAATACAATTGAGTTGTCTTTTAAAGAGATGACATGCTCTAGTACAAAATCAAATAGTAGATGAGATAGTGCGTCTCATTGCTTTAATCTATTGTAAATTTCAATAAATTTCAAAAGTATCTGAAAAACTTTGCCAATTTGCTCCCTAATCTTTGTGCCATTTAGACGCATTAAAATAAGTATAACTAACTTTTTAGGATTTCAGAAGTCAAGCAGGTGTACAAATTGTCCCTCATGCCTTTTTGAATTCTACATATAGTTGATGTGCAGTGCAGTTATTTTCTAAAATCTGTCGAATACTAAAAATCTGATCTGTTGTAGACTTATTTCTTCTAAATCCGCATTGATGATCCCCTAATACATCCTCAATATGGGAGTAAGTCTGGATACTAATATATTTGTTAGAATTTTGTACGAGGTTGAAAGTAATGAAATGTCCCTGTAGTTATTGACATTAGTTTTATTTCCTTTCTTATAGATTAAGTTATAAGCTTTTTTCAATTCATATGATTTTACCAGTTTTGCTGGATCCCATCTGAACCTGATGATTTGTATATCTTTAATTTTTCTATCGCCATTTGAATCCATAAAGCACTTGGTTCTGTGACTAATATTTGTGCCGTCTCTAAATCATCGTCTTCAATATCCTGTTCTGCATGAACATACAGTATCATTTAGTATTTCCATTTATTTAATATACCCCTGGAATATCCAATCATATCTCCATTTTCATTTCTATTTATTTTGTTCAAGCTTGAAACCTTTATTTGTTACTAATACCCTGATATAATTATCTTATGTATTTTTGTAATTTATTTCGAGATCATTGATCTTCTCTCTCACATATTCCCTTTTTTATTATTTAAAACCTAGTAGTTTCTCGTAAGAAGTTATCCAATTTTAAATTTACTACTTTAGACTCGTGTAACCAATTCATTTTAAACACCTTCACAATGCCGGCAAATTCCTCATCAAAAATGTATTATTTTGCCTCTTTTTTAAATAGCTTACGTTTTCTGAAGTAATGTTTTCAAAATTCATTAACATCGATGAGGTCTCATATTGATAAGTTAATAGTCTCCTATTCTTTATTTATTTCAGTCCTACTTCGGTTGCCACATCTTCATCTGAACATTCCGGTTTTTCAAATCTATTAGCAATTTTTATCTGGTGTTCTTTCCGCAATTCATTATTTCTCAAGCTTTTTAATTAAAATTTATCAGTCATCTTTAGCGTTTTATTCATAGGCCATAACTGTTCTCTGATTTTAACCCTAACCAGATGTTAATCCATATTGTAGTCTGTGCTCCTATCTGATCTAACGTCGAAGAAGCTACTATGTCAGTGTTTATCCACCAATACATGATCTATCTGATTTCGTTTTCCATTATCTGTATATGTCCAGGTTTATTAATAATATCCTTATCCTGGAATGCTGAGTTCTTAACAATAAAATTCAATGATGTGGCAAAAGTGATTAAACTAACCTAACCCCATTGTAGTTACTATCTTCATGAAGACTGAATTTGCCTATTTTTGGCCTGAATATATCTGTCCGTCCAAATTTTGCATTAAACTCTCACATGTGATATTGTGAAAGCCTATCAAATCCCATTCTAATTCTTCACAGAACTCATCCTTCATCTTTATCTTATGAGGGACTATGTACATGTACGATTACACAATCATGTCGTTTACCCTTTATAATTACGTATAATATCATATCGCTAACTAACTTAACATCTCGGAGAGAATCCCCATTCGGACTAAAAACACCGTTCCAAATTCAGGTCTCGCTGTACCCTCATAGTATAATGCAAAGCTTCCTGATTCCTGACTATCTTCTGCTGGATATCTAACTTCCTGTAAAGCGACTATGTCCAAGAGAGATTTATCTAATTCCCATATTAATATTTACAATGTCCCCATTATTATATAATGTCCTAGCATTCCATGTTCCTAGAAACATGCACCTACGTTTAGGCCTCTTCTATGGATTCCCTTAAATAGTCCCCACCCCCCGAGATCCGAATGGGGGACTATTTTACAACCGGAAAATTTTATCTCATGGAACCCATATCCGCGTTTCTTGATTTTTATATTTTTACGGTGAAATATTGTTATTCTTTCGTCCAAGGTATTTTTTTTTCGTCTGGCTTATCGCCTTTGACTTGTCTGGCATGGGCAACTCTTTCGGCAGCAATGTTAGCACCAGCACAAGCTACTGGATACAATAAATACATTCTAGAAGCAATATGACCTTAGATGTTACAGTGTTTGAAATAAGCATGAAGTAAAACATACACATTATATATTATATATATATATATATATATATATATATATATATATTCTGCTCGAGGACAGGGCTTTCACTGCAATCATATCATTTTCATGCTATGCTTTGCAGCTTTACTAGGGAATTATAGGTGTGGTAGCTTCCCGTTGCTTTCCACACCGGTGAAGAATGACGATGACAATGATATGGATGATGATGATGATGGACGGATGATTTTCGGGGACCGTTGGGCCCTAAGCTTCCTGACATTTGTCTTACAGGTACTCACCTGTAAGACAAATGTACCCCGAAAAAAACTCACTTAGGAGCCTGTCCCGACCGGGAATCGAACCCGGGCCCGCGGCATGACAAGGCCTCGAGACCACAGCGGTGGACATATATATATATATATATATATATACATACACACACATAATGGAGTAGCGCAATGTTGAGCCATCGCCTCTCCTTTGTTAGGAGTTATTAAACCATGTTAATTTAGTTACCTTATTTGCCCATATATGGCATGAATGGCATGTGGTCAACATACCGACTCAATGAGACATCTAGCAGGCAACTAAGTTATTACTAGGATGTTGAGATAGGTAAATTTTGCTTAGACGCATTTTATTCAGGGTTAAGGATCTTTCACGAGCCTAAAAATATTCAGACTCAGAACTTTCTGCTTAAAGTCCCTCCCGCAGGACTTGCTCCTTAGATTTTTCCATTCTAAAAAATGTATCTATCCTGGCCGGGTTTAAACCCGCGACCCTCGGTACCAAAACAACTAATCCACCATATGTGTATATATATATATATATATATATATATATATATATATATATATATATATATATATATATATATATTAGTATGAATACAGGATATTCGAGTGTGTTTTGTGACAATCTTTGAGACTTAATATTGTTGTCAACTGAAACAATTGCTTGTAAACCTATATTCGGCAACGCTCCGGCATAAAACTGTATAACCTACTCTTGAAAACAGTTTCACTCAATTTTTCCTCGTTTTTAGGTTGAACTGTGAGCTAACACCTAGTGTTTTATTAGGGTGACTCGTTTCATCTCCCTTTTATTTACACATCAAGTGCGCATAATCAGAAATTATACGGAAAATTTGTAGGTTAAGTAGTTCTTGGCGCCCAGATATTCTCATGAAAATTTACATGTGATGCTTTAAATAAACTGAATATAATTTAAGAGATCATTCACCTTATTCAGATTTCTTTTCAACCGATTACAATAATTTACACAACTTTTACGGAAGTTATTGACTATGTTTTTTTAATGTCATGGATTTTTTTAAAGATTTTAGTTCCAAGTTCTTTATTTTGTATTTAATTTAAAGACGCTATAAAACAACTCAGACTTTAACGATATAAGTTAAAGCTGGGCGAAATGTCCGAAAAATGCTCAGAAGCCTTTCAAATCAGACTTGAAGTCCTTTTAAGTTACATAAAGCAATGGCATGAAACCCGTGGGCTCTAATTCCTTCCCCAAGGAAGCCAAAATCAGGCTTTTTACGCCACGGAAAAATTTCTCGGCTCGGTCCGGATTTGAACCCGTCGAACGTCGGAACCAAGGAGAGGCCGAAGTAACAATTAGTTCACCGGAACCGTGTAGAGTAAAGTATCCTTCTTCCTCTTACACCCATTCCTGAATAATTACTCTAGGTATCCTCTCTTCCAGCTTTCATATCAAACTAATCTTCTATCATCTTATCCTGTCTCCATTAGTCTCTCAATATAGACTACGTATTTTACTTTCTATTGGTAAGTTCTTGCATTCAGTAGCAGGAGTGACAATTTCGAACAGAAAAATATATTAATATATTATAAAATACTTAAATGTTTTTAATTTAACTAATATAATTTATAATATGAGAAACGAACTGTATGAACACGTTCAAAGAAAGCCTACAGATAGAATTACTCAGCTATTACTAAAGTACAAACCAAAAGGACATAGAAGTGTTGGACGCCCATTTATTAGATGGGAAGATTCACTAAATCCCACTTGATGTGAAAACAGGTCAAAAGACCTAATTTCATGATGTAGAAGAAGAAAAAGAGAAGAAGAATACTGGTAAGTCCGACACTATGCCATGATCGATTACCTCCGAGACCGCATTCGATTCCCTGCGAGAAAGTGATTTTAGAATTTAACTTTGAATCTGAGTATGTGTCTCTTGTCATTCGAGGGTAATTTAAGGATGACCCGCCACTGTGATTCAGAGTTTCCGGTTTCTCCTAGATTGCGAAAAGTTCAAATGTTAGCTTTGTAAGTTCCAGAGGAGGCGTTAGAATTACAAAATGAGGAAAGATATGTCACATTAGAATTTTTACGTTTTTACATTTAAACTTTCTTTATACTATACAAGTAAATATATACTGGAACACAAATTTTGTTATAAAAACTAGAAATGAAGTAAGTAAAAATAAAATTCATACTAATCAAGGAGTTAAACAAGGATGCAGTATCTCTCCAGTTTTGTTTAAACTATACATCAATGATATAATAAAAAAATAGAACGAAGAAACAAATAAAGGAATAAAATTAGATAAAACACACTATTTGAAAACATTATTATATGCTGATGACCAGGTAATAATAGCAAATACGGAAGACGAGCTTCAAAGGAATATTTTTAAATTACATAATATATGTGAACAATATAATCTCAAAATATCCATAGAAAAAACTAAGGTAATGGCATTCCAAGGGAAAAATCAAATCAGATCCAAAATAGTAATAGGAAACAAAATCATAGAAACGGTGAACCATCTCAATTATCTAGGATGTGACATTTCATTTAATTTATAACGGTAAGAGAAGGAGGAGGCTCACCGGGACACTGGCATGGACTCTATAAGTATCTCAGGGTTGCGGATTTTTGCCGCGGGACAAGACGAGGTTCGAACTAAGGACAGCTGACATTAAGGAGGCTTACCGAGACAAACACTGGCGTCAATTTAATGATAATATTTATTATAACATAAGTAGCACAAGACAGTTCCAATTCCAAAACACTGGATTGAATTGAATATATTCCGGAATTTATTTCCTTCGGAATGGTCGCGGGAATGCGAGTAGCGGTCGATACTGGACCTATTTTTGGAACACTGATAATTACTGGTCTTCACACGACCTAAGTTGATATAACACCAGCACACTGATGCTTTTAATATAAATCACTTTGTAACTTGCCGTTCTCGGCCTAACACTTTTCGTGTACCTAATGAGTCGCTTCCTTGCGACCGGCGAAATATACAAGTCCGTACTGCGCGGACTCTCAACAATTAATCCTGCACGGAGTCTTATGTTAGTTTTTTTTGTTCCACCCGGGGACAAATCCCGGAGCAGACTACTTTCCCGATGTTCGGAATATATCCAACTCCATCTTACAAATGCACTTTACAAGACCAATATTTTCATTGGCTGGACATACATAAAAAACGCCTTACTAGTAGAATACTATTTACTTATGGATTCTGATTGGGCATTACGGTTTCCACTATAGTTCAAGCAGAATCTCAGGATATTGATTGGTCGTGTATTTACAGGGTGTGATTTTCACACGCTGGTGAGAAGTTTATTAATTTACTAAAAACAGATGGACATAAGTTTTTTTTGCTACTGTCGCCATCTCAGCAGGCGGTCTAGTGATTTTTTGACACACTTAAAGTTGACCTCATTTATTAGTCTGGAAGGATGACTCCCAGAGCCGGACAGGGGACATTACATCTCTAGCTGTGAGGCCGTATTATTAGGGAAGCATTGTCCCGGGGTCATAAACCGATTTACTTACATGTGTCCATCTTCAAAGAACTTGAGTTTCGATGGACAGAAATGTCTTTATGTATACTGAAGCGTAACAGATTGGAAAAAGTTTCTCACGAAACGTTTTCTAGAAAGTGCAACTATATATATAATAATAATGTTTAATAATAATAAAATTAATTAGAGCAGTTATTACTGCTACAAATTATGATAATGATATAACTAATAAAATAGCAAAATTCCAGGGAATATGTGGTACGATAAAACGATCACTAAATATAAAACAACAAGAGAGATCCAATTGAAATTTTATAAAACATTGGCAGTACCGATACTGCTCTATGGATCAGAAGCCTGAATACATAAAAAATAAGATCTAAGTAGGATAACGGCGGCAGAAATGAAATGTTTCAGATCTGTTAAAGGGTGCACTAAGGAAGACAGAATCAAAAACACAGAAATAAGACAGGAACTTGAAATATTTGCAATAACTGATAAAATAGATACATATAGACAAAAATGGAAGCAACACATAGACAGAATGAATGAAGATAGATATCCAAAACAAATAACAAAATACAAACCTAAAGGCACCCGAGATGTGGGCTGACCTAGAAAGAGATGGGCTGAAGTCGGAACGGGTCAACAGACCTATTCCATGAATGCAGATGATGATGATGATGATGATGATGATGATGAAGTAAATGTATATGCTTGTTTTGTAGATTTTTCTTCGCTTGTTGTTTTTCATACTTGTGGTTCTTTTACACACTCACGGCTTTACTTCCCTTTGAAAGAAGCCATACTCAGGTTTTTATTCCCTTAACCCATAAATTTACAAAACACTAATTTCTCGTGTCATTATTTAAATTTGGCGGACCGCAGTGAAAATGAAACCATGCATAACTGTTATCTTACTATGTCCAGCCTAAGGATCACACTTGAAGAAAATTAATGGACGGGAAATCCCCGAAGCATGTGACTGCTGCAGTTACTGCGATTCGTTCATGGCCAAAGCACATCTCGCGGAAGCGAAAAAATAGGTCATGTAATTGATTAATATAATTATTGGCCTAATACTTGGAAGGAAGAAGAAGAAGAACGTATTTGAATTTATCTATGTTAGCTATAGTTGATAAGAATACAGTATACATCTACATGTTTCTTCGAAGGTCGGATAGTAACTAAAAATTCACATTTGTTTGAAACTGATCGATTCTTGAGAGGAAGTTGAATGTCAGTTACAAATATGCCATATTTGTCAAATAGTTAGTATTATTAACTTAACTCGGTGATTAAATGTGTGATCAAAATTATAAAAACCATCTTAAAGAGTAATTGTTAAAGAATGGTGAAAAACAGATGGTATTAAATATATTTTGTAAGTTTATGGAGGATAATCTATAGTTCACTGTAGTGAACGATATAGTTAAATTACCTGCAGAATATACTGATGTGTCGGAGAGTAGCGTTCTGCCGGTATCATACATATTCGCAGGGAATTAAAAGAAACTGGTAATATCAAAACACCCAACAATTATAATTTAATTCGTTTTCGACATATGATCGCCTCACTATGATGGTTGTCCGTTTATATTAAGGTGGGTAGCACGCGACAATGCTTGGCAATGATTAACATGCGGAATTATTATAGTGGCAATAGTCGGCATATTTGTATTTAATTATATATAACAGCTGCGGGGAAACAAAGCGTACCGCTGGGCAACCATCATAGTGAGGCGGTAATACTATTGTGTGTGTCAATACAACCAGCAACATTAAAAGTGAAAAGATTATTATGCATTAATTTATCGGCATGAAACAAACAGCTGAGTGAGGTCGCATGCATTCTACACGAGCTACACGGAGTAATACATTCAAAAGTTAAATGTCTAAGTATGTTTCTTAGGCTGGACAGACAATAGCTATACTGTTTTATGGACACACATTTAAATAATTTCTACTCGATCGTTTTATTCCGTCTAATTAAAATTATTAAATAAATTAAAGTAATTGACGTATCCTACAGGTTACATTCTCAAATAAAGGGTTAAAACCCATCGCCTTCGGCTAGAATTAAAATCGCGAACTTCAGAACTGCGGTGAGCGGAGCCGACTGGAAGACATTGATTAGTTCTAATGCATATTTTTCAGAAGATACTTTTTTCTTCGTTTTTACCTCTTTCCCCCTTTTTTCATTGTTTATGTTATATTTTTATATACCGGTACATATTTTTCTTTTTCATACAAGCACAGAATACACATCAAGACCCAATGCGGAGATTTAAAATTTCCTGCCTTTCCGAGAATCGAACTGCAGGAATCATACTACAAAATTATTCAGAGATGCGAGCATTTGAAATAGCTAAATTCTCAACTCAGATAAATTCAAGTTGTGGATTGTTTTGTTTTATTTTTTTTCAAGTGTACTGAAATCTCTCTTTTTTTATATGGTGTCCGTGAACATACACTTTATACGTCATACGATAAATGCAGTGAATAATATTTAATTTTAGAGTGGGCGCATAAAACGTATTATTAACTTTTAGGTATAATGTTATACCCTAAATATGGTTCAAAACTATCAACTGAGGCAAGAAACAATGCAAGAAATATTTCAGGCCCACGAGATCTTGAACTTAAAACAGAGATGCCTCAACCATGAACAATAATCATACTGTAAGAAATTGAGAATTGAATAGTTACCCCGAAAACAGATCCATCCATAGTAATTCTGCCCGAAGGCAGGTCCTTCACTGCAATCATAATATTTTCATGCTATGCTTGCAGCTTTACTAGGGAATTGTAGGTGTGGTAGCATCCCGTTGCTTTCCATACACGTGAAGGATGATGATGATAATGATAATGATGATGATCATTATGGCCATATGATTTCGGGGACCGTTTGGGCCTTAAAGTTTTCCTGACATTTGTCTTACAGATGAGGAAAAACCCCGATAAAAACCTCACCCAGAAAAACTGCCCCGACCGGGGATCGAACCCGGGCCCGCTGCGGGACAAGGCAGCACGCTATCTCGAGACCACAGCGGTGGACCCGAAAACAGAGCTAACCTATAAACTGCTACTCATGACTTGACTAACTTCTTCTGCCATTTTGTTACATATTGATCACCATTCGATTGAATGCCAACTTTTAAAAATGAATAAAACAGGTCTGGAAGAAATCAGGGATAGTTTTACATGCACAATGACGTGATATTCTCCGGATATTCATTGAAAACTCAACTTTCGAATGTTTGTGGATTAGATCTCTTTTCAGGGCAACTATTCAGTTGTAGCTTAGCATTGGATAATCTGAATTCTGGGTTCAAAATAATAACATTTGTTCCTATTACTTACACCTAAAGCAAATTATATGAGCATAACTTCAACTTCCGCACTAATTTTCAAACAGTATTTTTCATGTGCAAGACGACAGCACGGCACGCGATCCAAAAAGTTGGTGCGTAACATTTCTTTATCATCTTGTCCAGCTCTATTTGATTTGAACGACCCAGTCTCCGGTAAGTTCAAGTTCTCGTGGTGACTCAAAGATGCATTTCCAATCAGTATCACTTTACCTAAAAATAGTTTACAGACCTCCATACGCTCCGGCTTTTCCATGTCCCATGGGGAGCAATAATCGAAAATAGTTTCTTCTTCTTGTTCGTAATTTATAGGATTTTCACCCTGTTTATTTCCCAAATCACTCCTCGGAGGAAGACGTATTGGATGTGCATCCACTGTCTATCCATTTCCTGGCTGGTCTTCCCCTTGTTCTTCTCCCGTACATTGATCTATCTTCTTTAGTTCTTTTTTGTAAGTTGTTGTCTTCCATTCATTCTATATGAACTTTCCAATATTTTCGTCTGTGTCCACCGCTGTGGTCTCGGGGTAGCGTGCTGCCTTGACACGCAGCGGGCCCGGGTTCGATCCCCGGTCGGGACAGTTTTTCTGGGTGAGGTTTTTAACGGGGTTATTCCTCACCTGTAAGACAAATGTCAGGAAAACTTTAAGGCCCAAACGGTCCCCGAAATCATATGGCCATCGCAATCATCATCATTCATATTCATCTTAGGTTAAGCTTAGGATTAGGGACTCTCCTGTCGCACCATTATCATCATCTTCACCCATCGTATCATCGGGGCAACGTAACCCCGCCTTCCAGGCGCCCCAACCTTAGAAGTGGGTTACAAGTACGCCATGTCAGGAGAGAAACCAGGAATGTCGAAAGACAAACCTGGGAATTTGAAAAAAAAATATAATAAATTTGGTTATGTCTTGAATATGACATTTGTCTAATTTCTGTACTGTGTATCTTATCAAATAATGTTTTTCGTGAATAGTTCTTAAGATCTTCATTTCACATGTGCTTATTATTAGTTTACTTTCTAGTTTCAATGAAGATCTTAATAGTTTAATAAAATTAAATAACATCAACATTACATCCTACAACACAGAACCTCCCAATATTCTAATGTCTATACCTTATCTACTGCAAGGTCCACTGCTGTGGTCTCGAAATAGAGTGCTGCCTGCCCGGGTTCGATTCCCGGTCGGGACAAGCTTCCACGGTAATTTTTTTTAGCATTTTTCCACACTTGTAAGACAAATGCCAGGAAGCTTTGAGGCTCAAACTGTCCCCGAACATCATCTGGCCATCATCATCATCCCGGTGTGGAAAGCAACGATATGCTACCACACCTATAACTCCTTAGTAAAGCTGTAAAGCATAACATGAAAATGCTATGATTGCAGTGAAGGACTTTCCCTAGGGCAGAACACTATAAAAATCTACTGCTAGACTCAGGAACGCCTTGCCACAAGAAATCAGGGACTGCAGGATATTAACTTCTTCTTCTTCTTCGGCTTTCCCCCACTTATAGGTTAGCCGTCTTCAGTTTCCATTTATCTCTATCATTCCAATCTCCCTCTTCTAAATTCCTATCATCCATTATAGTTCTGACATACGTTTTCCATTTCCATCTTGGTCTGCCACGTTTATTTCTTCCAGGGGTGACCATTCGTATATTTTTTTTGGTCATCTTTCATTTTCCATTCTTTGTACATGACCATACCAGTATTGTGCTAGCCGTCGAGAAGAGCGGACGTGTTTTTGTTAGAGTGGTTGAAGTGTGCAGGGGACAAAGCATTATGGAAGAAGTTAGAAAGCTGATTGAAACATTGTCAACTGAAGTGAAAGAGGGGTTTGAAAAGTGCAACGTGGGTGAAAAAATTCGTGATATTGAGACGAACATGCATCGGATGGAGGACAGATTGAAATGGCTGGAATCTAAATTAGACTATCTCGAAAACCAGAGTCACCGTAATAATATTGTGATATATGGTGTGCATGAAGAAGACAGAGAGAGCTGGGAGGAAACTGAACATATAATTAAAAGAGTAGTGGCGCAAATCGCGATTGATTTGGTGGACAGTGATATTGAAAGAGCGCACAGAGTAGGTCGTTGGAATAGTGGGAAGAGACCGATTGTATGCAAATTATCACACTACAAAATAAAATTTTGGATACTTAAAGACAGTAAATATTTTAAGGGACCGGTATCAATATTGCCGAAGACTTTAGTGAGAAGGTGCGCCGCGAAAGGGACTTTCTTAAGCGACACATGCTCGAGGCGAGGAGGCAGGGCTGCCATGCAATCATGCAATTTAATAAATTGATTATAAATGGACGAATCTGGAGCAGGGAACAACTACAAAATATGGACAACTCTGAAAATGAATTTGAAGAGGTCATTGACAGCGAGTCCCCAAAACCTACAGGGGACGCTTCAACAGCAGGTGGTCTCCTTACAGCAGAGGAGGGAGAAAATTCTACACGAGAGAAAGAGAGAGGGAGCATTACGATACTAACTCCCAGGAATCCAATAAACATACAGCAAAAAACGGCCGAACGCAAAAAGCATACCCCACCTCAAGAGGTGAACGATCGGCGGACACAAGAACTGCAACAAGAAAATCACTAAGACTTCTGAATTTACCCGCAGAAAAGAAACTATTGAGAGGGGGAAGTTCGAAAAATACAGGTAAGACTAATGACAAGGGAACACAATAGGGTTTGTTGACAATCGGTTCATGGAATATCGAAGGGTTAAAACAAAAACTTTCAATGGACAGATGTGTAGAGTTTATTGAGACTTTTGATATATTAGCTCTAGGAGAAACATGGTTAAAAGCTAATGAATGCGTAAATCTACGTAATATGAAAGGTTATTTTAAGGGTAATCAAAATAGAGGAAAGAGAGGTAGATATCCAGGCGGTGTTGCCATTTTATATAAAGTTAACTTAGACTCATATATTAAAAAGGTAAATATTACTTTAAAAGAGGCAATTTGTATATATTACCATACAGAAAGAGCAGAAATGTGTCTGTTGTCTATTTACCGCCAACCACTAAATTCCAGGTATGCCAATCCAAATTTTTCGTTGAATTGTCTGACTCGTTGGCAGAAATAAAAGATAGGTTTCCGGAAGCGGGAATAATAATTTTAGGGGACTTTAACTGTAGGATTGGGGAGGAAAATATCACTATAAAATCGGATGATAATGAAACACGAGGTGAGGGTAGGAGAAGCAAAGATAAGATTTTAAATTCAGAAGGAAACCAATTGTTAGCTTTTTGCGATGCATTTGAACTTGAAATTCTGAATGGGAAATATGGGGAAGATAAAAATGGAGAACTGACATTTATTAATAAAAATGGAAGTAGCGTAATCGATTATTCAATATGCACACAAGACATGATTCCAGTCCTAAGTAATTTCTGTATAGTTTCCAGAATCGAATCACACCACTTCCCAAACAAACTTATTTTAAATATGAAAGGTATTAGTGAGACAGTTAATGATGAGGTGGCAACAATATTGCGGCCAATTACACGTTTCAGGTGGATCGAGGATCTGAGAGAAGAATTTATCAGGAGTTTGGAAACGCTAATACAGGATCTGCAATTAAATGATCTTAGCGGGGAGGAAATTATTAAAACTTTGACAGAATGTTTTCAAAAAGCAGGGGAAAAATTCAAGGTTAAATACGCAATGAACCAGAAGGACAAAGGGTGGTACAATAATGCATGTAGAAAGAAGAAGAAATTTGTCGAAAGTAGTCTTTTAAAGTTTAGAAAAGAAAGCACAGATGAAAGCAGAAAAAATTATGCGCAAGAGAGAAAGGAATATAAAGAATTATTGGCAGAAACAAAACTAGCATGGCAAAATAAGAAATCCGAAGAAATGAGAGTCGCGACTGAAAGTGGGAACATTGCGGACATATGGAAAGCGTTAAGGGAACTCAAAGTAAAGTCCATAAATCGGACAAGAATAACGCCCGGGGAATGGAGAAGTTACTTTGATAGGGTGCTGGGAAATGAGAGGTTAAGATATAATCAAGGAAATATATTTGAGATCCCTGACCCAATTCATATTCAATTACTGGATCAGGATATTTCGAAAAATGAAGTGGTTTCTTCCATTAAATGTTTAAAGAATGGTAAAGCACCTGGAATTGATGGAATACCAGGGGAATTCTTGAAAAATATGATATCATCCAATAAATTATTAGACGTTTTGAAAACTGCGTTCAACAAACTTTTTAATGGAGGAGATTATCCGGAAGCCTGGGCGACAGGTGTCATCCAACCGCTATACAAAGGGAAAGGTGGGGCACAGATACCAGAAAGTTACAGGGGAATTTGTCTCTTGTCAGTGTTCGGAAAAATATATTGTAAAGTACTTTACGAACGAATAAGACAATGGGCTAAAGAGAACAATAGGCTCTCAAAATATCAGGCAGGTTTTAGAGAAGGGTACTCCACGGTGGACAACGTATTTGTTCTGAGAACATTAATTGATGACAATCTGAAAATGAAGGGGGGTAAATTATTTTGTGCATTCATTGATTTTAAGATGGCATTTGATACTGTGGACCGAAGCGCACTTTGGGAAAAATTAAATCGGAAAGGATTGTCTCATAAAATGATACATGCTTTAATGTCAATTTATAAATATGTTAAATTTTGTATAAAAGTAGACCAAGGGCACATTACAGAGAGCAGTGAAGCCAATCGGGGAGTGAGACAAGGTTGCATTTTATCACCAATGCTATTTAATCTATTCGTTGATGATATTGTAGACGTAATGCTAGAAGGAGAAATTGAAGCTCCGGAGATAGGAAATGTTAGAATCCCAGTCCTGTTGTATGCAGATGATTTAATTATCTGTTCCAAGACAATCAAGGGATTGCAAAGAGGTCTTGACCTACTGGAAATATACTGTAGGAATTGGGGATTGACTGTAAATGTTAGTAAGACAAAAACAATGACCTTTAAAAATGGGACGGTTTATGGTAGAGCAGAGGAATGGAAATACAGAGATCAAGTACTTCAAAACGTGAAACATTTTGAATATCTTGGTACGACGTTGAAAATGAACGGAAAGTGGAAAAAACATATTGATATAGCATTATTTAAAGGGAGGGGACAACTTAACAGTGTACTCGGTATTCTGGGTCGAGTGCCTGATATTCCAGTCAGCACATTAGAAAAAATGTATGGAGCTATGGTCAGGCCAGTAATGCACTATGGTAGTGAGATTTGGGGTTTCCAAAGAACGGAAATACTAAATAAGGTATATACGCATTTTCTAAAGTATATTACAGGACTTAGTAAGGCCGTTTCTAACTGTGGAATTTTATATGAATTCGGGTCATTCCAGGACGACATTAACTGTAAATTCGTGTACTCAAATACTGGTTGCGAGTAATCCAAGGTGAACAAACAATGCTTAGAGCAATTTGTTACGACCACCAAATTAAAAACATAGATGTTAAATTTTGGGCAGACGAGGTTAGGAGAGAACTCCAAAAGATTGGGATGGGCTTGATATGGGAAAAAGGGACTGAAAATCGCAAGAACGTGTGGAGAAAAATAAGGAGGAGGTACTTAGATATAAACCAACAAGATACTTTCGCCGAATGTACAGGAAAACGCTCACTGTGTTTACAAAGAGACCTAAAACACGTCTGGGGAAAAGAATCGTATATACTCAACCTAGGATTTAAGGAGAGATCAGGGCTTGCTTGGTTTAGGCTAGGGGCATGGAAATTTCTAAAAATTAGCGACGATCACGATATGCGAATATGTCCAATGTGCGGGAACTTTGAAGATGAGATACATATATTAGGAAAATGTAATGATTTAGAATATTGGAGACGTCAGTTATTACCGGAAAGATTTCTAAATTCAAATCGGGAAAGATTGGCATGCTACGAGTTATTGGTAAATCCAGAAAATTGGATAAACCTCGGTAAATTTCTGGACAAAACGCGAAAAATAAGGACAACACTCATTCATGAATAAATATATGTTATCAAAATGCAATACCATTAATTATTAACAATTATATATAAATTAATTAGTGTATAATGCTGTTGTGTTATTATTTAATTGTAATATTAATGTGTTTTCTTTATGTAATTGTAATGTTAATGTTTTTTTTAGTGTATAATGCTATTGTGTTATTACTTAATTGTAATATTATTGTGTTTTCTTTATGTAATTGTAATGTTAATGTTTTTAGTGTATAATGCTATTGTGTTATTATTTAATTGTAATATTATTATTGTGTTTTCTTTATGTAATTGTAATGTTATTGCTGTTTTTGTTGTTTATTTTTCTTTACACTAGTACCAATTATTACTTTATTGTAACGGACTGTCAACAGCACGTACGGCTTACTGCCCGTGCGACCCATATTTGTAAATAATATTGTAAATATCTTACTTTTGTCTAATAAAGCCCTACTACTACTAAGCGTTTGATTTTCAATCCTCTTAACAACAGATGTGGTGACATTAATTTCTCTCCAAAGGAATTAATTTCTTATTTTATCCTGTCTTGTATTTTGGTTGGCTTCTTCTAAAATAATCAAAATTCAACTGTTCAGATTCTTTTGTAATTCCGTCAAAGACCAATTTTTTCACTTCCGATATGACAAAATATTCCGGTATTATGCTCTTATAAAATTTTCAGTTTAGTTTCCTTTGTAATATTTTTTATTCAATTAATTCCATTAAATGTCTTAGTTTCATTTTTTGGCCATTGCAATTCGAGTCTGTACAGCTCGCTCACAGGTAGCCGGGGGGGGCTCAACTTGTAATTATTGACCCAAGATATTAAAAAAAATCACACTTTTTATTTTCCCTGTTTCAAGTATGAGGTCATCCACATCCTTTCCCAAACACATATATTCTGTTTTCAGTAAATTTATATTCAGTCCCCATTTTTTATATCCTTCCATTAGTTTATTTATCATATATTTCATAGCATCTTCATCCCCTGCAAAAATTATTTGATCATCTGCAAACAACAATGAATGCAGTACTTTTCCTCCTATAGGAATACCCGTTTCAGAACATTTTATACCACAAGTTAAGAGCCTGGTCTAAATAAATGTTAAAAGGAATTGGTGATAAACTACATTCCTGCTTAAGGCCTTTATTCACTGTGAATTCCTCTGTTAAATTATTTTGTACTTTTACTTTAGCTTTTGTATTACTATAGATCCCCCCTAACAATATTAATCCATTTATCACAGATATTCAGATTTCTCATTGCCGTCCATAACAATTGTCGAGGTACACTATCACATGCCATCTCTAAATCAATAAAGGTCATATGTAGTTCTTTATTTTTTGCTAGGATTTTCTCTTGTAATTGTCTAATACAGAAAATATTTTTAATACATGATCTTCCACTCCGGAATCCACATTGTTCTTCTCTTAAGTTATCTTTCATTTCCTTAAGTTTAAAATTTATAATTTTATTAAAAATCCTAGCTGTTGAAAGTAAAACGCTTATACCACTATAATTGAAACATAGTTTTTTATCACCTCTTTTTAAAAATAGGAGTAATATACGATAAATTCCAGTCTTCTGGGATATCGTCTCCAATTTATATTTTATTAAAAAGTTTTGTTAAAAATATTACTAAAATATCACCACCATGTTTTAGGAGTTCCGTCTGAATATTACCTGGTCCTGGTGCTCTCCCATTTTTTGCCCCTTTCAAAGCTCTTTTTTACTTCATTTTCTGTTATCTCTGGAGTGTCAAATATGTATTCTACATCCGTATCTTGAAGTTGAAACTCATTTCTATTTTCTTGAAGTAAGCCTTTATAATGTTGCATCAATTCTGATGGTCTTATCAACGGAATATTTATCATCTTTCTTTCTGATTTTCTGACATTTTGTAATGTTTTCCAAGCTTCTTTGGATCTAGCATATCCAATCGAATGATCTATATTCGAGCATATACTATCCCAGTACTAATTTTTTGTTCTTCTCACTTCCACCTTTGTTTTATGTTTTAAAGTGTGTGGCGTGTAATACCTCCACTCTGACTTAACAATATGTGGCGAATGAACCACCTTCACTGCTACTGCTACCTTCCGGGATCGTTGGGTTATGACTATGCTGTACTTAGTAACGTGTTCCTGATATCTAAAGAAGTTATTAATGAGAAAACAGCCTGCCTCGGGCCCATAGAAGGCGGCTAACAATTCATCTTTCTTTTCCAGTTGAACGGGCATATAAATATAAATACTGATTATAAATTGCATAAAATGAAATAACTTCGCTACAGGATAGAGAACAATGATTACTCTTAAATAACAACAAGGGGCGTAATATAAAAGTTAAGCTTTTAATGAAAAACAAGTGTTGATTGTAAAAATAAAGTAATAAATGAATAACAAAAGATTGATCTTCGATCAATCGATCAGACATAGATAATAACAAAGTATAACTGAATAAATAACATACCATACAAACTGTCACACTCATACATGTCCAAACTCCATTGGAATTCCTTTTTCCATGCTTGATTGGACTAACTCAAATCCGACCATTCCTCGGTCACAATCCACTTGTTTATCTTATAAATCACCATGTTAACTTTGCCGATGCATGGTGCACTTAAGCTGGATTCGGATACTGAATCCACTTCTACACAACATAACGCCACTTGCTAGGCCGATCGAATGATAAAGTTCGTTGAGATTACCAAGCATATAAAAGGTTCGCGGGTAGAGGGGATGTGCGCTATAAAGATGCGCGGAGGAAAGGGTAAAAGGGAAGGGGTAGCCACACGGAACAAGGGACATTGGCAGGCTTCATAAATGTTCTGGAGGAGCACAAAGATGAATAACTGAACCGGAAAAAGGTACTTTCGGTTCAAGTGATATATTCATTTCGAGATGTTGTTGAGTGATCTGATAACCATTTCATCCGTGCTTTCTCTTTTTCTTCTACTATTTTTTTAATATCGTGATTAAACCATTCATTATTTCTTTTTATACTAGATTTTCTGTCCCAAGTGCTTCTAAAGCTGCTGAATGTATATTTTCCTTTAACTGATCGTACATTTCCACTGCAGATTTATTTAAATTTAAATTAAATTTTTGTTTTAATCTTGATTGAAAAATATATTTTATACTCTCATCATAGAGTAAGCTTACTTTATATCTTTGTACATTCAAAAGGGTTGTATTTATGCTGTCTTCCGTTACTTCAATATTTTGTTTTCCCCTACTTGTTAATATGAATTTTCCCAAAAGCATATAATGATCACTTCCGCAATCTGGTTTTCTATACACTCTAACATCTTTCACTATCATATCACGCTTTTGTTTCACAATTATATAATCAATTATTGATTTGAGACTTTTTGTTGGCTGTTCCCATGTGTATTTATGTAGGCTATTTCCCGATGTTGGAAGAAACTATTCGTTATCATATAGCCATGTTGTTTACATAAACTTATCAATCTATCTCCATTGTCATTATCCACTTTTTCCCCAAATGGTCCAATCATTTCATCTTTCATTCTACTTCCTACTCGACTATTAAAATCTCCTGTTATTATTACTTCTTGATGTTTTGTTTATTTTGCCCAACATTTTTGACAGTTTGTCAAAAGATTCATTTTTCTCTATGGTTGTTGCATCCTCATTTATGGCATACACTCCTATTATTATAAGCTCTATCCCAAAAAGTTTGAGATTTAATTTAAAATTCTTTCATCAATTTCTTCCCAAGACACTATATTTTTTACCAACTTATTTTTTATCTAAATGGATATACCTCTTTTTGCTCTACTAGTTTCTGGTACTCCACTCCAGATATGTGTATAATTTCCTAATTTTTTCTGTCCTTTCCCTTTCTTTTTTTGTTTCTGAGAGCACAATAATATCTGCATTCATTGCTGTAATCTCAACTATTACTTCTCGTTCTTTAGTATTCAAGCCTTGAACATTCCATGTGCCAATAGTAAAGGCCCGTTTTCGTAGTTTAAGTCTGTCATATGTAAATCCATCCGGATGACATATTTTACTGAAGTACGTAGCGATATACTTTTTTTCCAGGGCCAGGTTGCCAGGACGCCTAACCCCCAGACATGGAGGACCTGTTTTTTTTTTTTAGGGTTTGCTCCCTTAGCCGACAGGTCTCAGTTTTAACGCGCTGAGAACTCGCTTTTCGTCCCATCCTGTTAGCTACAGTCTATTACGACTGCAGTCAGGAAGCACGACGAGAACGTAGGATTAGGTAGGACTTGGCAGAGCTGCTAAAAAAGTCGCAGTGGCATTACTCGAGATTTATTAAGGTATACATAGTCGGCATCCGTACCCTTCTCGAGTCCGTACCAACCATTTGCTCCCCGGATATTAACTTACTTTAAAATATACTTAAATGTCTTGCTTTTGTAATTGGAGATCGTGGTTTTCCTCTTTTCGATTAAAAAAATCAGTTAATAATTTCGTTTGATGCTGATTGTTTAGGAGATTGGAGTCCAGAAATTAAGTCTAAATTTTATGTTTTTTAACAGAACGCCAAAAAAATATGATGCAACATATTCAAATAGAAAATAATATGATAGCCTAATTGATTAATTGATGGTTTGTATTTTTCTTCTCTAGTAATATTGGCTTATTCATCAAAAGTTTAATTCAATTTGTATAATTATTTACTTATGATTGTATAACATAACATATTATGTTATGATCTTGTGTAAATATTTTCTGTATTTAATATTCACTGATAGAGCGGAAGAGAAGACATTATGATCTTAAATCTGCTAGTTTAAATAAATAATATATATATATTATTTTTTTATTTTACTAATATTTAATGTGGGGGCCTTGACCCCATCATATCAATTCATGTGGGACACGGGTCTCCTTTTTCCACTATAGTCGGTACCTAATGTTATTAGGGTAGAGCGGGGCTAATTAAATAATTCCAACTTTGTTGAGAATTTATCCGAAAAATATGTACAATCCTTAGAACTGAAATACGTAGTAACATTGTCCTACATATCGTCTCCTCACTGTGTAAGTTTGGTTCAATGCATTTTAAATTATTCAAGTTATACAATTATTCGATTTACCCTCCACATGATAAGTATCTAGTATTGAGTAGGGCTATTTGAATAATGGATGGGGCTATTTCGATAACTGAAAAAACACAAGATTGTGTGCAATTTTCATGAAACTGTGTTTAGAAAATAAGATGAATATAAAATATATATAAAAAACAATACATAAGTACTAAAACAAAAATAAATATCAGAAACACATTCCAGGCAAGTTAGTTGCAGTTCCACTAAGAAATTGTTTACGACCTTTTTTTACCCACGTAATATTCGTGATACCAGGTCCTACACTTTTAACACTATATGTAGCCTTTCTTCTCTCCCTCAGTTTCTATGTGGAACCATTTCTCCTGATAGAACTCACATTTCCACTCAGCATTTTCATGTTCAGTGTCAGTCAGAGGTACAGGGTCATCTAGGCTGGTATCAAAAGCGTAGGGTGCTTTTTATAGTTTTTACGTTTTCTTCTTAGAGACTTTACTTCTACCATTATCTGTTTATTATTTTATTATCAAATATATTAATTGATATAGAGCACTCCACGCTTTTGATGGTAAAATTATTTTTTTTTGTAGATAACTCTAGTTTTATTCTAGATGTGTTGGAGATGATTTTTTTTGTTGACCACTTTAATTTTATCCCAAGCGTGTTGGAAATTAAAATTATTTTTCATTTTTTAGTTCGGTTTTCTAATAAAGCGTGTTGTTTTAGCTTTTTTAAACTATTATTTATTTTCTTTTATAATTTCTCAACATCTGAAGCAAATAAAAGTTACTGTAATTACCAGTGACTAATTTGTAAACAATTCATATACCGTTCACTCTAATGTGTTAGTTTACATTTCAATTATATTTAAAATAAAACGTATAGTAATTGCATTAGAAACTGCATCATATACTCTAAACTTAGGCATATAAAGGGGTAATGCGCAGTTTTATCCGGTTGCGTAATACTTAATGTATGAGCAGTCCTTTTTTACAGTCTTTCTTAAAATATTATTTGAAATTTTCAAAAATAAAATAAACAAATAATGAAATAATGCATAGGTCCTAAACCGCGTGCAATCATTGAATCTACAATAGAAGTAAAAAATGTATTTCGAAGAAAAAAAAACAATACAAGAACACAATTTCTACTATTCAAGAAGCCCCGCTTTCAGGTATTCAAATAGCCCCCCGTGATATATCCACTTCATGGCCACGTAGTTTCCAAAAAATCGCATAGATTGCAACACGATCTGGAGGGTTATTGGAGGAAAGATTAACTATCACATCTGTAAGCCGTTCACATTCCAAGTGTTCCAATGTCCACAGATAAAACTTAACAAACACCTTGAACATTTTACATACTCTACAATCAGAACACCAGAGCCATTTACCTTTGGTACTTTAAATCAATCTAGACTAAACTGCTGTAGACAAAAATCGAAATAATCTACTTCACTGAATAGAAAATACTTTCACTAACAACATCCACTGACAAAATGGCGTATTCTTCCTGTATACTTCGCTGCACATGCGCAAAAGCTTAGTATTATTTAAGTAACCCCACTATTTAAATAACCCCGCTCTACCCCATCTATATAGTTTCTACATTAAATTTAATGTAGGTATTATTTAATTTAATGTAGAGACATTTGACTGTAGTCATTAACCACACATAGTTATTAAGATAAACCTTAACGTTTAAATTGGCGAAACAATATTTTTTCGTACCAGTTAACTAAATGTATGGATGCACAAGAGACTGTTATCGATAGAATAACAAAGTGAGATTTACAGTGGTATGGACATGTACAACGGATGTCGGAAGAACAGTGGCCTAAACGGGTGTTAGATTGGATAGTACCAGGCAGAAGGAAGAGGGGGAGAAGCAGAAGAACATGGTATGAGGGAATATATGATGTCAAGATGTAGAGGGGTTTGGAAGAAGGACAATGGGAAGATAGGAAACTCCGGAAAGCAGGAATTAAGAGCGAACTGCTGTAAAGTAGAAAGCCTGTATTAAGTATTTTAATGTTCCAGACCGCAAAGAAAATAATATCATATAAAACTCTAAGTTATTATTGTACATTATTCTTTAATTTAACACAAATTTAAGTGATTCGTTTGTTTTTCTATTGTTCTATAAACAATATTAAATAAATTAAATCAATATAATATCTTATAGGATACATTGCCAACTTAAGGGTTAAAAATGTTAATACGCATTTGAATGGAGTGGAAAGTCCTATAAATGTGCAGATGTTGCAGTTTCTTGATGAATTTTATGTCAAATGTTATCGATTCCTGTTAAAAATTATTTTTTCCAAATGGATATTGACGCCATGAGATGCGGAGGAGGTGAATGTCCTAATATCACATGTTTACCTAGCATATGTCCAAGTTCAGCGACTCCATATTCAAGTAGGCGAGGAAGTTTTGTTTATCGGTCAGTACGCGATTGTGCGACCTTGGCCTGTTTACATTATCAAGAAAACAACGTCATCCTAACGTCATTCATCACAATCTTCGTGCCCAAAAATGACTAATAATTATTGTAGGCCATCTCACTTATAAATAAACTACTCAGATGACAGCTAGAAATTGGACATATAAAATGAGCTTAAAATAATCGTTTGACAGTGCCTTTAGGTTGTAATTTGCTTTCACGACAGAAGTTTTTTTTATTCAATGTCCCGTTTGTCATCACGACATTTCTGGTGCTCTCTCCGACATTGGCGTAATATTATAACCCACTTCAGAAGTTGGAGAGCCTGGAAGGCGGGATTACGCTCCCCCGATGATAAGATGCATGATGTGATAGTAGTGCGCCAGGAGAGTTCTTAATTCTGAACTTAATCTAAGGCGAATATGAATGATGATAATTATGACGGAAATATGATGTTCTGGGACCGGTTGGGCCTTAATATTTCCTTACATTTATCTTACAGGTGAGGAAAATCCCCGAAAGAACCTTACTCAAGAAACTTGTCTCGATGTAACTCGAACTCGGACCCGCTGTGAGAAAAGGCAGCTCGCGAAGTAAGTAACTGGTATAATGTTTTATATAACTTTTGTGAAATATATTTCATTCTTATTCTTAGTTTAATCTCTCGCTCTTAGGTGTCCCATACCACCCGGGCCTTAAAATGATACGACCTGTTGGAAGAAAGTGTTTGATCACATACGTACTGCTCTGGCCTTCCCTGGATAAGGGATCAATTCAATGCCGGGGCATCTATGAGGCTACACGAACATTTAAGACAACACGCCATTAATTCAAACATCCGTACTAAACAAGACATGTGATAGAGTGATCATGATGGCAAAGTGGTATTCGAGGACGTTTCCCGACATTGTCTTACAGGTGAGGAAAAACCCAGGAACGCCCCTCCCAGGAAATTGCTTCGACCATGGATCGAACCCGGACTTGCTACATGCGAAGCAATGACTCTACCCCAAGACCACAGCGGTTTGTGAAATATACATTATGAAAATAACTCTGTTACGTTTTAATAAGAAAATTTGTAGGCTCTTTCTTATTTAATTATCCTTTTGTGTATTTATTACAGTCGCATCTGGTACCGGTGGATACAGGTTATAGTTTTCGTCTCTGGTTTTTAGGTTCCAGGTTTAAAACCCAACCGGTATCAATGGGTTTTAGGGGTGTAAAAATTCTGAGTATGGTTTCCTTCTGAAGGAAAGTAAATCTGTGTGTTCTGTATTGTCGACTTACAACAAGTAAAATAACCTCTGTCTCAGTAAAATTTCTCTTAAGATGTAAATCACGAAGCTAATGACCTGAGCTGTTGAAGAGCGTCGTAAAATAAAAATACTAAATATCTAAGGTCATACACTTAAGTATAATCAGAGATTCTGTGATCCTACCCTTGCGTTTGTCATAATTTTTTCTTAAGAAATTGACTTAAAAAGTGATTATGATAAAATGTTCCTAGTAATTAAATCACAATCCAACATTTGTCTTTACTCTAGGGGAAAACTAAGAAAAAAATTATGTCATTCAGCATCGGCGTTTAAACCCGAAACTTCCTGATTACGAGTTTCAAACGCTACATTCTGAACGTGATTGTTCGATTTTAAGTCTTTGTTTCAAAGATTAATCGTGTTTATACAAAATTACTATATGTGAATACCTACTTTTTTCAAGTTTTATTAACTTAATTATTTGTAATCCGATTAGGCAACAACTTTGTTTTCCTCTTTTTCCTCTACATGCTTTAAACTTTCAGAGTTGCGTTAGTTTTACATCATGGTGTACTTCATAGTATCTTATTCTTCCAGTACGTATCTAATTTCTTATGTATTTAAATTATTTTCTCATACAATCTAAAGCCTGTCCATGGAATCTGTAGAGAAGTTGTTCGAAATAAATAATCTACGCAGGAGGCGGGCAGAAACGCAGACCAATGAGGCCGCGGGAGGAAGTGCAGGAGGGAGAAAAAATCACGTGATATTACTCATTTTGCTCATACTCTTCAAGTGAGAAAGATATAAAATCGGAAAGCCGGCGAGTTTCTCTACACATATCACGGATGATCTTTGTGTGCTATTTTCCTATTCAATAAGCAACAGTTGACTTGCTAAATTTCACGTCGGTCTCTAATGAAATTATTTCAGATTTCTCTCTTCATTTCTTTTCCTATATGTTTCTTTATAATTATCATCCTACTTCATGGTTGATCTCTATTTTATTCTCTAAATGAGTGTTGCTGATTTGCAACCATAGATGAGAACTAGTTTTACAACAATCTACTGATTCTTATGTCTTTCCTTGAATAGTTACCATTAAAATGTGTTATTCAAACGTCTATATTGGTAGTTTTATTTATTTATTTATTTATTTATTTATTTATTTATTGTGTTATAAATTTACAATTTACAAAAAACAGAATATCTGGCAATAAATAGCAATGAAAGAGAAAATTTAATATTGGAAGAAGGAATCCAAATAAAGCAAGTGAAACAAACTAAATATTTGGGAATGATTATGGATAACATCGAAGGTATAGGCAAAGAGAACATAAAACACAGAATTGAATTGAGTAGCAAAATAATATCATCATTAAATTCCATATGGTGGGATAAGCATATTTGGAAAGACACAAAAAAATCTATTGGTAAAACATTGGTGGAATCTGTTGCAATGTACAGAAGTGAGGTATAGACAATCAATAAGTACTACAAGAATAGACTAATAGCTCTAGAAATGGATTATTTACGAAGAAGTGCCAGAAAGTCTAAATTAGAACGTGTCACAAATAAGGAAATTAGAAACATAATGGAAGCAAAAGAAAGCATTATTGAAAGAATTGAGGAGAAGGAATTAAAGTGGTTAGGACATGTTTTAAGAATGGAAGATGAGCGATGGCCGAAGCAACTATATGAATGGCATCCGAACAGAAAGAAAAAAAGAGGAAGACCAAGGTTAACTCGGAAGGAGAACATGAAGACAGTAATGCAAGCTAGAGGGCTAAGCAACGAAGATGCCCAAGACCGTAGGCTTTGGAGGTTTGGCACGGGAAGACGGCAGCAGCTGTAAAAACCCGAAGATAGATAGATAGATTGTGTTACTTAATCATTACTATGCTTTCGCTATTAGGATTGCATTACCTGGAAAATGCATTAATATCCAGATACTTGATATTAGATATATCGGCAGGCACATAATATAATTTTCATACTAACAAACAAAACATTAAAGATACTATAAAACTTTTCAGCCTTAAATTTAGCTTATGAGTTGTATGATGCAAGCTTATTTATAAGCGTAAATCTACGATTGAATAATGATAATAATAATTCATATATAGGCTTAAAAAACTGGTGACATACAGATACGTTTTAAGTCCCAGGAAGAAGACACTGCCCACGGCCATAGAACATATTCCTGATCCACAACTGTTCAAAATAGATAATTTTGTGTGTCGTGCAAGGGAAAATAATTTGGCGTGATTAAGTAATGCAAATAAAGCAAATCGAACAAAATGAAAGAAAATAAGATCATCGCCATAGTCCATTCACGAATTTAGGCAATTTGTTGAACTGTTTCGGCCTCAAGAGGCACGGCATTCAAAAGTTTTTTGAGTGGACGTTCTGGTCTTCTTCCTGGTTGTTGATAACTTAACATTTTTTGATCTTCCATTCGATGAACATGATGCATCCATCAGAAATTTTGTTTTCTAAAGGTTCTTCTAAGATGTCTTCATTTTTTATGATCTAATAGTGTGTATCCTGAAGTCCTCCGAAGGTAACTCATTTCAGCAGACCTAAGTCACTGTATATCCTTCTGTTCCAATGTCCACATTTCGCTGCCATGCAAAAGAGTTGAATGAGCCAGTGTTTTATAGACCTTTAATCCTGAATGTTGTTATTGGACTAACTGTGACTTGAAGATAGAATTTAACCTATAATCCATAATTTTGTTTATATTTTTGCATTTACATCCTTTCCTTCTTCAAACGAGATATTGCATCCTAGATATGCAAAATTATTTACCTGCTCCAAATGTTATTGTCAAGTACAATTTAACTTCTGAAAGGATCTACTCCTTGAAATGCTATAATTTTTGTTTTCTCTGTAGATATCTTCAATCCATATTCTTCTTAATTTTGTAAAAGTTCATGCAAACCTTTCTGCACATTATCTTCTGAAAATAAAAGAAAGAAAAGAAAGTATATGAGGGCAAGATTGAATCTCTTACAAACAAATAATAGTTTCCTCCGCTAGACAACAAGCATCCATACTAGAAACTGTCTGTATGAAGCGATACAATATACATAAGAACTGATTTTAATATCATGAAACTGGATATTAATTTGATTAGTTTAAATTAATCTAGCCCGTTTTGTATTAGTTACGGAAATAAATCATTTTATTATTATCATTGCTTTATAAACGAAGTAATTGGATGTTACAATCACACTGTTTATTTATTTATTTTACTCTCCAACGTTGAACCACAGTTGCTAAGTAAATGTATTTAGAGTTCGTAAAAAATAATGAAGACTGATAACGTGTAGACCCAATGAAAATAACCGATGTTATTTAAAAGTTCCTACGTAACAGGATCAAACCCGAGTCCGCGACGTCGCAAGCTATTATCGTAAGTAATGCCACGAGTGATTTTCAAATGATCTAGAGGATTTGGGAAATAGTTATATATTTCATGTAAACGGCGATGTTTGAAAACAATTGAGAAATGTTTGGTTATGTTTCATTTGTTCATCACTCCAACTTGATCATATTATTTATTGCCAAATAGGATCGCAATATTGTAAGAATGCACCCTAGTGAAGAAATAATTAATCACATCGAACTGTATATTATAATCAACATTATAGGTTATTAATTTATTTCTTTAGTAAACAATAAAATCAAGTAATCGGTACATTATTTGTATATTCAATATATTTGTTGGACAAAAATAATGCTCTGTGCTGTTCAGAATAAAAATAAAGCTGATAAAGAGAAATCGATAAAGAGCGAGATGAAACACCACTGTCATTAGCTGTAATACAAAATTAATTGAAACGTGATTGGTCATTGACTACCATTTGGGGCATGAGTTAAATAGTCTTACTAATTGCTCAATTCAAATAAACTATACGGGCATTGCACGAAGAGAGGTTTGTGCCCCTGCTCGATTTGAATTGAATTAGATAGTACAATTAGAATTTACTGGTTTGAATCGCGCTTCAAAATTATATCGCCCCACCACCTAGAATTTCGCTATAGCTTTTTTAAAACTGTACAATTTGAACATATTAGTTTAAAGGCAGGTCTCCAATTACATGAAAGCAGGAGTAATAAGGGCATCGAAGTGTGTTGATAAATTATTTCGGGCATGTAAAGGCCGTGGTCCACGAGATGTTGATTTACTCCCTCACATAATGGGAAATTCTGGGCAGACGAGGTTAAGAGAGAACTCCAAAGATTGGGATGGGTTGGGTATGGGAAAAAGGGTCTGAAAATCGCAAGAATGTGTGGAGAAAAATTAAAAGGAGGTACTTAGATATAAACCGACAAAATATTTTGGCCGAATGTGCGGGAAAACGATCACTATTTTTACAGAGAGACCTAAAACAAGTTTGGGGAAAAGAATCTTATATACTCAATCTAGGATTTAAAGAGAGATCAGGGCTTGCTTGGTTCAGGTTAGGGGCATGGAAATTTTTAAAAATTAGCGACGATCACGATATGCGAATATGTCCAAGACGAGATACATATATTAGGAAAATGTAACGATTTAGAATATTGGAGGAGTCAGTTATTACCGGAAAGATTTCTAAATTCAAATCGTGAAAGATTGGCATGCTACGAGTTACTGGTAAACACAGAAAATTGGATAAACCTGGGTAGATTTCTGGACAAAACGCGGTAAATAAAAACAACACTTATTCAGGAATAAATAAATATGTTAGCAAATTGCAATGCCATTAATTCTTAATAATTCTACATAACTAAGTTAATGTATAATGTAATTGTATTGATATATCTAACTGTAATATTATTGTGTTTTTTTTAAAAACATCAACTTATTGTAACGGACTGTCAACAGCACGTACGGCTTACTGCCCGTGCGATCCATATTTGTAAATAACATTGTATGTATCTTACTTTTAGTTTAATAAAGTCCTATATATGTATGTATGTACTCCCTCATATGCTGTGTTCGGGAGTTAATGCTGCGGACCACAGCCTTCAAGAAGACTTGCCTATTTATAGTCAATTCCTCTCGAACTGGGAATACTATTGAATGTGATAAATAGAAGCATCAATATTGTTTCGTAAAATGTTTAGTATTTTCCTGAAATAACTAAATAAATAATTCTGAAAGTGAGAAAAATCTTGTCAATCTACTTTACTATAGTGTGCGCCACGGTTTAAAGCATATGAAGGTGGACTATGTTAAAGCTGTTTCTTCAGAAAAGAACCACATTTTTGGATTTCTTCCACTCTTTACATACAAGTCATCACCACGCTTTGCATACCAGACATCACAAATGGCTACGCATTATTTTTCACTCCGAACAGTTTGTTCAATTTAACAAAATAAATATCTACCATAAATCAGAAAAATGGGACCATACATTCAAATTATTGAGAAATTCGCTTAGTTTACGCAATTCCTGTGTGGCGGACTTTTTGTTTTGTCTATTTAGTCCGAAATAACAAAAAATAAAAAAAATAAAAAATGGAAAAGATTGGCTGAAATATACCATTGAAGATATTTTGCGTCTTATTAATTCAATAACCTCGACCGGATTTGACCTTACAACCTTTAGATACATACTTTTACCGAGGCATTATTTTATTAGTGTTCTATTTCCGTAAATGAGTGAAGCTGAATGCATTTTGTTTTTGAATTGATAGATAACTAACTGCCACTTGGAACTTGTTGGTATTCATTAAATTCAGTAAGCTTGTATCGTACAATCCCATTAAACTTACATAAGTTTTTAAATTTTAAAACCACAAGAATATCAGACAACTTCCGACATATTGTTATGCATTATAACAACCTACGTTATTTATATATTGGGAATGTTACAAATTACGTCAATGTAGAATTTTGTTTAAAGTTCAATTCCCTCTATTTGCAATAGGAGCGTGTAAACTAGCTTGTACGTGTATACACACACAATGTGTTCAGTACATGAATAATACGTTTTATTTTCAATGAATAGGAATAAGTGAATGATGATTAACAGTGAAATTATGAATGACTATTTAACTCATGCTCCAAATGGGAGTCAATGACCAATCGCATTTCAATGAATTTTGTTTTACACAATCACAGTCGTGTTTATCTCCATATTTATCTACTCCTGTTTATCATATTAAAGAAAACTCCTCCTTTTTAATATTCTGAACAAGACAGAGCATTATTTTGCAGTGACGGACTGTCGAACAAATACATTGAATATAGCAAATAATGAACAGATTCCTTCGAACTACACATGATAATTGTGTGTTCAATAATTGTGTTTTTAAATAATGATTTTACAGAGTTGTTTCCTAAAAAAATAACCTATAAAGTTAGTTATAATACACAATTTCATGAGTTTCATTTTTTCTCCTCTGGGGTGCATTCTTACAATATTGCGATCCTATTTGCAAATAAATAATATTATCTAGTTGCAGTGTGTGAACAAATGAAACTAACTAAATATTTCTCATTTGTTTTCAAACATCGCCATTTACATTAAATTAAATGTATAAATATTTTAAAATAATTATATTTAAATAATTATTTGTGAGTAAACAGCTTAATTTTATTCGTTAAATAGACCTAACAAATACCACTTTTGATTTCCAAATCCTCTAGATAAATTGGAAATCACTCGTGGAATTACTTATGACAATGAAAATCCAACCCAGAATTTGCCTTGAAGACTTAGCAAAACCACGTAAAAAAAGTCATATAGAGAAAAAAATATTTTTTTGTTAGTTGCGTAAACTATTGCATGCGAGAATATTGGCTAAGTGTATTATTTTCAATATTGTGAAGCTTCAGGCTGTACTAACCCGATTTTAGGAAGATATTTTAAGTGTTTAATATAATTTATTTTTCTTTAAGTAATATTGATTACATGGGAATTGTACAACAAAAAGCACTTTTTAACATTTTCCAATATTGTTATTTTAACACAGTTCTAATAATGGATCATATTATTTACTGCTTATAAAAGTGGCAGTGTAAAATTCTCAAATATAGATACTTCCAAACGAAACCGGCCGTTGGCGATGGTAGTAACATCTACCTGGCAGCGGACGAAACGTGAATTATAGATTTGTATATGTGGAAAGAATTGTTAATGTTTGTACCAGGTCTAGAATGGTGTAGTGGCCTGCACACTAGTACGTAGAACTAAAGGTCCAGTGTTCGATTCCTGGTTCATACATTGATTTTTCTTTTCACAATATCATTATAATATTATAAAACGAACTTTGTTAATTTGCTGTGAGACTGTTATTGCCCATGTGGATGGCATATTACTGAAATACCTGTTTTTTAACGAACTATACATAAAGTTACAGATATTTTTGTACAAAATTTTCATGGTAGATAGGCGTAAAAAAAGGCTACAATTTAAGCCCCTAAAAAAATTCTTCAACAATTACAGATCTAATAATAAAATGATGAAAACTGATACTTTTTCGTCGTTTTTATTATTATTACATTTTTATAAAGTTGCGAATAATTTTTTTCTGTTCAAGTTTAATTATTTTCGTCCTTTTGAGCGCTATAACGTGGTATTCTTGTTTTTCCAAATTGATTTTCTTTATACTTAAAAAATAAACACGTTTTGGCACTTTTATGAATTTTTTGTACTCATTTCTCCAACACAATTTTTTTTTTCCAAAACCTATGCATTTAATTTCTATGGTTTTATTGCGTTGAAAAGTGGCCGCAAAATAAAGAAATACTCAATCTGTCTTCTTACCACGTGTCATTTGTATCCTAGCCTTCAATAATTAACGTCTAGTTCCTCATGCAGATTTAGTAGCTCACTTTTTTGTAGTCTTCCTTTGGTCCAAACATTTTCTTGAGAATTTTATCCTCACATCCAAATCTTTTCTCCTCTCTTAAAATAATAAAGTCCAAGTTTCGCATTCATTTAATACAACTCGAAGAATAATAGTTATATATATTGTTCACCGCTGTGGTCTCGAGGTAGCGTGCAGTGGGCCCGGGTTCGATTCCAGGTCGAAACAGTCTCCTGGCTGAGGAGGGCCCAACGGTCCCGGAAAATCATCCGATCATCATCATCATCATCCTTACCATTATCAACATCATCCTTCACCGGTGTGGAAAGCAACGGAAAGCTACCACGCCTATAATTCCCTAGTAAAGCTTCAAAGCATAGCATGAAAATGCTATGATTGCAGTGAAGACCTGCCTTCGGGCAGAATTTCTATGGATGGATGGATATATAGGCAATATAAAACTATTATTCTACCTTGTTATATTAACTGGATGTGAAACATGAACTCTTACTATAAGGGAGGAAAGAAGAGTACGAGTATTTGAGAATAACGTTCGTAGGAAAATTTTTAGACCAAAGAGAGATGAACAGACAGGTTAATGGGGAAGACTACATAACAGTGAACTACATGGTCTTTATAGAAAGCCAGATACAATAAGAACGGTTAAATATCGTAGACTGCGATGGGCAGGTCATGTGGCACGAATGGGGAATTAAAGACGTTCATGGAAGCTTCTTGTAGGAAAACCTGAGGGAAAACGCCCAGTTGGTAGACCAAGAATGAGGTGGGAGAATAAAATTAACTATAATTTGATGGAAGTATATTATACAGGGGATGATTGGAAAACATTAGCTCAGGATGGGGATGTATGGAGAGCTTGTGTCCGCACGGCCATCAACCTATGGGTTTGATAGTGCCAGCGAGTTAGTTATATATATCTGAGGTAATAATTCTCAGACTGAAACAATAAATTGTGTGTTTTTTCGTTTTTTGTTATTTGAATTTAAATTGGTGGCATGATAGCATTAGATACCCATTTTCTTAAAATTAAAGAACAAATTACTAAACAAAAAGGTATGATAAATTTTTGTTTCTACTTACTCAGGTTTTGTCCGAAAATTAATTGTTACAATTTAGTATATTTGTAATGACGGTCTTTTATAAATCTAATACACAACTAATAGACTAACGCTGCCTATACTGTGCCAAACGAAGCAGTAATGATATCTCCCCTTGTGTACTCCAAAGGATTGCCTACCGAAGTAAATGAGATACTAGACCTTCAAATAACAAAATTGTATAATAAGATAATAAGTCATTCTCCACCATTTCATTCTACTTGACAAAACCTAAAAACTTAACTCCAAATGCAAGTAGGCTAAGTAGAATGTCGTGGGGTTCAGATAATTCTATGAATAAGAATCGGTTTCTCTAAATTTTAAAAACATTTGACTTTCTTTTTGTTATATTTGCCGAGGCATATAATCTGTATACATTTTATGTCAACTATTATCATTTAGCCTGCATCTTATGTATCCGGTGTAAGGCGAAGCTGTGTTATAAAGGACCATGAAATAGATAGATGCCAACTAACCAAAACTTCACATTATCACAAGAACAAATGAAATGAAACGAAATGAACAACCGTCTGGAGAAACTGTGGAAGAAGCTCATGGCAGGGAAAGAGGAGATAATCGGAGAAAAACCTACCCTGAATCCGATTATTTCACCCCGATCCCACATGGAGTGATCGAGTCGCAAATTTGAGACGCAGAAGTGAAGGGGCGAGCGACTAAACCACTTGCTCCACGGAGCCGCCCATATATATATATATATATATCCATAGTAATTCTGCCCGAGGGCAGGTCTTTCACTGCAATCATAGCATTTTCATGCTGTGCTTGCAGCTTTACTAGGGAATTTTAGGTGTGGTAGCTTCCCGTTGCTTTCCACACCGGTAAGGATGATGATGATAATGATGATGGCCATATGATTTCGGGGACCGTTTGGGCCTTAAAGGTTTCCTGACATTTGTCTTACAGGTGAGGAAAAACCCCGATAAAAACGTCACCCAGAAAATCTGCCCCGACCGGGGATCGAACCTGGGCCCGCTGCGTGACAAGGCAGCACGCTACTTCGAGACAACAGCGGTAGAATGTATATATACATATATATGTACACCAAATATTTTACAATGTTACTATAAATTATCTTTGCGATTACAAACTTGAATAACTATCGTAGGAGACACGTAGAAACATGATCTTGGTATCAACGGAAAGAGAAACTCAAATATGTTTTGTTATGTCGGTGAATGTAAAGTAAATTATACCCAGTACAGGCCTCAGGAGGCCCTTGGGGTTGTGAAAGGTTAAGGCTCCCACTAGTTCTAGACAATCGGCGGCACTTGAAGTCAGCCGGGTTGTCAGTCCTGCATGACGGCCGCCTTTACCCCAGAACAAGCGTCTGGTACTCATTTCAGTCAGAGGCTGAGTCGACCCCAGGGCCATCCGCGGTGGACTAGTGGTTATGCTCCTTGCCTCTGGTCCCGAGGGTCGCAGGTTCAAACCCGGCCGGGGTTGATGGATTTTTTAGGATGGAAAAATCGAAGGAGGAAGTCCTCCGGGAGGGACTTTAAGCCGTGGATCCCGAGTCTGAAGATTTTCAGGCTCGTAAAAGATCCTTAGGCCTGAATGAAAAGGCCTCTAAGCAAAATTTACCGAATTTTCCCATCCTAGTACTATCTTGGTTTCCTGGATGTCAGTATGAGGCGGAACGCTGACCACGGACCACTCAAATGACATCTATTCGAAAACAAGTGTAACTAAATTAGTATGGTTCAAATTCTTCCCTGTAGGGGGAGAGCGCCTAAATCTCTGTTAAGAGAAACATGGGCTTACAAGATACAAGAAGATGTCGGTGAATCTGTGGCATATTTATTAATTTCGTTGCTAGGAGACAATATAACAGAACAAATGTTGCATTGGCCTCCACGTTCCCCCGACCTCACTGCTTGTGATTTTTTTTTCTGTGGGGTTTTATAAAACAACAAGTGTATCGGCCACCATTACCACCTACTATTGAGGATATTCGTGTCCGCGTCACAGAGATCATTGCTCTGGTGGATGGTCCAAAGCTACAACGTATATGACAGGAAATTGACTACAGGCTTGATGTATGTTGTGTGACACAAGGAGCTCACGTTGAGCACATGTTACTTACTTAGGTTGTGAACCAAATGTGTATCTTTCTGTTTCGTGTTTTATGTTTTCCAGTGAAAAAATTGTTGGAGTTTCTGTTGATACCAATTTCATTTTTTTTTTTTTTTTTTTTCCATTTTTGCTGATTTAAGTGTAGTACATGTGATTTAACCGATTGGATAACAAAATAACTTGAGTTTCTCTTTCCATTGGTACCAATGTTTCTAAATGTCTCTTAACGATAGTTATTCAAGTTTGTAATCGGAAAGATAATTTACAGTTACACTGCACATGTACATGACATGTGGAACGTAATTCTGTAATAAATAGGCACCTTAAAAGGGTATAACGTTCAAAATCCATTGTGTAAAGTAAATTAAAAATATCATTAATCAAACAGATCAATGAACTTAACAAAACACGTGAAAATAAACAGGAACAGAAACACGCAAGATAATTATTTTCATGTGAGTACAGCTCGTTTTCATATAAATTCGATATATAATAATATCTTCTGATTAAAATATATACTAATTTAGTGTTAAATGCATTAATATTAGAATATAATTAATAAACAAACTACCTAGGTGTAAGTAAGTATATCTATGTTGGTTTATTTATTGTGTCATTTTTTAATTCTATGAATCCACTAGGTGGATCTCCCTCTCATCCTCCGTTGGATTCACAATAAATTTTCGAAAAACATAATATTGAATTGAAAAATTTCCCAGGAGTGGGAAAATATCTGTTATATAGGCTACTGTGACTGCTTATTACAATATTACAGGTTTTATATACATTTGCACTTTTTTTAATCTGTCAAATATACATACTGTGGCACATTACACTTTGATAAAACTCGATTCCGGAAGTCTAATAGTTACCATCCTCGTATCTGATTTCTAAGTTCGCAGGTTTAACTCGTGCGAGGGTCGACAGATTTTTAAGTGCATAATTTATCCTGAGTATAGCTTCCTTCGGATGCACAAATAAATTAAACATAGGCTTTATTCTGAAATGCATGCTATTATGCATTACAGGGACTCTTGTCGTCTCAATTCCTTTCAAAAAACATTAAACTAAAAGTATATAAAACTCTTATTCTCCAAGTTATATGGATGCGAAACATGATATCTTACTTTAAGGGAGGAAAGATTATGAGTATTCGAGAATAAATTTCTTAGGAAAAATTTTGGGCCAAAAAGATGAACAGACAGGTGAATGGAGGAAACTACATAATAGTGAGCTACATCGTATGTATAGGAAGACAGGTATAATAAGAACAGTTAAGTCTCGTAGACTTCGATGGGTAGGACATGTGGCACGAATGAGGAATGAAAGAGTTGCATGGAAGTTTCTTGTAGGAAAGCCAGAGTGAAAACGGCCAGTTGGTAGACTAAGAATCAGATGGGAGAATAATATTATCCATAATTTGAGGGAAGTAGGTTATATAGGGGATGATTGAAAAACATTTCTTAGGATAGAGGTGTATGGAGATCTTATGTCCGCGCGGCCATGAACCTACGGATTCGATAGAGCTAGTGAGTTAGTTAGTTTAGTTATAGCTTCCTTCGGAAGGGAAGTGAAGCCGTGGGTACTGAGCCGTTGATTTTCTGCACGTAAAATAATCTCCAGCCTGAAATAAGAGGCCTCTGTGCAAAATTTGTCGGCCTTTCCACATCAAGATTTGAATTCAGATGCTAATGACCAGAGTACTTAAAGGGCATATCTAAACAAAATGCTAATTTCTATTTACTATTGTTTTAAAAATGTATCAAAGTTGCTAGTGTTATGGCACAGGAATATTTATGATATTAAATTGTATTTAGTCGGAAGAATGAAAATTATCCGTTGAATCAAGATTCCAATATTTTAGTAGCGAGCTAGTTGGCTGAAGCCGTAGCGTTTAAAACTTGTGTTCGGTAGGTCCAGGTTTCAATCCCCGTTGCCGACTAACCGGATTTATTCCTGGTTTTCAACACTTGTCAAGGCAAATGCTGAGTTAGAATTCCATTACCACTCATTTCATCACATTTCACCATTTCATATAACGGTAAGTAAAGTAAAATGATCCCACGACAGGCCTTAGGAGGCCGTTGGGACAATCGTCACTTGATATCAGCCCTGCGTGACGCCCGCCTTTACCCTCATAATAAGCGTCTGGTACTCATTTCCGTTAGAGGCTGAGTCGATCCCAGATCTATTGTACAGCCAAAAGGTTTGGGTCAGTTTAAAAATTCTGATCCACCGGGACTCGAACCCTCGACCTTCCGGCTTGTAGCGTATAATTAAAAATCAACATCAGTAAACATGAAAAAACACATAACAAACACAACATAAATTTTACTTAATTGGCTATATCTAAAGATTTTACACGCAACATGACCTACATGTTAAAGCGTCTATAAATAAAAACAGTGACTTTATCCAGTAGAACAATCGCCATTGTTTTTGAAAACTTGATTGATAAGTGTGTTAAGTGGTTAAAATTTTTCGAAGAAGGCAATGCCGATTGTGTCCGTTGCAGTTTTCGTGCTTCGGGTTTCGCGCTAGATGGATATATGACGTTAAAGTGGTCTATCTTCAATTTATACACCACTTTGACAGACCATTTTACATACATTATGTATTCTTGTATTGTGTATAGAGAGGAGTGTAGGATGTAGTGTAAAGTTTGTTGTATGGCGGAGGATGATGAAGAGGAAGAAGAAGGTGCAACCCAGTGCAGACACTTAGCCTACGAAAGGAGTTGCCAGGCTTATCATCTCCATCCGATGGACGAATCACTATGAAAAGTATCACATGCTTCTTAACCTATGTGTTGTTGAGGGATTTCCAATCTGATGCACAATCTACTGATTAAAAAGTGTATACCACCATCCCTCCTGGTCCTGATACAGATTTTTTCAATTAAATTAATTATATTAAAATTACAACAGCTAATGACAAATGAGGGAAATTTTGAGGAAGTGAATGAATTTAAATACCTAGGAACAATAATCGCAAATAGGAATGAGATGCACAAAGAAATTAAAAATAGGCTCAATTCTGGAAATGCGTGCTATTATGCATTGCAGAGACTCTTGATGTCCCAACTCCTTTCAAAAAACGTTAAACTGAAAATATATAAAACTATTATTCTACCAGTTATATTATATGGGTGCGAAACATGGACTCTTACTTTAAGGGAGGAAAGGAGATTACAAGTATTTGAGAATAAAGTAGGCCTACTTAGGAAAAATTCTGGACCAAAGAGAGATGAACTGACAGGTGAGTGGAGAAGACTACATAACAATGAACTACATGGTCTTTATAGGAAGCCAGATATAATAAGAACAGTTAAGTCTCGTAGACTGCGATGGGCAGGACATGTTGCACGTATGGGGAATGAAAGACTTGGATGGAAACTTCTTGTAGGAAAGCCAGAGGGAAAACGCCCAGTTGGTAGACCAAGAATGAGGTGGGAGAATAACATTAACTACGATTTGAGGGTAGTAGATTATACAGGGAATGATTGATAAGCATTAGCTCAGGATAGGGATGAATGGAGAGCTTATGTCCGCGCGGCCATGAACCTAAGGGTTCGATAGTGCCAGTGAGTAAGTAAGTAAGTATATTAAAATTACAATTAAAATATTCAATCCTGCCGGGTATCGAACCCGGGCTCGCTAGTGAGTTAGCATAGCGGATGATGGTTGTCACTTTTATCTTTTTTTAAATAGACTATGATAGGTCTACGCCTAATGCTATTATGAAGCGAAGCTGTGAAACTTCAAATGCCATTTGACTATATATTGCATCAGCTATCTACTCTGCCATAGAGATTCTCATCAACATGTATATTTCCTCAGATACGTTGCAGGATATATAAGAGACCACATTCCTAGTGAAACAATTAGGCAAGAACTCAACATTTTTAATCTAAATAAAAAAATACAAAACTATAAACAAAAATGGCATGAACATATTTTAAGAATGGACTCTTCTAGGCTAACAAAATAAGCATTGTTGTACCAACCTCAAGGTTATAGAGATGTGGGACGTCCTAGAAGACGATGGGAAGATGAATTCTGAGAGCGGATCAGGTCGACGGCCTACCATGAAGATGATGATGTATATTTCAATAAGTTAATCTATTCTGATCTCAAATCAGATATCGATAATTATTTTTAGTGGTGTTCCTTGGTTTCTTGTACCTAGTAATCTAGGCACTTCCAGTCATCCTGTTCATATGTTGTATCCATTATTAGGGCCTACTTATAATTTTGGATTTCATTGAGAACTGAGTATATTCCTAATTCTAAAATGTCTAAATTTGTTTTATGATAGTTTTAAAGCGAATAATTACCACGTTCACAAAATTATTTGTGAAGTTAACACTCAAACAGGCTGCTTAAGTCTGTAGAAAAGTAAAATAAAAAAATCCAAAAACATTTAAATATCTCGATGAAACCATCTCTAAAATGAAGTCAGAATAAAATCCTGCTAAAAAGGAAATTCCACACAATACAACGTTATAAATTATTAAACAAGAAGAAGTCAAATGTACCTGAAAGGAAAGATTCCCCATAACCGAATGTCTTGAGAATCCTTTATTGAGGGAATAACAACTCCCGCACATATAAATAAAGCATGAGTTAATAAGTGAGAAAAAGCCAAGGCAGCAAATCCTAAATATAGAACTGTGAAGTTTATATCAATTTGTTATTTAAAATTGATGTTTTAAATAATATCAAGGTTTCTGTTATTCTGTGAGGTGAAATGTAATCTCATTTTTAAACCAAATGACATTCTACAATTACCATACAGATCCGAAAATAAATCGCATACAGAGATATATATAGCATCCTTAACATGTTAGATATCTACCTAATTTCAGTCGCTACATCTTTTTGAAACGGATTTTTTTAAAACTGAATCACACCAATTTTGAACATTATAGATTCGTCCAATATATATTTTCTTCTGGAATCTCTCTTGTCTTCAACTGGAAGTTAGAAATTTGCTGCGTGGCTTTGACATTTTTTATGATTATGAGGATTTAGTCATAAATGATCGTTTATATCGACAAAACAAAATTCATAATAGAAATCTCTATAGCTTCTTACTGAACTGAATTTACAAATGGATAAAACAAAGACAATATCTCAACGCTAAAATAAAACACTGCTTGGATATAAAATTCAGCCAATTTCGTTTTCCTGCGCTACCTGTATTGTTACCCTTCTGGTATTTAAATATGAAAAATAAGCTCAGAAAATAATAATTTTATGATATTAATTTCATGGCTCATGTTTTTAGAACTTTTTAATATAATGAATGCTAACGTCCTTTTCTAAAAAATGGAACATTTTTCGTAGCACTAAGTAGAGGGATTTCATAAAATGTTATTATAAACATTTTTCTCAACCCATAATGTTTTAAATTCATTAATTTTCACACGAAAAGAAGAAAAACGTTTGAAATGGTAAGGACACTTCATAAGAATGGAAGATGATAGAATACCAAAGAAGATCCTTGATTGGAAAGCTAATGGAAGAAGTAGAAGAAGCAGACCTAGAGAACGTTGGATAGATGGAGTGAGGAGAAGTATGGAATCTAGAGATTTGAAGGATGAAGATGCTTTAGACAAAAACCTCTGATGACAAATCAGTTTGGGTGGAAGGAGAAACGTTGTACCGTGGAATATTTCTAATAAAATATTCACATGAACAATAATATTGAAAGCTAATGTGCAATTTACTAAATATGCAATAAAAAATAGGATGATGAATTGTGGTAACTTTTAGCAAATTAAAATTTATATAAAAAGTTTTAGCTTATTATCGGACCATTGCGATAATTTCCTCTTAAATTTCTAAAACTCAAGGTAAAAATATTGACAACGTGTCTACAGTTGCGTAGGTTAAGATTCCATAAGATCATTGGACGATAAAGTAATAATATTATCAAATTACTATAAATATTAATTAGTTACATAATATATATAGAACATAATAGTAAATCAATAAATGCTTTCATCTTGTATTAACAAATCATTCCACCAAATATTTTAACGTAAGCTGAAAGTGTTAATGACAGATAAGATAAAAGATAAAGTTTAACATCGACATTACTTTACAGATCTTATAATAAATCTACTCGATATGATTATCACGCACTCAAATACTGTAATATTATCGTATGATTACGCCTACTTGGACATGCCAATAGCATTTTAAGATATAAACACACGAGAAGTCAGTATTCAGAAATGTTAAATACATATATTCTTGATATTACATTTCCAAACAGCTTGATACAACTGAATTGTTAGGTGTCACTGGATAGCAGATTACAGTTAATCTGTAGGAAATGAGAAATCAAAACGCATTTAATTTTCATCAAAATGTTTGGAAATAATGTTAAATTTAACTGAATAACTAAATGAGGGGCTCTGTTCACAGGTGGCACAAGTCCTTATAGGACTTTATGGATAAATGTAAATTCTTTAATAATGCTATGAAATATTAATTATTATAATATCAAACAATTTTTTTGAAATATATAGAATAATATGAACTGAAATATATCCAAATATGTTTTATAAAAGTGAATTTTATATAATAATTAATGACATAAAACATATTAATTAAATAAGAATTTGGAGTTACTTAGTTTGTGTACCGAATAAATTAATTCAGTGAGGCCTCCATAACGTTTCATTTACAAACCATCAACAGAACAAGTCCATCAATTTTATCTTCAGGAATCTGGTCTAGTGAACGAACTGTCAAATGAGGAGTAAAAGTTGTTTACAAGATGTTTAAATATGAATGACATAAAGCAAGAAATAAAAATCTATCCAGTACTTTTCTTGGTTGTCGTTACTTAAGTTGGTTATATTCATGATAGATTTTGTAGATATTTATCTCTTTAGCATATGCAGAAATCAATTTCATGGAATTTGTCATTTTGGCTCAATTTATTCATCATCATCATCAACAAGGATTAAGCCCAATGGCCTGTTCCGATCTCATTATAGGTCGAATTGGTCCTTCCATCTCTTCAATGGTCTTCCCATCATTCTTCTCCCTTTTGGTTTATAATTAAACATTTTTCTTGGTATGCGCTATTCATTCATTCGTAAAACGTGCTGAAGATAAGCATTTTGATAATATTTTATTCTTTCACAGAGATTAAATATATTACGTTCTGTTCTTATATCTTCGTTTTTCTTTTTATCGCTCCTTTGCTATCCTGCTATTGTTCTCAACATCTTCATTTCAGCAGCCTCTATTTGTTTACTATCTGCCTTTGTTAATGTCCAGGTTTCACATCCATAGATAAGAGATGGAACTGCCAATACTTTGTAAAACTTCAAAATAGTTTCTTTTCTAGTCTTATTCAATAAAGTTCGTTTAATTGTGCCACATAGATAATTTAATCGTTGTATTTTAGTGTGTTTATCTAAATTTCTGTCATTGCCTAAATATCCCAAATAATTAAAATTCTGAACTTGATCTATAATTACATTGTTTATCATTATTTTTGTTCTTATTGCACATTTTCCTTACAGAGATAATATTTTTGTTTAAGATGTAGATATTCTTAAATTGTATTTTAGAGAGATATTATTTAAAGTATAAAGGAATTGTTATAAAGCATTTTCTGATGCTGTCATTATTACTTGATCGTCTGCAAAAAGCAGAGTTTTATTAATTTATATTAATTTGTTCTTGCCATTCATTTATGACATGGTCCAAATATAACTCAATTTATTTAAATACGATTTATCCAGGATTCCATGACGAGATTTAATTATTGTGAGAAGTAAGGTTTTGCTTTCTTAACTCGGTTTCTACATCTTCTTCCGACTCACCTCCGTCCGATATGGTACTACCCAAGTACTCAAATCAACTCACGTTTTGAATTTTTTACTATTCCAAAAATAATTTTGTTTGATTTTAACTGTTTGTTCTCATTTCTTTTGTTTTCTATCTGTGTTAATACTAATATTTTTATTTCATTTTGTACTAAGCTCATAGGAAAAAATTTGGACCAAAGAGAGGCGAACAGATTTGCAAATGGAGAAGACTATATAACAGTGATCTATATGATCTTTATGGAGAAACAGATGTAATAAGAACAGTTAAGTCCCTTAGACTGCAATGGGCAGGACATGTGACACTAAGAGGGAATGAAAGAAGGGCAGGAAAACTCCTTGTAGAAAAACTAGAGAATAAACACCCAGTAGGTAGCCCAAAAATGAGGTGGGAGAATAGCTTTAACCATGATTGAGGAAAGTAAATTATTCAGGAGATAAATGGAAAACATTAACTAAGGATAGTGATGTATAGAGAGCTTATGTCCCCGCGGCCATGAACCTACGTGTCCGATACTACCAGTGAGTTAGTAAGTTAGTTAGGCTATTCTTAAGGTTAGATGGTATTACCACATATTCAACAAAAATAATAAAATTCACTGTATTATTAATGATAAACACTAAATCCGCTTCAAATTCGCTTGTTCTTATAAAAAAATGTAAGTAATTTTGCTACTTAATGTTGAGTGATTCCAGGCTTTGTGGCCGTGGTCCATTACTGGTGTTCCTACCAGACGTTTCTCCCTCAGCTGCGGAGGGCTTCATCAGTGGCGAGTACTTCTAGGTGTTGTTTCCTGGTCGAAGGCCTGGTATCGCCACTGAAGATGCCCTCCGCAGCTGAGGGAGAAACGTCTGGTAGGAATACCAATGATGGACCACGGCCACATAACCCGGAATCACTCAACATTATGATTACCCGCCGTAAAAGTCTGCATTCAACTAATTTTGCTACTAGATAACTCGTGAAATTGTAGTTCTCCAAACCAATTTTAGGATCACATAAAGGCTTCAAAATGTTCAGTCTAAGAACGGGTTTTGCTTTCAAATCTAATTTTAATTTGTTCTAAAAAATCTGCTGTCGGCCTCGATGGCCTAGTGGTTGTGTTCCCCTCTGAGGTCAATGGATATTTAGTATTGAAAACAAAAATCCAAGGAACAAGTTCCCCGGGAGGGATTTTAAGCCGTGGGTCTGAGTCTCATTATATTCGGGCTCGTACCTCAGACCTGAATTAGTGCATCTGAGCAAAATTTAACCGGTCTTCCCCATTCAAGTAATACCTTAGTGGCTACTAGATATCTCATTGAGACGGTATGCTGAGCACATAACACTCTCTGACATCTACAGTTTTAAAATTCATATTAAAGCACAGTTGAGGTTATGTAATAAGATGTTAAATGAAATTGGTACCTGGTAAGTCAGTCGTCCTCAACTAAATTATTAAATACTTCCAATATGAAGGCCTTTTAAAATCAATGTTTCATCTTCTGCATTTTAACTGTACAACAACATCAGTACCAGTTAAAATGCAGAAGATGAAACATTGATTTTGAAAGGCCTCCATATTGGGACTATTTAATAATTAAGTTGAAGACGACTGACTTACCAGGTACCACTTTTATATTTAACATCTTATCACGTAGCCGAGCGGTTAAGGTAGGAAGCCTTGGCGCAGAGCTACGGGACTTGCGCTGGTTCGAGTCTCCATGGGGGAAGACATTTTCTCATGGTATTTCGGCCAGTATGGGACCGGTGCCCACCCAGCATCGTGAGGCAATTGGGTAGCTACAATAAGTAGCGGCTCCAGGTTGAGGAACCAGCTATAACGGCTGGGGGACTCGACATGCTAACCACATGTCACCCCTACACTGGCTGTTGATCATCTACCTCTGTGATTGACACATGTGGATGTGAAGGGCCAGCAGCCGGCTGGTAAAAGGGCAACCGCTGAAGAGTGTAAAGACCCTCAATCGGATTTAGTCCCGCGCCGTAGCCGAGCGGTTAAGGTAGGAAGCCTTGGCGCAGAGCTACGGGACTTGCGCTGGTTCAAGTCTCCATGGGGGAAGAAATTTTCTCATGGTATTTCGGCCAGTATGGGACCGGTGCCCACCCAGCATCGTGAGGCAATTGGGTAGCTACAATAAGTAGCGGCTCCAGGTTGAGGAACCAGCTATAACGGCTGGGGGACTCGACATGCTAACCACATGTCACCCCTACACTGGTTGTTGATCATCTCCCTCTGTGATTGACACATGTGGATGTGAAGGGCCAGCAGCCGGCTGGTAAAAGGTCAACCGCTGAAAAGTGGAAAGACCCTCAATCGGAATCACTGATATCTGTAGGAAAATAAACGTAACTAAATTAGCTTGGTCAAGAAACTCCAGCTAGGGGAACACCCACGTCTCCATGAGGGGCGTATGGGGTATATACAACAATCCATTAAACACAAAAACACAGTTATAGTTTTCATAATTCAGTTTCAAATGTGAAGAGGTTAAAAAAATGCATTTGTATAAATTCTATTACCATACTGCCTCTTAAATTCAAGATAGCACATTAAGATTATACAAATAATTTAAAATTAAAATTAGTTCTAATCCTACAATATAAAAATAGCATTCGTCAACTTAAATATACTTCATATTTGACAAGAAACAAACCTTTAGACTCACATATATTAAAACATTTTATCCCAAAGAATTCGTTAATTTCAAATTTGTATCTCCTTAACCTCCAAGGTTATTTCGTTCCTAGCTTCTTTAGAATTGTGTGCATTAGACTGTATTAAGTTTGTAGTGTGTTTTATGAATCATTTAAGTGGACTATTTTCAATGATTTGGAATAAATAGAACCTGTAAATAACATAGCAGTCGGCAGCAGTGGTCTAACAGTTACGTACTTTGCCTCTAGTCCCAAGGCTTGCGGGTTCAAACCTAGCTGGGGTCGATGGATATTTTAGGATGGACAAATCCAAGTAACAAGTCCTGCGGGAGCCGCGGGTCCCGAGTCTCAAGATGTTCGGGCTCGTAAAAGAATCTCAAGTTTGAATAAATATACCTCTGTACAAATGGCAGTTCCTATTATTACTTATGGATCCGAAACATGGACAGTCACAACACAACAATCTGCTGAAATGAAATTCCTCAGACCAATAGAAGAACAGACAAAAAAATAACATAACTCAGAAATAAGACATGAACTAAAAGTAGAGGAATTAAACACAACAATAGTGAAATACAGAACAAACTGGAAAGAACACTTAGCAAGGATGACTGAGAATAGAAGAACAGACAAAAAAAAACATAACTCAGAAATAAGACATGAACTAAAAGTAGAGGAATTAAACACAACAATAGTGAAATACAGAACAAACTGGAAAGAACACTTAGCAAGGATGACTGAGAATAGAAGAACAGACAAAAAAAAAACATAACTCAGAAATAAGACATGAACTAAATGTAGAGGAATTAAACACAACAATAGTGAAATACAGAACAAACTGGAAAGAACACTTAGCAAGGATGACTGAGAATAGAATACCAAAATCAGCAAACAACTATTCACCACGAGGAAGAAGAAGTTTGGGAAGATCAAAGAAAAGATGGAAAGAGCAGCAATTTGGAGCCGGAACAGGCTATAGTAAATAAGCCTAAACCATGACGAAGAAGAAGACAAAATTTAACCGACTTTCCATCCAAGTAATATCTTAGTTTCTTGATAGATATCTCCTTGAGGCGATGTACTAACCACATGTCCATCCCTGACATATGTAGGGAAATAAACGTAACTAAATTAGTATGTCAATATTTTTAAAATTCGTCGTAAATCGCCATTGCGGTTATGTAGTAAAATATTAAAATAAGTTCCTGATATATAAAGTCGTCCTCAACTTAATTAATTTCTGTTTAAAAAAAACTTCATCAAAGAGTTAATATGGAACATGTTTCTGAAAGGCCTACATGGTTTTAACAAATAGAGAAATATGGAATATTATCCATGAAGTATTTTTTCCAAATGATGTATTTGTCTACAGAAAACAATATAATGACTTTCTACTACAGTTTCATTCATTTTATAATACTTTTTTATTGTTATGTTTATCATAAGTAATGCCACGAGTGATTTCCAATTTATCTAGAGAATTTGGAAATCAAGAGTGGCATTTGTTAGGACTATTTAACGAATAAAATTAAGCTCTCTACTAAAAAATAATTATTTGAATAAGTTACCGGTGTTTTAAAATATTTATATAGTTAATGTAAACGGCGATGTTTGAAAACAAATTAGAAATGTGAGGTTATGTATATTCACTGCAACTCGATCATATTATTTATTGCCAAATAGGATCGCATTATTGTAAGAATGCACTCTAGTGGAGAAATAATGAAACACATCAAACTATTATAATCAACATTATATGTTAATCATTTATGTTTTGAATAAAAAACTCAGTAAAATCACTGAATCTATTCATTATTTGCTATATTCAATGTATTTGTTGGAAAAAAATAATGGTCAAACCTGTTCAGAATATTAAAAAAAAGGAGGAGCTTTCTTTATCACAAAAGCAGGAGCTGATAAAGAGAAATTGATAAAGAGCGGGGTGAAACACGACTGTCATTGGTGTAAAACAGAATTCATTGAAACGTGATTGGTCATTGACTACCATTTGCGACATGAGTTAAATAGTCAGCAAAAAGAAATGAATAAAATGTTAGGAATGAGAAGAAATTGAAGAAAGGGAGTACAGAATATGATGAATAGTATTTAAATCATACAAAAGAGTGTGAAAAAATCACTGAATCCTATAATGCAATGAAGATGGCAACAACTGAGACAATCTGTAAAATATTTATAGATTGTTGTGAAATGAGGTATAAAGTGATGCTGTCTGACGGTGATGCTAAGACTTTTTTTTTTTTACATCTGAAGGCTCTTACAACGTAATATGATGTTGAATTTGTCAAGGACGAATGTATCAATAATGTGGCTAAAGCTAAACGCGTAAGCACAGTTGTAAGGAACAAAGTAGCTGAGAGTAACGTTAAATGAGTTACTCTAGGTGGACGCTATTAAATATCATGAAATAAATAATAACATCCTCAACTCGTATCTAACTCAGGACGAGGGATGAGATGAGAAGAAGCCACTGTATTTGTAGAAGCCTCTGAATGACAAGGGTGTCGGTCGACCACGCCTGACGCACCGTCAAAGAGTCGGATGAACGAAATTAATCGAAATGGATGAGGTGAGTATGGAGAAATGGTGGAATGGAATTTGTGGCAGTGGAAAACGGGATAAATTCCGATAAAAACCTATCCAAGCTCCGATTCGTCCACCAGGAAATCCACATGGAGTTACCGAGACTCGATCTTGAAAGTCCGGCGGTGAAAGACGAGCGTCTAACTGCTTGAACCAAGGAGCCGCCAAATTTAATAAAATATTAACATATTTTCATAATTAATAAGTACGTATTTTGTAGGCTACTTTTTCAAATATTTATGAAGTAAATATATTTGAACAGCGTTGTTAACTAGTTGTGTCCGGTTAGCTCATATTATTCCCAATAATTTTTTCATGAACTCTTACCGACAACTAATCATTACAACATATAGACCAGTTCTATTGTTACCATTACATTGTTAATCAGTTAATGCATTTATTGTGATGAGAATTATTTTTTTTTACTCTCTAACTCGTGCCCCAAATGGGAGTCAATTACCAATCACGTTTCAATGAATTTTGTTTTACAACCAATCATAGTCGTGTTTCACCTCTACTTCAGTTTATCATATTAAAGAAAGCTCCTCCTTTCTAATATTCTGAACAGGTCAAAGCATTATTTTGCAGTGACTGACTCTAGAACAAATACGTTGAATATAGCAAATAATAAAAAAATCCTTCGAACTACACATTTGATAATTGTGTGTTCAATAATTGTGTTTTAAATAATGATTTTACAGAGTTGTTTCCTAAAAAAATAATTAATAGCCTATAAAGTTGGTTATAATATACAGTTTGATGTGTTTCATTTTTCCTCTTCTAGGGTGCATTCTTACAATATAGCATAAATATATAAACCGACAAAATATTTTGGTCGAATGTGCGGGAAAACGACCACTGTTTTTACAAAGAGACCTAAAACAAGTTTGGGGAAAATAATCTTATATACTCAATCCAGGATTTAAAGAGAGATCAGGGCTTGCTTGGTTCAGGTTAGGGGCATGAACATTTTTAAAAAATAGCGACGATCACGATATGCGAATATGTCCAATGTGCGGGAGCTTTGAAGACGAGATACATATATTAGGAAAATGTACCGATTTGGAATATTGGAGGAGTCAGTTATTACCGGAAAGATTTCTAAATTCAAATCGTGGAAGATTGGCATGCTACGAGTTATTGGTAAGCCCAGAAAATTGGATAAACTTGGGTAGATTTCTGGACAAAACGCGGAAAATAAGAACAACACTCATTCATGAATAAATAAATCATCATCATCATCATCATCATAGTACATTCACGAATTTAGGCCATTTGTTGACCTGTTTCGGCCTCAAGAGAAACACCATCCAGAAGTCTTTTGAGTGGACGTCCTGGTCTTCTTCTTCCTGCAGGTTGATATCTTAACATTTGTTTGGGTATTCTGTGATCTTCCATTCGATGAACATGTTGCATCCATCTTGACTTATAATCAGAAATTTTGTTTTCTAAAGATTCCATGTGTAATTCTTCTAAGATGTCTTCATTTTTTTTGTGATCTAGTAGTGTGTATCCTGCAGTCCTCCGAAGATATCTCATTTATAAATAAATATGTTAACAATATGTTAAATATGGTAACAAATTGCAATACCATTAATTCTTAATAATTCTACATAACTAAGTCAATGTATAATGTAATTGTATTGATATCTAAGTGTAATATTATTGTTTTTTTCTTTTTTTGTTTTAAGTATATTATTACCAAACATCAACTTATTGTAACGGACTGTCAACAGCACGTACAGCTTACTGCCCGTGCGACCCATATTTGTAAATAACATTGTATGTATCCTACTTTTAGTCTAATAAAGTCCTTATGTGTGTACAATATAGAGATCCTATTTGGCAATAAATAATATGATCTAGTTGCAGTAGATAAACAAATTAAACTAACCAAATATTTCTCATTTGTTTTCAAACATCGCCATTTACATTAACTTAAAAATATAAATATTTTAAAATAATATATTTAAATAGATTTGTGAGTAAACAGCTTAATTTTATTCGTTAAATAGTCCTAACAAATAACACTCTTGATTTCGAAATCCTCTAGATAAATTGGATATCACTCGTGGCATCAGTTACAAAAATACTACCAGGATGTAACTTCTTCCCCCAATGGCTAAGCTTCAAGCAGACAGTAATTTTAAAAGAGACAAGGCTAACAAGTTGAATTAAATAAATTACACATCGGTATCTATTATTCTTACCTTTAAACGACGTGTGTTCTCTTATACACGTTGCTTGAAGATATTCATGATAAAAACAAACAAAATATAAACAGATAACACTATGATCAGTTGATGAATTATATATTTTCACACGTACATCTGACTTTATGCAAATCTGCCCACGTTATATATTACTTAAATAATATAGACACAAAAAGAAAAAAAAATATTAATACAATTTTACAAATTAAACCATAATGACAGGATTAATAACTAGGGCTGAAAAAAGTACGGGTTATAGGGTAGGCTGCATCGTACTTAGACCGCTGTGTTTACAAACTGCACGTTGATACGCGCTACTCGGGACAGACTTCCAGTATAGTCCGCTTTGTGTAGGAATGGACTCATCTTTGCGCAATTTTTGTTTCGGCATTCTGATACAACCACGCGTCACGTAAACAGGTCTATTACTGAGGAGAGTCGAACATACACACTCTCCGCTCCGAGCAGGCAGTGGAGGCGCTCGACAAAGACACGCATTTTGTAAACAATGTGTATAGAAATTGGTTACTACCCTGATACCGATACTTTTTTTCAGCCCTATTAATAACTGAGTATAAAAGAACTGTCGAAGATAGATATCGAACCCGGTGATCCCAGACGTCAGGCGAAAGTTATGGAGTTGTGGCCTCATATTTAGATGTGGTATGAGTGATAATAATATTTTATTTTGTTTTATTTGAAACGAATCCGGTCTTTTTAATGCCTCTCCTTGTTAATACTTTACATAATCAGTGGAGTCCGGAGTTCCATGCATATATTTTTTCTTGGTTTGTGTAAGTCTGAGAAATAAAAATGTAGACATATTAAGCTATTGGAAAATTCTATTTCATGTTTAATTTACTTACTTTTACATGTTCCATATAATACTACAAATTTTAAATATAATCACATATTTTACATGCTATGTTAAATGCATTGGATTTAAAAAATATATAATGCATCATTTTAAATTAAGAAATTTTAAGCTACAATTTGTCAGAACTTAGATCGGATACATTTTCCAGCTTCACGATTGACCAAACACTCGTGCATAAGGGTATTTCTTGTCATCTTGTCCTTCACGATGTAGTTCATGGGTAGGTTTCACTACACAATATGCTTTCTGATCGCCGATAAACCAAACTCCTAAAATAAGGTCTTACTATGTTTCGTACAATGATTGATTTTGGGATCATACCTTAATTTAATGGAGAATACTTATTTATAAATTTAATTTGTGTAAAATTATTTTTTACGTTTTAAGTTACATAAAATATATTAACACATTTTTCTAATTTTTATATTACATATTTGGTACGTATTTTGAGGTTTTTTGTTACATATTTATGTACATATTTCATAAATCTATATATATATATATATATAAATCCGATTTCTACTGATGAATCCCTCTACTGGATTATAAGAAGTCGATTTTTTGAAATTGTAATTTGTTACGACTATAATTCATTTTAATAAAACTACATGGAATTTTAAAACATAATACAATTTAATATTTCAGTTTAATAAATATGTCTTACAAAAATGGTTAATATATATATATTATAGGTTCATTATTTCTTTAATTTTAAAATTGATACATTTATTAAATAAGGGACTTAATTTTTCCTCTCATTTACGTATCACTCAAACTGATTGAAAGTAATGAGTCAGTTTTTACATTGAGAAAACTAATATTATATGTTTTTTATATATGTATTCAGGAGTAGCATTCAAGAAACTAGGTCAGAGTTGGATGTGAAGATTACGTTAAAATACCACAAGCTCCACCAGTAATAAGTGAGGAAGGCCACAATACCAGTTAAAACAAATAGGGCACTGGGTGTAGATGGACTGTACAATGAGCATTTAGAAAATACCCTTACACTATCACGAACCTGTATGGACAAATGCAATAATTAAGTGCATAGAGATGGAAATATACCCAGCATGTGGCGCATGTGTTCGTCTATAAGGACCAGGGTGAGGTCACCAGATCTGAACCATATAGAGGCATATTCTTAGAACATGTGGGTTCAAACTACTTGTACTTACCAAGTTCCTAACTCATAGGTTAAGTCTCTGGTACAACCTCTATGCATAAGGAGCAATTCCATTTTCCAACCTTGTTGGGTGCAGAATGACTAACATACGGATACAAATTCACAAGAATAAGTATGAGTCATTCTATGTCAGTTCGGACAAATGTTTTACATCGTATTTTTTAAACTTTGTGTACGCTTTCTAAACGTAGAAAACATATGCCCGTATTATTATGAGGCCAATTGTGATTTTTTTTAATTTGAGGGATTTAAAATAATTGAAAACTGCACACACATATATACATAAATATTCGTTTATTCCATAACGTATATTAGAATAGAATAGAATAGATTTATTTAACCTGGTGGAGTTAAGGCCATGTGGCCTTCTTTTCCCCCAACCAGGACAAACGTATGTTACATATGAATACAAAAAAAATACAATAATAGTCATATTAAACAGGACAAACATATGTTACATTTGAATACAAAAAAAATTATAATAATAGTCATATTAAACAGGACAAACATGTTACATATGAATACAAAAAAAAATTACAATAATAGTCATATTGAACAATTAATTATCTGTCAAATTGAATAATAATGAAAATAATGTCTAATAATACAATGAAACTAAATACAATTAAAATTAAATTAATGATACAATGAATACAAAAAAGGAATAACAGCTCGAATCTACTATACATAAAAAGAAAAGAAAAAAATACAAGGAAAGTAATAAACTACAATGAATTAATCTATGCTTTTATACAACGCATTAGGTAAATATATTAACAAATCCTGAGTCTATTTTTATTAAATAATGCAAAAACACATTATTAATTCTTAAAAAGTAATATTAGTGAGCTGTTTCTGTTAGTAATTTTATTTTCAATTTGTTCCTGAAAGATGGTAAAGTTTGGCAGTCTCTGACATAGGGTGGAAGTGAATTCCATGTTCTAGCAAGAGAAACTGTAAAAGATTTCGAATAATAGGTAGTATGATGAGGAGGGATATATATGACACTGTGCTCAAGGGATCGGGTATCTAAGTTATGTGTATCAGAGAGTTTAGTGAAGCGGTGTGATAAATAATAAGGTAATGATGTGTGTAATATGTTATAGAGAAGGCATAGGGAATGGATGGTTCTACGATCTTGAAGACGAAGCCATGACAATTGTTCCAGGGATGGTGTAACGTGATCAAATCTACGTATACCACAAATAAAACGTATGCAAGAATTATGAACACGTCGAAGTCTTTGGGTAAGAACATTATTTTGGTCAGTAAAAAGAGTATCACAATAATCGAAATGGGGCATTGCAAGTGTTTCTACTAACATTTTTCTTAGAGCAAACGGTAAACAATTTCTTATACGATTTAATGAGTGTATTATTGAGAAGATAGTTTTGCAAGTGTTATTTATTTGTTTATTCCAAATTAAATGTTTATCCATAAACACTCCTAGATTTTTTACTGTCTCACTATAAGGGATCTGAACTCGTATTATAAACGAAACCGAAGTTAGTCTAATTTTGGTGCAAAATACTAGGTTTTAGCCTGTGTATGTTTAATTCCCTTGCCATGTATTAACAGTACATTATACCAGAATTACTAAATCTATATATTAGTACGTGGAGAAAAAATTTTGTACCCCTTTTTCTCCTCTGTTTGTCAACCGATTTTCTCCTCTTTTTGTTTAGTAACTGTTGATGAGATTTAGTGTTATCAATTTAAAAAAATATGAAACAGTTCTGCCCTTTTTAATTGCAAGGCAGAGTTTATGGAAAAATCTCCATGATGCAAGAGTTAAATTTCCTCAAAAGATGCAATGTGATGTATAAAAGTCATGTCCAAAAAATTTGAGTTTTTAACTGCGAGGCACTAAAATCCAGAGCCAAAGCTCCCATTTAAATTACAGGGAGGTAATACATGTACACAACATTTGGTTAAAATTATTGAACGTTTATGTGCAGATAATAAAATATTTATTAGAATGGATCATAAAACACAAAACAATAAAACAGCGACAATAAACGTTGGAGTAAAACAGTGATGCCCACTTTCGCCATCACTTTTTAATATATATATATATATATATATATAGGCGATGCCATACAGAATTGACAAATTGTTTTAACTAAACATTTTAAAATTGACAATATTTTATGAGATACTTTACTTTTTGCAGACGATCAGGTTCTGATATCTGAGACAGAAGATGGTTAACAACGGGTAATTTGCATCCATCCATAGTAATTCTGCCCGAAGGCAGGTCCTTCACTGCAATCATAGCATTTTTTCATGCTATGCTTGCAGCTTTACTAGGGAATTGTAAGTGTGGTAGCTTCCCGTTGCTTTCCACACCGGTGAAGGATGATTATATGCCCATATGATTTCGGGGACAGTTTGGGTCTTAAAGTTTTCCTGGCATTTGTCTTACAGGTGAGGAAAAATCCCGATAAAAACCACACCCAGAAAAACTGCCCCGACCGGGGATCGAACCCGGACCCACTGCGTGACAAGGCAGCACGCTACCTCGAGACCACAGCGGTGGACGGGCAATTTACAAATTAATTAAAATATATGAAACATACAACTTGAAAATATCTACTCTAAATACAAAAGTTTTAGCTTTTCGAGGGTATGCGCCACTAAGAGTATAAATCCAATTAGAAAAATAAAATAATAGATCAGGTGAGCAATTTTAATTATCTGGGATACAATGTAGGGTCTATCATATAGAAAAAGTAAAGACATTGAAAACAAAATAAATAAATTTAATTACATGTGTGGCACCATAAAACGAAGTCTCAAAGGAACTAGAAAGGAGGCACTTTTAAAATTTTGTAAAACAATGGCGGTCCCAACACTATTAATAATAATACTGTTTTATTTATTCTGGCAGAGTTAAGGCCATAAGGCCTTCTCTTCCACTCAACCAGCACAAATACAAATAAATATTTGACAATTATAGATATACACTATACATTATAAACAGTTAAAGATACATTAAATGTAGCAATGTAGATTTCATGTACAAACAACATTTTATACGATAATAACAATAATAATACTTACGATAATAATAATAATAATAATAATAATAATAATAATAATAATAATAATAATAATAATAATATAATAATGATAATAATATAATAATGATGATAATAATAATAATAATAATAATAATAATAATAATAATAATAATAATAATAATAATAATAAATAATAATAATAATAATAATAGTATGAACATGATAAATTATACGAGAAACACCAATTAATATACACTGGGTAATGATGAAGTCAAGGTTAGAGCAAATATAAATTTAGATTTATTTTAAAAGTTGCCAATGTCCGGTAGCCCCTGATTTCTTGTGGTAGGGAATTCCAGTTGCAAGAAGTGAAGATATGGATCGGAACACTGGGTCTTAACCAAAAACCAGGAACGATGAATAGAAACGTCAGAAATGAGGTTTCTGAGGAGTGTGGCTGGCTATACAATAACAGATCGAAAACGAAATGAAAATATACGAAGAGAACTAAATATATACAAACTATTAGATAGAATTGCACAATACAGACATGAATGGATGGAGTACATCAATGGAATGGATAACAATAGAATTCCGAAACAAATTCTTAATTACAAACCACTAGGACGAAGAAATGTTGGAAGACCCAGTAAAAGATGGACAGACCAATTCTAACATGAGATCGGAACAAACCAGCAGGTCTAATCCTTGATGCTTATGATGATGATAATACATGCACATGTGTTAATTTCAGAGGTAGACGATCATCCTGCCAGAGTAGGGGTGATATATGGTCAGCATGGTCGGGTCCACTGGTTTTCTCAACGTGAAGTCGCTACTTGTAGCTACCCAAATTCCTCACAATTCTGGTTGCTAATTTAGAATACTATCACCCCCATCATCAGTTATTCTCCAACATAAATATAAATCCTCTATTTTTATGATTATGATCTAATACAATTTAAAACTAACAGTGTCTAATATAACGTGACGTGCTAATTATGGTAGAATTCCGACCCTTGCCGAACACTGGTAAATATTAATTTTCCTACTATTCGCAACCTTTTAATAACCGTTACAAATTACTGGTGTATTCTCTATAGAATTGTCTGTAATTATGCCAAATTTCGTAGTGGGAAAATAATAACTCTTACAGTAAACTATGAGGGCGGATCGAAAAGTAACGCACAATAATTGTTTTCTGCCTTCGTATTGCAGCTAGAATGTTGAAATTTCACAGAGATATAGTTTGAAGTTTTCACTACAGATGGTATTTTTTTCTCAGGTGCACCTCTTGCGAGAGAAGCTTGAACTATGCAACAAAGATGGCGCGCATGCTACAGTCGTCCACCTGTGAGGAACAGAGAAGTGTTGTTCGATTTTTGTGGGCCAAAGGGCATAAACCCAGTGAAATTCACAGGGACATGCGTGGCGTGTATGAGGATGATTGTATGTACCGTAGCAATGTCTCCAGGTGGTGCACATTCTTCCAAGAGGGACGCGTGAACCTTAGTGATTCGCCTTAGTGATTCCTGGCCGGCAAACGCTTTGAGACAGATGTGGAAGTGAAATCAGCAGTGCGCAGATGGCTACACTCCAACCAAACGAACTTCTACGAACAGGGCATATTGAAACTGGTAACACGATGGGAAAAATGTGTTGAGAAAGTTGGTGACTATGTCGAAAAGTAGGTAAAAGATGCAAGTTCATTTGTGATTTTTTTCCTTTTTTTTTACTATTAAACTTTTAAAAAAAAATTATTGTGCGTTACTTTCCGATCCGCCCTGTGGACGACTGTAGCATGCGCGCCATCTTTGTTGCATAGTTCAAGCTTCTCTCGCAAGAGGTGCACCTGAGAAAAAAATACCATCTGTAGTGAACACTTCAAACTATATCTCTGTGAAATTTCAACATTTTAGCTGCAATACCAAGGCAGAAAAAAAAATATTGTCCGTTACTTTCCGATCCGCCCTCGTATATTAAATAAATACGCCGTATATCGTAACGCTAATCTTAATCTCGGGTTCCGCTGCACACTGTAATCACAATTTACAACTGAAACCAGGTTCCTTTCCGACTGTCAATTGGCACCCCTCCTCAAAATACTGTCTTATGTAAATCATGTCTGATGCAGAATGAAGGGGGTAGTTTGTTATTCTTTTTTTTTTTAGTTGGTGCAATAATAAGTCGTACGAATTTATAAGATGGAGTTACATGAAGCCGGCTTAGATTGGATATCCATTGGTTAGAATAACGGAGTGCCTGGCATAATACTTGTATATTATTTTCTCTTTATCTCCGCGCTCATTGAAATATTTAATTAATTGGAATCTAAACTATGGCCCTAAAGAGAGACAAGACATTTGAAACTGAATATTCTAGAGAGTTTATAAACATTAATCTAACAAGAGGTTGTGTTTTTCTGAAAAAAACACGAGCGACAAAGTGGCGAGTGATTTTGTCTTATGAAAAACTCAACCTCACGTTGGATTTGGAGTGACTATTTAGCGAATAATACACATCAAAAGCTAAAAATAATTATAATGTTTAATATTTACCAAATGTGAGGTTATGTATTCCGATCTTACTTACGGGCGATTTCTAAGCCGGCTGTATAGTTATAAATAGCATGTCTTTACTGTTAAATCTCTTTGGTCTTGGAAAATCAATAACAGATGATTGTATGAGAAATAACTATTAGCAATAATGCAGATTCATTATACAACATTTAATATTTTTTAGAGCAACAGAACTACTTTCTTTTGATAATTCTTGTAGTTTTCTTTTGGCATTTCATGCTGTACCATATCGATCGTACATTGTTGAATCAATATCCTTGTAAAATAAGTTAATTTGCGGAGATATCTTTCATTACGAACAGGAAGAGACACGGTTATCTACAGGAAGAGGCACGATTTTCAACAGGAAGAGGCACGATTATCGGTCTATGAGTTAAATAGTCCGTTATATTGGCAAAACACTAATTTCTGTGTCAGTTATTTAAATGTGACTGACCGCATTGAAAACAAAATTATGCCTGACTGTTATTATTAGGTTTATTGTGCAATTAGACACACATTTAAGTTATTACTGCTCGTTTGTTTTCTTCCGTTTTATTAATAATACTAAATAAATGGAAACAATTGATGTACCTTATACATTGCAAAATAAAGGGTTATAGCGGTAATAATGAGACGTAAGCTAAACAGAGATCATGGTAAGCTGAGTTCCTATTTTTAAGACACATTTTGCGTTATAAATGAATACAGATTATTCAATTTAATTTTAATTGTTTTCGAAACAAGACACGTTATGAAATTCTGTATAATTTGGCTAGATAATACGAGTAAAACTACATGGCATGACAGGCCTAGAAAGCCCTTAGCCTACCATCCGGATGCTGGTCTCCATCCACATGCATCAATCACAGAGGTAGATGATCATCTAGCCAGTGTAGGGGGGGGGACGTGTGGTCAGCATGCAGAATCCCCCAGCCGTTATAGCTGGTTTTCTCAACCTGATAGTTTCTTGTATTTAAAAGTTAATATTGGGTTCTTTAAAACTTTTTTATTTTTTTACAGTCAACAAGCACAATTGCTTTGTCTAAACCCAACAAAAGTGACACAAATATCTAACAAAAGGTGTTGCTTTGGGATGGTCAAAGTCTAAACTGTAATATATGTAATTTTTTCGAATAACAGCCATCAGAGTACTTACTAATACTAATTTATGTCTTACAATTTTCTTCCCTTTAAATTTAACTGTAATTATATCAATACTACTATTTAAAAAAACAATAAGTTATTTTATAATTTTAATGCGTAGTGTAATCACAATATCTAGATATGATTAATATTTTAGTACTTCTAATGTAAGCAAGCACGATCTTATGTTCAGGAATGGGATATTAAGATGCATTTAAGAGATGTGAAAACTGGAGCCCAAAATAAAGACCACAAATTGTAAACTTCTTTTTTCACGAAGATTTTGGTATACGTGCTGAAATGAATTACTTGTAGTGGACATTAAGAGTATACCAACAACAGCAACATTTCACCCACCCCAGGACCCTATTACGACACCAGGACATTGTTTGAATGGGCTGAAATAGCATAACTTATTACGATGCGAGGTTGGGAAGTGGTTTGAATGAATCGAGGAAAAAGTTTAAAACCGAGCGATAGCTAGATTTTTAATTTCCGACATTCTGTAAAACACGTCACAAACGTGCGTTGTACATAATTTTTTGCGTGATGGTGTTTTCAAAATAAATAATAGTAAAATAATAACATATTTGTTGTAAATATCTGCGTACATTATAAACAATTGACTAACATTAACAGTGTGGGCAATGTTTCTTAGTTGAAACTACATGAGGCCGTGATACCAATTAGTGATAAAATGGAGACAAGTACATATTTATTGATTTATATTGTTTCAAATAAGGTTCAGTTAATTTAAAATGCAGTGATTTGTTTCGTAAAAGGTATATTAACACTGGATTTTTTTTTGTATATAAATTGTATGAAGTATACATAGAGAGCTGTGCTTTTACTTCCCACACGAGTTTTGTAAAATGTAATATTAAAGTACAGTTATTTTATTACAGTATAGTTATTTAGGTTGGCAACCCCGAAATGTAGGAAGTTGGACTTTCAATCACGGTCGCCATTGCTAGAAGTACGACAAAACGCACTATGGCGCAAAACTAATATTTGTATAAATTATTTAGTATTTTTGACAAATTAAAATCGTAAAAAATGAAAGTTTTTTTTACATATATAAGGACTTTATTAAACTAAAAGTAAGATACAAACAATGTTATTTACAAATATGGATCGCACGGGCAGTAAGCCGTACGTGCTGTTGACAGTCCATTACAATAAGTTGATGTTTAAAAAAACACAATAATATTACAATTAGATATCAATATAATTACATTATGCATTAACTTAGTTATGTAGAATTATTAAGAATTAATGGTATTGCAATTTGTTAACATATTTATTTATTCTTCAATAAGTGTTGTTCTTATTTTCTGCGTTACCCAACTTTATCCAATTTTCTGGGTTTGCCAGTAACTCGTAGCATGCCAATCTTCCACAATTTGAATTTAGAAATCTTTGCGGTAATAACTGACGCCTCCAATATTCTAAATCGTTACATTTTCCTAATATATGTATCTCATATTCAAAGCTCCCGCACATTGGACATATTCGCATATAGTGATTGTAGCTAATTTTTAAAAAATTCCATACCCCTAACCTGAACCAAGCAAGCCCTGATCTCTCTTTAAATCCTAGATTGAATATATAAGATTCTTTTCCCCAAACTTGTTTTAGGTTTCTTTGTAAAAACAGTGATCGTTTTCCCGCACATTCGGCCAAAATAAATGTAAGTTACTTACTGCAGTCCGGATATAAGAGGACAAAGCAATAAGTGGCACTAGAACACTACATGCTCTTATATCGATCTCAAAATCGAGGCACTAGTTACAGATTTTTCTTTGTCCCACAAAAATAAATGTACATTTATTTGAGTTGCATAAAAATATGCTTCAGTTAACCAATCCGTTTGACTTGTTTCTTTTTAGATAATTTTGAGAAATTTCATGTTAATAGATTAATATTGTGCTACAAAAGTGTTTATTCAATAACATTGTGACACTGAACGTGCACATTGCACTTATGCATCGTGGCTTAGTCATGCAATGACCTCCTACTCAACAGGTTACTTAATTTACTGCAAATTTATTTATGTACATTCCATTCTGAAGTTTTATAAGCTCATAATTGTAAAACTAGGAAAAGTAGTAATATTTTTTGGCTGAATTGCACTTCTACTTACTCTTGATTTTTCAGTTTATTATTGTAAACTATAGCGCTTCTTCTGTATTTACTAACATTTTATTTAAATATTTTAAACTTTTTCGAACAATTTTTATAACATTATTAGACAGTTTTCAAGTATTTATTTAAATACGCAAATAACAATATTATGACACTGTTAGACAATATTGTGATCCTAATTGCTATTTTCTCCACAGAGTATATTACTTAGTCTATGATTTTTCTATCCCTGGTTTGGGTTATCGCTGGATGGAACGGCTTAAGGAGTGATAAGTAAGTGTACACCAATTTTTAATAAACTTTTGGTAATTTTAATATTATTAATATATTTCTGTAACATAGAATTGGGTATTTATTGCAAAGATTGGTCATTTAAATTTTATGGCGACGTGCTGCCACCTAGAATGAGCTGTGTAAACTTTAGTACGATATCGATAATAGTCTATATGTGGCAAGGATGATAATCGCTATGAGGTTCGATGATGGGTTATCGCTGGCTCTGTAAATTCTGGCGCATGCGCACTGTTCTATAATACTTTGAAAATATATCAAGTAAGTTCCAGTGCAGTTTTCCTATTTTATTGTATTAAAAAAAAGAAGATTGCGAACTTTCAAAGAAAGATATTTCAATTTTTTCAAGAAAAATACAGAATAAATTTCTATCTAATCGAAAGCCGAAAGGTAAAAGTACATTTTATAAGTTTTAATATGAGTCCAATTTTAATAAAATTCGTCTATTAGTAACTGAAATATTAACGTTTATAAACAGTGCGGGCACTATTACGTACATATTTGACTTTATATAATTTACGAAAGAATCAAGCTTTAGGAAAAATAGAAGAAAAACGTTTGAAATGGAATGGGCACCTCATAACAATGGAAGAAGAGAGAATACCAAAGAAGATCCTTAATTGGAAAGCTAATGGAAGAAGTGGAAGAGGCAGGTCTAGAGAAGGATGGATGGATGGAGTGAAGAGAAGTATGGAAGCTAGAGATTTAAGGGAAGAAGATGCTTTAGACAGGAACCTCTGGCAACAAATCACTTTGGGTTTGAAGGAGAAACACTTTATTGTGGAATATTCCTAAATAAAAAATGAAGCTTTATGAAAATAAAATTTCAAATATATTTTATTCTTGTCCTTTCAATTGAATTAAAAAGTTTAGTGGGAATAAATAACATCAAGGTTAAATCTACTTTAATTAGTCTGATTTGACATGGTATGCCTCGTATGCAATCATCGTATGTTACACCAAAGATTTTGACACGGTAAATAAAATAAAATAAAATGGAAAACTGGAAAGTTTTAATGCTTGAATAAGAAAATAACTTAAGTAAGCATGTATAGTAAAGATATGTTCATGATTTGTTATATTGGTTACTCGGATATTACGAGATTAATGTTTCATATTCTGGTGGACACCCAAGTGCAAGTCTGTCTTGGAATTTCTCAATCGTCCGGATTGGTCGAACAATTGGAGTGCTGAGCCCCATACTTCTCAATATCCTGACACATCATGTCTCCTCTAAACTTAGGGAGGGAGTAGAAACTTAAATATATCCACCCTTAGACACAAAAAAAAAGAGGCATCTCTTGAACGAACATTTCTTCTAAGGAAAGTACTTATGTTGGACCAGTTGGATTGTAACAAAAATTGGAGGATATGTTGAATGAAGGATACTGAACACCGTGATATTAGTCATTTTACTGCAAATTCGACAGTATGCATACTATGTATTATGAAATAAGGAACAAGAAAAAAATAGATAAAGGCCTGGCATCGGTACATGACAGAATAAATAAGTAAAACATTCGAAAAAAATAAAACAAATAAAAATAGAAAAGATAGTGTGGTGAACGAGGGAAGAACAAAAAAGGGACAGGGAGAGAGAGATAAACTAACGAAATAAATATTGCAAAGGAGGGGCACGGTTACTTGAAGAGTAGCGCACAGGAGTGTGAATGTTTTTTCCATTCCCACAGTCCAGCATTCGTACTGTATATACGAATTGTTTCTATTTAAACATAAAAAACACAAATAAATTGAAAGTGCAATGTAATATTTCATTTATCATTTATTACTTAGCATATTTATGGTGTAAATTAATACTTTTTTGGGACATAACAGTATATTTACACGTAAATGTGTACATTTACAGGTAATGCTCTTGTGAGTCAATAAAATATTTCATCAAAAGAATAAAATGGGCATAATAAATCCATTTTACGACTTAACTACGCTAGAATCTATAGTTGAGGGAACATTTGAAAAACACGAAAAACCTGAATAGGAGGATGACCAATTTGCTTATTTTTGACAGAAATTATAGAACAAAAATATTGGAATGGGTTAGAGGACGTTAGTGAAAATGCTTTAGATTTCGAAGACTATGCTACTTGCAGTCAGAAGCTCGCACGGCCGGATGTTAAAAAACATAAACGTCCTAACGTACTGTCCGTCTATTCTGAAGAAACTTTTGAAATTATTTATGAATATAGAATGTTAGATACATCTGGCCCGAAGTCCTATTCACAAATAATAAAAAATGGCTATCATTAATTAATAACCGAAATGTAAGAACAGTTTTGAATTATATAGAAAATAAAACATCTTATCTAGCTTCACAATTAAAAAACAGGGACCCTACAAAATCGCCCAAATTAAAGACTACATCCTTAATAAGTTTCGAGGTTCTCAAGATAGGGGATTGACAGTGCACTATTGGCATTTACAATCGTGGGCTCTTTTTCGAGCGAAGGAATTGAGTTTGAATGAATTTAAAGCTTCAAATACATTCATTTCAAATTTCAAAAAAAGAAAACAATATTTCTTCAAGAAAAATTACCAAATTTGTCACTGTCAAGGGTATTGAAAACGAAGGTCAAACTATTTAAAATGCAAATAAATTTGTAAGAGACGTTAATAAGACCATTCAAGAAAACTGCATACCAACAAAGAATGTGTGGAACTGTGACCAAAGTCAATTTAATTATGAAATGACAGGAAACAGAACACATGCAGTAAAAGACAAAAAACTCACTGTTGCTACTCTTCAAAACCTACATGGAATTGCTCATTCTTACACGAAAAATAGATGTTCTTATTTCAATGTGTGGAAAACTTGGGAAGAGGTTATACCTCTGTTTTCGAGAACATATTGGAAACAAATTTGGGCCCAAAGTTCAGAAGAAGATAAAACAGAATACACCTCCAAATATGTATGTCGACTGTAGTGCAAGTGGGAAAATGACAAAAGTACATTTGAAAACATTCTTAAAACACGTGTTTAGTGAAAACATTTAAATGGATTCAATTTTAATATGCGATTCGTGGTCCGGGCATATGGACTAACAATTGCTCCAGGACTGTTTACCCGATAAAAATGTAAGGCTGAAAATTATTCCTGCAGGAGCCACCAATTATATACAACCACTTGATGTTTCCCCCCCCCCCGTCAATGTAAGATCTATGTGCGACGACTTGAAGAATATGAGCGTCTAAAATCAGATGGTGACGTGAAAATGTCTGATAAGGTAAAGTAAAGTGATCCCACTACAGGCCTTAGGAGGCCCTTGGGGTAGGGGAGGTTAAGGCTCCCACTTTTTCTTGACAATCGGCACTTCATGTCAGCCGGGTTGTCAGCCCTGCGTGACGGCCGCCTTTACCCCAGAACAAGTGTCTGGTACTCATTTCAGTTAGAGGCTGAGTCGACCCCAGGGCCATAGTGCCGCCAGAAGGTTTGGGTCAGTTTAAAAATCCTGACCCCACCGGGACTCGAACCCTCGACCTTCCGGCTTGTAGGGCAGTGCCTTAACAACTACGCTACGGCGTGCCCCCATGAAAATGTCTGATAGATTATTTATTATAAAACTCCATTTCCTTGTATGTAATCAACTGTCAGCAGAAATTTACAAAGATATGCGTATTTATGCTTGGAAAAAGTCTTGCTATAACGTGGACGAAAGTGTAACGAGATTCACAAATGTGATTGAAAATGCATTTGACATTGTTTTTAGTGAATGTGGCACATATATAACTGCTCCAGGATTGCCATCATCAGATGCTCATGGTGTTTGCAAAAACTTTATTACAACCTTTGTTACATCGAAGACCCTGATTATCACCATTGATGTTATAATAATAATAATAATAATAGCTTTATTTTACCTGGCAGAGTTAAGGCCTTAAGGCCTTGTCTACCACTCAACCAGGTTTAAAAAAAAATACAAAAGAAAAGTCTTAAATCTAAATTACAATATGTATATATAAACGATTACAAGTTATGAATACAATACAATTAATATTTATAATGTATTTTGATTTACTCTAAATTTAACGAATTAAATATATAATATGTACAAAATATATAAAAAAACGAGGAAAATATTAATGACATAGTATAAAATTAAATAAATAGAGAAAAATTAATTATTAGACAACAGGTAACTGTATAAGCGTGACTTAAAGGTGCCAAGTGTGCGGCAACCCCTGATATCTTGAGGAAGGAGATTCCAGGAGCGGGCGGAGGCTACTGTGAAGGAAGTAGAATAGGAGGAAGTGCTATGAAGAGGAATTGTTTAGCAGACTGCTATCTTGTGACCTAGTGTCAATATTGTGGTAGGAGGATAACTTCTCAAATCTGGACGCCAGGTAAGTAGGAATGTAGGAATTCAGAAGCTTGAAAAGTAGCGAAAGAGAGTGCAATTTACGTCTGTCAGTAAGACGGAGCCAAGAGAGGTTATTAAAGTGTTCGGAAATATGGTCATAACGGCGGATATTGAAAATGAATCGAATGCAAGCATTATGAACACGCTGCAGTCTATGGTAATTGATAATTTGTTTTTTGTTACTCCAGTACACGAAATTATAACCGATTCTGAATTTCAAGTAAAAAAGTATACAGTTCTCTGCTATCTGTATAAAATAATCAAAAATAGTTATTAATGTTAAGAAGGAAGGATACTACTAATATTTACGTTATTCGCACCGCTGCGCTTGCAGCACTTGTGCTTGAAACCAGTTGCAATGAGCAACCGTGCCGTTACGAATCGGTCAATGAGACGCGATTGAAATTTAATGACAAATGGCACGAGTTTTATTAAATTTGCAGCAAAATGACTAACGTCATCATATTTAATGTCAATTAATTAACATCCTCCAATTTTTGTTACAATCCAACTGGTCCAACATAAGTACTTGCCTTGTAAGTCCTACTCGGCACAGCGCTGACTTCAAACTAGGAAACTAGTCCTAATTATGCAGTTCCTGAGCTATTGTGTTATGTGTCATGAACTGAAGACACTCGTACGTGTCCTGTTAGGTCAGCGATAAAGCATGCAGTCACTGATCTGTTAATGAAGGTCGCAGGTTCGCGTCCTCAATTATGCACTTTTTTTCGTGATATTTGTATTAAAAATGTTTTATGAATTAATATATTTTATTTTGACATTTGAATTAAATCAATGTTAATGTCATTAATGTAACAATTATATTTATCACATTCAGCGTTTGTTGTAGGTAATTTCAATGTATTTCATTCAATAGACTGTGATGCGCAGATGTCTGCGCAAAATGAACAGCTCCTAACAAGTTTATTTATAATGAATCATATCGAGTTTTACCATGGCTCACCGCACACGCAAGGACGTAGGCACAAGGCAATCTCTCCTTGCACGCAGATTGAGGGCGGTAATAGATGCTGAGGTCCCGCGCCGTAGCCGAGCGGTTAAGGTAGGAAGCCTTGGCGCAGAGCTACGGGACTTGCGCTGGTTCGAGTCTCCATGGGGGAAGACATTTTCTCATGGTATTTCAGCCAGTGTGGGACCGGTGCCCACCCAGCATCGTGAGGCAATTGGGTAGCTACAATAAGTAGCGGCTCCAGGTTGAGGAACCAGCTATAACGGCTGGGGGACTCGACATGCTAACCACATGTCACCCCTACACTGGCTGTTGATCACCTACCTCTGTGATTGGCACATGTGGATGTGAAGGGCCAGCAGCCGGCTGGTAAAAGGGCAACCGCTGAAAAGTGGAAAGACCCTCAATCGGAACAGATGCTGAGGGTTCATACATCCGATATTGTTTTTGTCTTTGTTAAATTTTCATTTTAGAAGATATTATTTTCTTTCTTCATTTATTTATTAGAAGAAGCTTTTAATTCATGTTTTTGTGTGTTTTGTGTGTGCATTAAAGCCATAAAACTCAAATATAAAATTAAATCGAAACTATATTACAGGCGAAATGCTATTCTAACATTCAGTTTAAAAATATTAAACGGGAATCGGGAGGTTACGAACGTAGATTATGTCTGTTAAACCTCTCGACCACGGAAACACACTAAGCCAAGCTCCTTCTTTCATGTTGTTTGACTGTGCACTGCGATAACTAGCAAACAAGTCAGTACAATGACTGAAAACGTGTTGATGTGAATACGGCTTTTGCGAGCGCTCACGAAGTTACCGATCGATTGATAGAATCTGCGGATGACCCATTTTTTTTTGTCTAAGGGTGTACATAGGCCTATATTGAGATATGACTCTAGCTTCTGATAATATAAAATATATTCAGAAAGAAATGAACCTCATTACTCAATGGCCATGGGAGGAAGACCGAACTAATAGTTTTAAGAGAGGAAGACAACTGAGTGAAGAAGAATGCATCGTCTATGGGGGACCTAAGCTAACAATTTAAGAATTCAGGTATCGCAATGTAAGTAACTCGACTGACGTAAAATAAAGATTCGCTGCCTCAATTAGAAGCATAAATGACAAACATGTACAAAAATGTCAATAATTGCTGTTATTAAGCTGTTTCGGGATAACGTATCCCCGTCTCACACGTAGTTAAGAAATCATATGGGAATATTTTACATGTATACAACTTCAAGACCTCGAAGGCTTGAAACAAGATACCTGAAAAAAGCTTCATCACGATACATGTATGTCTTAACCAGAGAAACCTTTTTGATTGACAATCTGAGATTGTGGATGGCACTGCTAGCACGTGAAGAACTTTTAAAAAGTCCCGAACGAAGAGACATTCCATTGGTGAAGTATTTTATAGGCCTTGATGTCATGACGAGTACTGAAAAAAGCGATCAAAATATGAGCTGTGGCACGTAGTTACGTGATTTGCGATTCATCGCATCTGCGCCCTCCAAGCCTGCTGTGTAGTAAACACTGTAACACCATGCTTTGGAGTGAAGAAATATATCAGAATCTCTGATTCAATTTTGTCAGAGTAATGTCGTATTATATTTGCCCCACAATAATTTTGATTCTCATGGTCTTAATCAATACTAATAAAATGCATTGTTTAAAACCGTTGAGGTGGATAGTCATATGATAAAATTCAAATATGTACCTTCTTTGGTCAGTACCGTCATCCTCAACTTGTAAAAAAGATGTGTGCTTTTCTTTTCTTGTAGGCCTTTCAGAATATCTATTCCATCATCAGCAGGTATAGTTCTTCGCTACATTTGTTGAACTGTTCTCAATGATGTTTGTCTTGATGTTGTGTTGTCCTTAAATCAAGCGTTCTTTCTGACGATATCGTACAGCGGGTTGTTTAGTCGGGAAGTGTTTTCATTTATTAACAACTTGTTATCTATCTATCTCTTTGGTAGTAATAAAAGATTCCGGGCTATGTGGCCGTGGTCTATAACTGGCGTTTCTTCCAGACGTTTCTCCCTCAACTGCGGAGGGCATCTTCAGTGGCGAGCGCTTACAGCTGTTGTTTCCCTGTCGTAGACTCGACTGCGAATGAATGCGTTAGTCTACGACAGGGAAACAACAGCTGTAAGCGCTCGCCACTGAAGATGCCCTCCGCAGTTGAGGGAGAAACGTCTGGAAGAAACGCCAGTTATAGACCACGGCCACATAGCCCGGAATCTTTTATTACCATGATTACCGGCCGTGAAAGCCTGCATTCCACTATCTCTTTGGTAATTTCAGTATTTTACAATATGTTGATTTTTGTCGGGTTTCACTCTTTGTGTATTATTGTGAGGGTGTCTTCTATTGAATTCATTCTATGACCGGCGCTTATTATGTGTTTTTCGTAATTAGACTTTCCGTTTGCTTGAACGAAATCCTTACGATGCTCTTTAAACCTTATGTTAAAGTTTTTTTTTTGTTCTACCTATATAGAATTTGTTACACTATTTGCATGTTAATTTGCATTCTCCCTTACTATTAAATTTATTATGTTTTCTATATTATTATTTATTATATTATATTATTTAATTTGTTATTAGTTTTGTTTATTTTTCTCAATGTTTTTGCCAGTTTTATGATTTCGTAGCCTGTACATGTTAATGTAATCCATGCACTATCATTATTTGTTTCTCTTTCGACTTGATATGATTATTCTAGAAATTACCGAATTATAAAATGAAAATAATCTTTCAGTAATACATTTTGTCGGTTTTCTTCTTTTATTTTCTTACCAGTTTATCTATAATTTTGCTGCTGTAGCCATTGCTTCTAGCCATGTTTTTGATATATCGTAATTCCTTATAATAATTGGCAATTTTTTCATTATATTAATTATACTCTTAAAAGCGCTGATTTTTTGTTCGTACGGATGTCGTAATTTGTTGTTGGTTGTACAAATAATGTTTGATTAAAAAACAATTTTTAAACCATAATATTATTCCAAATAATGCCAAAATTAAAATAAACAATAAAAGCTGCTCAGCCATAAAAAATGCAGAAATTAACTGGATAAAAAAATAAAATAAAATTCCTATATGTAAAAAACTAAATTACAATAATAAATTGTATATCTTTCACAAGAGGCAAATGAAATATATGGTAAATGTTAGTACATCGTAGAAAAACAAATACACGAAGATATTAATAACACTATACTATCAAATACTAAACAATTAACAAAAAACTTGAAAAAACATTCTTCTTCAATGCCCCAGATTGTCATTTCGACATTTCTGGTGTTCTCTCCAGGCATTGGCTTAATTGTAACCCACTTCTGAAGTTGAGGCGCCTAGAAGGCGGAGTTACGTTACCCCGATGATATGATGGGTGATAAATGATAATGAAGCTCCAGGAGAGTTCTTAATTTAAATTCCAGACCATGGGCAATCACAGGAATGGTTCCCTTTAAGAAAAAATTCCTATGGTTTGACCGGGAATCGAACCCGGGACCTCATGAATAGTAGTCAAAAACGCTGATCATTAGTCAATGAGGCTGGCCAACTTGAAAAACTAAAATCAACCAAACACAATACAAAATACACACAAATTCCTAGTATATCCTCAGAAGATAAAATACTAATAAATCTTACCTACCTTAAACTAAATAATAAAGGAACTAAAATACTTGAAATGAATACAAATTTAATTTCCTCACATCCAATATAAATAAAATAAAAGCGAACATGATGATTGAAAGAGAAATAGTAATTGATAAATTACAATCTAATAATAAAGAATATGCTAGATACATAACTGCCAAAACCATCCAAGAAATATCACTCACAATAGACAAATAAAAAAATTAATGCACTAAAATAGAACTTTAAAAACAACGATATTATAATACAAATACAGATAAAGAAAACACAACAGTACTTACGAAACAAGTGATTACATTCTAAAAACAAAACAATTTATAAATGAAAATAAATGTTTAAAAACTACGAGATAAAGATCCTACAGCTAAATTCAACAGAACACTAAAATCAATAACAAAAACTTGCCCAATGATTATAAACAAGAGCAAATCTAAAAAAGTGCAATAATATATATATATATATATATATATATATATACACATACAATAATCCAACAATTCCGTTTATGAAAGCTCTATCCAAAATACATAAAGAAAATAATCCAATACGGCCAATAGTCAACTACATCAACGCTCCTAAATGTAAACTTTCCAAATTAATTGCGCGCAAAAAATATATATATAAATTTAGAAAATAAATATACGATAATAAACTCTTACGAAATAGCAAAAAACTCATAAACATCGAGGTGAATAATAGTACAAAAATAGCATCTTTCGATATAAAAAATCTCATTCCAATAAAAAATATACTAAATAAAATTAAACATAAATTAGAAATAAATAATTTGAACCCGGACTACATAAATCAATTACCGGTACATAATATTACAATAACCACAATGACACAAAATTACTTTCAATTTAATAATGAAATATAGGCTACATACAAGAGGATGCAATCTCCAACCTCAGGGATAATATCACAAATATTTCTACAAAATTTAGAAAATATACACTAACAAATATAATACAAAAATACAACATAAAATTAATAGCTAGAAACGTAGATAGATGACATTGTAATAATTTATGAAAATGAAGACAGAAAAGAAAAGGAAATCCTATCAGAATTAAACAATATGCACAATAAATTGGAAATTATAGATGAAATTGAATAAAACAAAACGATTTTTTTTATCTTAACATAGCCAAAAACATGAAAAAAAATGAAATAGAGATGTACAGAAAACCAACAACTACTATACATACAATCAACAACAAATAACGACATCTGCACCAACAAAAAATCAGCGCATTTAAGAGCCTAATTAATAGAAGTTAAAATTGTCATTAAACAGAACTAATTATAATAAGGAATTACGATATATCAAAAACATGGCTATAAGCAATGGCTAACAGCAGCAAAATTGTAGATAAATTGGTAAGAAAATAATAGAAGAAAATCGACATAAATAAAATAACGAAACTCGAAAGAGAAACAAATAATTATATTACATGGAGTACATTAACATATTTAGGCCACGAAACCATAACATTGGCAAAAACATTGAGAAAATAAATAAAAATTTAAACATAGCCTACAAAACTAGTAATAAATTAAATAACTGGACATAGGGACCAAGGAAGACCAAAACATCGGTGGAAAGATCAAGACCATCTTCGCTAGGTTTACCGTACAGGCCACATGGCCTAAAACGAATTTGTTCATGATGATGATGAATTTAATAAATAACAATATAGAAAAAACATAATAAATTTAATATCAAGGGAGCATACACACCAACATACAAAGATTGTTACAAGTTCTATATAGGTAGAACGAAAAAAAAGCTTTAACATAAGGTTTAAAGAGCATCGTAAGGATTTCGTCTACGCAAACGGAAAGTCTAATTACGCAAAACACATAATAAACGCCTGTCATAGAACGAATTCAATAGAAGACACCCTCAAAATGATTCACAAAGAGGGAAACTCGACAAAAATCAACATGTTGGAAGACCTTGAAATTACCAAAGAGATAGATAACAAGTTGTTAATAAATGAAAACACTCCCCGACTAAACAACCCGCTCTGCGATATCGTCAGAAAGATGACAACACTACATCAAGACCAACATCATCGAGAACAGTTCAACAAATGTAGCGAAGAACTATACCTGCTGATGTTGGAATAGATATTCTGAAGGGCCTTTGAGGAAAAGAAAAGCACACACGTCTTTTTACAAGTTGAGGACGACGGTACTGACCAAAGAAGGTGTATATTTGAATTGTATAATATTTCATAGTCTTATTTTGAGGATTCTCCACTTTAGTTTACCTGATATATTTTCAGTCCCATAGAACAACAGTGCGCATGCGCCAGAGTTTATAGAGCCAGCGATAACCCGCCATCGAACCACATAACGATTATTATCGTTGTTTCGATTATTATAATTTATTTTATTTTATGTATTTAGATACATTTAAAATTAACTAACCTAAAAGCTAACTAACTCACACTTAACCTAATTCAATTACTCTAACCTAGGGTGATCCCATGAAACGCCCTTTTTTTTCACTCCTTAATAATCGCAATCATCGATAACCCACTGGTTCCAACTATATAATATATTCTCTGGAGAAAATGGCAAGTCACCATCACAATATGTGTACTTGAATATATACTTAAATTTCTAAAATAAAGTTATAAAAATTGTTTGAAAAAATTCAAAATATTTAAAAATGTTAGTAAATACATAAGAAGACTTATAATTCACAAGAAGAAACTAAAAGATCAAGGGTAAATTATTCTAAAGAAGAGCCCTTATTTTTTAATCTTCCTTATGCTTATGCTTTATATTATATTATTAATATGTGATTTTACCTCACTGAAGGTATCCCTATGCTTCCGGGTGAGAAACATTGGGTTAAAAAAAATGCAATCCTTCTCTACATAATTATCTAACATACTAACTCGATCACTGGCATTATCTCATCTTGAGGATCAACTTTCCATACATCCCTACACTGAACTTTTCTCAAATAAATCCCTGTACAATTGACTTCCCTCAAATCATATTTAATATGCCTGCTAGGATCTGGTTTTCATACAAGAATATTCCGTGTCCCTCTTTCATTCCCCATTCGTGCCACGTCCTACCTATCGCAGTCTATGAGATTTAACAGTTCTCATTACATTTGGTATCATATAGAGCGTAAAGTTCTTGAGAAAAGTGTAGGGCATGCCCTTCTAATAGTATGATTTTTCACGAATTATTTATAAATTAATTCAGACCGAATGGTTTATTTTTATTTTTAGACTAGAAGAACGTATGGGCTCGGGTTATTATGCCTATCACGGAACCCTAAGTTCATTTATTAAGAGGGCTAGTTTTATTATGAATGAATGGGAATGACATTTATGTAATACGTTATTGTGTTTATAGTTTCGACACACCAGGCGTTCATACAAGACTCATATATTCATTTTCTGGCTGAGCCCAGGGCCTTAAGGAGGGGCTACATCCCTCCCTTTGGCCCAATTCTGTCCTGAGTTATTACATAGGTTCAGAGTCGTGAGGAAGCACACGAATGTATCCCCCCCTGGATCACCACAACCATCTGAGGTTTGTCAGACGAGAATATTTTCCTAAAAGAAGTCCAATATGAAATAAACGAGAGAAATGAAGAAACAGTTACATGTTAGGGGAGGGAAGCGAAGTGGAGAGTGTTAGTGGGATGAAATTCGGGAAAAGGGAGAACCTAGAGAAAAACTCGAAACACAGTTCACCACACCAATGCCTCTCCGGAACCGCCAAGATTCGAGCTTGGGATCCCAGTCGGGACAGTCTCGTGCGCTAGCCACCCATCTCGTGAGAAGACATGTGATTTTTTAAATAATTACAAAATAAAAATATATTTTTGAAACTAAATGCATCCTTAATTAATAGAAAAATGTAATAATGTCAGGTAATTAAAATTTGTGTTTTTATTTAGAATTAGTTACCCCTTACCCGTTTTTTTTTTTTTTTCGTTTATACTGGTATTCCTTCTTGTTTTGCTTTACCTGTTTGTTAACTTTCTTTAATTCTCACATAGAAAAGAACAAAACACACACACTCAGACCCAAAGTGGAGATTTAAAATCCCTACCCCGCCAGGAATCGAACCCGGGTCACCGGAGTCCTTAACACAAGAGTTCATTAACCTAGTATGTAATGATAAGTATACTGAAGAGAAATTATATAAAATAAATGTACTGTGTGTTATCAGATTATAGATTAAAAGATTACCTTTTACGAAGTCGAAAACCCCCGAGAAGGACAACTTAAGTCATTGCTATTGATAGTAGATAATCTCACCTACTGATACAATTCCTGAACCTCATTCAGGTTCAAGGTACGTCAAGGCAAATTACGTACTGGCTATTCGGAGAGTTCAGTTACCTTTATATGTTTCGTAATTCATTGTTATAAAATTATCTCGGAAAATAGAAAGTTACCTTGAGAAGTGGCTATATTAAAGGCGGTATCGTGTCCAGATTCAATCATTTGAGAAGAAGGCATTGGTGTGATTCACTGCTTCATACATAACGAGAAAAGCATGTCAAAGTTCACTCTAATGTCAATAAATAAAACACTGATTGTAATCTATTAATATTAATACGTATATCTTACATAAATCTGTAATATATAAGCACAATTTACCATCGAGTGAATTACAGATTTTAGAACACTGCACATCAACACTGTAAAGTTTTCTGAAAGACACATCAACGTTTCACAAACATGCATTTTTGTAGAAATAATGGAAACGTTTTACAAAGATACGCCGGAATTATATTGTCAAGTCAGATTTTTCTTATTTGTTTGTTGTCTAAACCTAATTTTGGGTCAGCCATAAATCAAGAAAGAGATGCGAGGAAATTAGGTGAAGAAATTTTGAATGCCTTTGGAAGACCTTATGCTGCTGTAAATTCGAATGTTTCGGGTTTATGTAAGAATCATAGTGAATTGTTCATCCAAGAACTGGCTAAATTAACACCGTGGGCCATACAAAGTAAGTGGATATAATCATTATTATTATTATTACTTCAACTACAAATAATTGAGTGATAAACTAAGTTTATAAATTATCTTTACGTTTAATACTTTAAATATTAGTTATTCAAAATTATGGAAACGTTATTTGTAGTGTTTATAGAATGTGGAATACTTTTATCCTTTTTATTTTAATCCATTATTATTATTATTATTATTATTATTATTATTATTATATTATTATTATTATTATTATTATTATTATTATTAATTTGTTGTTTGGAAAACTCAGGTTTATAAAATTGCTATATTTCATTATATAAATGTGCATATTACTAATTTAAACGTTATCCATTTAACAAATAATACATTTTCATTGGTTTTAAAGTTTTTCTTCCGAAATCACTTTTTCTTTTAAGTTGGAGCAGTACATTTTTATACATGTTTAAGTCGTGATATTAAAGAGATTAAATTTTACTTAATTATAAAAATAGTAAAAACAAAATTACTCACTTAAAGATAAAAATCACGCCATCTTGAAAAAGTGTATGGTGGCTGTTCTGTTTTCTTAAAACTTATATTGTATATTTTCAAACTTAATTGAGGATGGAAAACGGACACAATACGAACAGAATGCAAATTAAAGTCGAAAAAAATTACAATTAGATTTCTTTATGTGATTTATTTATATGCTACTTAATTTGTTTGCCTTGATTTCAAAGAAATGATTTTTTAAATATTTATTTATTTGAAATAGTATATTTATTACACTACGTATTTCCTATACTTATTTATTCCTTTGTCTTTTGTTTCGTATCTTGTTTGCATTACTTACAAAAATGAGGTATTTATTTAAATAAACTGTTTATATTAATTTATGCTATTTAATTGTTAGATATCATTTCGTATGCTGTACCTTATATCCAAAATAATCATGATTTTAGAATATCTCTCATTTTGTAATACATCTTAAAATCCTTATTTAAAAAAAAATATTTTCTCATGTGTTCCGATTCAATTTATTAACCCCTATAGAAGAAACGGTATTACTCAATAGTACACATCTTTCTCTTTTTCCCCCTATTTTGTTTAATTTTTTTAGTTCAATTAATTTTTTAATACATACAAGGACAGGATACACCCAGACTTAGGATAGATATTGAAAATCCATACCTCGCCGAGAATCGTATCCTATCCATCAAAATGAACCACGCACGCTGAAAAATATGAATCCATTCAGAAAACACTATCGTAAGAAATTTATTACATCATTTACTTCTCATACTTTTGTATATAATTTGTTTTCTTCCTGATATTCTTAGGAATACAATTTAGATAGACCTATCCAGTAATTTTTTTAATCTCGACACAAGCAGATACAGGTTTAATTCTGATATTTATATTAATAATTTTCATAATTTACAATTTAACCTAACGACATAATTTTTTTTCTTAATTAAAGTAATCCAGTATTTGTATGGAGTGAGATTTTTAACTTTGTGAGTAAATGTGGATTAATAATTAATCAATTTTTAATAATTCATAAATGTATATGAATATTACTGATAAGGTACATCTGGACTTTGGGTATTTTAATACATTTTAATTATAGAATTAATGAGATTTGAGACTTCAGCCCTTTCTTTTAATTTTGGGCTATCTCCACTAGGTCAAATTCCTTCAACGGTAAAGTGTGATCTATCTGTGTACATATCGGAACTCCCTTCTAAGTTTCACATTGTTTACCTCGAAATGTCAATAACCTCAATTGATTCAACATTAATTAGGCCTATATACTATTGACATACGTTGTGAATTTAATATCAGCTAATGTAGATTTTTTGTTTCTGTGATGAAAATTTAAGGAAGCAGCTTCCTTCGGAGGAGAAGTAAAAAATCCTGGTTTCATGTGATATAGATGTATGACAAGGAAAAATTCTCAAATGTAAGAGCTCACCCGTGTCATTCCGAATAGCCTCGCATGTGAACGTACAAAATAGTTAAATAAACGATCAGTTACAAAAGCAGAGGTTTGGTAATGGATGCTGGGTTGTGTTCTAAGAGCAGCGAGTTACAAAACTTAAGTCTCTAAAGTGTCGTCTACAATATTTTGTCTACGTTCAGAGTATTTTAGTATATGTTGTATATTTTACATATTTAATGAAATGTGTTTATTGCGGAAACGATATGTTTAGAGAAATATTAGTGTGGGCTCTGAAAAAAAAAGACACGATAATTAAACAAACATTGTTATATTCTGCAATTTTAAATGCTGGTTTCATATGTGAATTTAAAAGTAAAACTGAGCGGAGAGGGCGATTTTCACGGTTCATCAAGAAAACTTTTAAAAGCAGTCCAAAATGAAACTATTAATGTAGGCATATTTCCAGGAAAGTTGACGGCTCAACTGCACTTCTACTAGCGCTTGATTTTTCAGTTATATTGTTCTAAACTATAGCTCTTCTTCTGTATTTACTAACAATATTTAATATTTTAAATTTTTTCAAACAATTTTTATAACATTATTAGACAATTTTGAAGTATTTATTTAAATATGCAATCGTAATGTTATGACACTATTAGATAATATTGTGATGCTAACTGCTATTTTCTCCAGAGTATATTACTTAGTCTCTGATTTTTCTATCACTGTTTTGGGTTATCGCTGATTGGATCAGCATTAGGGAATGATAAGTAAGTGTTCACCCATTTTTAATACACGTTTGGTAATTTTAATATTATTAATATATTTTTTTAACATAGATCTGGGTATTTATTGCAAATATTGGTCTTTAAATTTCATAGCGACGGATAGTAATCGAGGATGATAATCGATATGTGGTTCGATTGTGCATGCGTACTGTTGTTGTATAGGACTTTGAAAATATTTCACGCTAGTTTAAGTGTAGTTTATCCACAATAACTATCAATCATCAATAAAGTGTATTTTACGTTTTGATAGCTGTATTTTATGTTTTGATAGTGTTTTGTTTAGAATTTAAACTATAGAACAACGCGTCATTGATTGTTATAATAATAATAATTAAAATACGGCCGTTTCGCAACTGTACATGAATATAAACTAAATATTACTATTGTATTAGACAGTGAGTGCCTTGTACATTTAACGTAAGCATGGCGAGTCTGCTGACTAATCAAGTACAGGTTAGTGTCCATCTGTACGGCAGTTGTTAGTCATCTTTTTTATGGGCGGTCATTTAAAAATGTACATTGACAGGATAATACAATATTCCTGTGACTAGATAATTCTGAATTATAATATATTGTTCTTGAGTCATTCACATAGGAATGTATTATCTTAGACACGTATGAACGAAAAGCTTTATGATAGTTTTTATGGATAGATTTGGCACGTAGTAAATGTTTTCCATATATTTTCATATACATACACTGTGTTCTCTATGTAATACTTGAGTTTATCAGGCGCCCATATGATCAGAACTGAGAATAATTTACCCTTTAGTAGATAGGTCTAATTCCGGTTCGTACCTAAACAATGGACGTTATAACGAAAGACGCTAAACGTAAAAAAAAAAATAAGATACAGTAAATGCTCCTTATTCACGGTTCCATTATTAGCGTTTTCATTATTCGCGGGTTAACAAATTGCTATACAGTTCCTGTATTCGCGGCTAAAAATTTATTTATTCGCGGATCCAGACGGTATATTAGAAGGATTAGGTATTTAATAAACGCATCGGCAACTTTTTTTTTACTGCAAGCACGTGCCAAAGCGATTTTTACCTAGAGTGATTCAAACCAAATGGACAAATATCGAAGTAAAACAAATCTTATTGTCACTAAGCCTAAAGTTCGTTGTTAAAAGCCACCGCCGTATTTCACGTGCAGCTATGTCCTTTGATAAGTGATGCCCTCGCCAAGATCGTGCTTTATTGTTTCAACTCGTCATTCGTTGCAATAATTTTGATTGCATAACACGTGTCTCTTCTGCTTTGATCCCAATTTATAATGTTGAGTAAATGGAAAGAAAAAATAGTTCCGAAGAAGAGGCTTCTACGAGTACTGAAAAAGTGATCTTTAACTTGAAAACCTGGGTGAAAGATTACAGATGGCAAATGATCTTTGTGATTTCTTCATAAAAATTGATCCGTCTATGGAAATGTCATATTTTTAAAAGGCAAATTGTTAATGCCACAGCTGAATACACTGGTTAACATGATTTTTGTCTCATGAGTACAATAGTTGTACTTAATGCAGTTTTTTATCGTGTTTTCAAATATGTATTCGCAATTTCTCCATCACCCACAGTTTTTTTATTTCAGTTTCAATTAACGGATTTGAATAATTATTTGTTAATAAACGTTTTTTCATCCATTTGTCCATTGTAAAATAAAACCAAATGAGCTAACTCAAATGATTTCAGCTATGGAAAAGATATTAAGGTAAATGGAATCCTACTATGCTGGCCGATTATTTTTGGAACATCAAGAGGGATGCTCCACAGGCGAAATATAGCAGAAAATCTTCATTCTTTACTTTCTAGGCGAGTCCAAATGTTCGAATATTGTGTAGTTACGAATGTAGAAAATATTAAAGTGTTTGAAATTATAAATTTCTGTCTCTAGGAAACCTTGCGTGATGGAGAAAACCCGATATCATATTTGAATTCAGGAGAAAAAATACTATCAGAATCACATATTTTTCTTTCTGAGACAAAAAAAAAAGTTTCTTTGTTTCTCACTGATATCAATCTTAATTGAAATACCTTTTAAAAGTGGCAAAACACAAAAAAAAATGACTAAGTTCTTTAAGCCCTTGCTTAAGCCTGGCAATATTAATTAATACAAATTGTTCAACATCTCTCATTAAATTGATTTTATTTTGATTATTTAACTCATGCCCCAAATGGGAGTCAATGACCAATCACATTTCAATGATTTTTTATTTACAACCAATCACAGTCGTGTTTCGCATGGAATTTACCAACTAAAGTTCATCATAATAAAGAAAGCACCTCCTTTTTAACATTCTGAATAGGTCATTTCATTATTTTGCAGTGACTGACTCTCTAAGAAATACGACCACCAGATTGTACATATATATATATATATAGTGCATGAATGTCAATACATAGTGCATGCGGGAGTTAATATAAAAAAAATTGTATCAATTGATTATACCACCAAAAAAAAAAACTTGCACTTTGTTAAATGTATTTTTTCCCAGGTAATAACATTCCAGGAAAATATAATTGTCATATTTACATCATAGGACATCAGAAATGAATTAATATACAGTTTTATGTGTTTAATTTTTTCTCCACTAGAGTGCATTCTTACAATATTGCGTTCCTTTGGGCATAAAAATTTTTAAAATTGAATTCTTGATCTGGTTGTAAGTGATGAACAAAAGAAGCAAATGAAGCATAACCAATCGTTTCCTTCTCTTTGTTTTCAAACATCTGGGCCGTTCACTATTAAATATATAAATATTTTAAAATAAATATATTTAAATAATTATTTGTGAGTAAACGGCTTAATTTTATTCGTTAAATAGTCCTAACAAATACCACTCTTAATTTCCAAATGATCTAGATAAATTGGAAATCACTCGTGGCATTACTTATGATAATTTTTATTTTATTTTGGAACCTTGGAACGTATCCCCCATACACCCGTACAAATTACCATTCCATATTCACGGTTTCTATATTCGCGGCATATTTACGGAACATATCCCCCGTGAGTAAGGAGCATTTACTGTAAATAATAGTGCGTTTGCACAAGTTGTTTTCCCTATTATATTAACAAGAACAGCAAAACAAATATTAATAAAGACACATAGTCCTAGAAGTTAGTAAAAATAAATATTTTCAAATAATTCCGTATTTTGAATACAACAAACAGAATAGTGATACAGTGCCTTCTAGTACAAACTTAAACAAAAACAAATACTAATCTTAATGCGGCCCGATACATTAAATCATTTCTAAACAGTTAAATAAATAAATAAATGTCGGAATAGCTCATTGGTACATCAATAGGTACTTATTAATGAACTATACGTTCAAACTCCACCAACATCTAAAATCCGAAGATGTTACTTTGTACATGAAGGTTAATGTCACAGTAAGAACATTAGTAGTTAAATCAAGTATGAATAGACACTTAAAATAAATACAAAATTTTAATAGCGGATAAACAATGTAACCTTAAAAAAAAGAATCACAACTTTTTTAAAAAAACGTTAAGTTATAACACCTAAATATAAAAGCGTTACTGCTATAAAGTAAATATTATCTTTAAAAAAATTGCTTACCTGTTATGGTGGCCACTAGATGTCAGTTGGAACGACTTCCCGCTACCTCTTGTGTGAATTGAGAATACTACATATATAAGAAAAATGTATGTTTGTGTTGGAAAACTTGAGTAGCTCAGTTGGTTAGAGCGCTAAACGTACAGAGTTTGGAGACTCGGGTTCAAATCCCGACTCAAGCATTCATTTTTCTTTTCATATCATATTTGCCTTCATTTTTCTTTTCATATCATATATATATATATATATAACTCAGAGGTCCGGGTTCAAATCCCGTCCTGGCATTTATTTGTTCTTGTCACACACACACACACACACACACACATATATATATATATATATATCCATCAATAGTAATTCTGCCCGAGGGCAGGTCCTTCACTGCAAGCATAGCATTTTCATGCTATGCTTGCAGCTTTACTAGGGAATTGTAGGTGTGGTAGCTTCCCGTTGCTTTCCACACCGGTGAATGATGATAATGATAAGGATGATGATGGTGATGATAGCCATATGATTTCGGGGACCGTTTGAGCCTTAAAGTTTTCCTGACATTTGTCTTATAGGTGAGGAAAAACCCCGATAAAAACCTCACCCAGAAAAACTGCCCCGACCGGGGATCGAATCCGGGCCCGCTGCGTGACAAGGCAGCACGCTACCTCCAGACCACAGCGGTGGACTATATATATATATATATATATATATATATAACTGTTATTCTCCTAGTTATATGGTTGTGAAACATGAACTCGTATTTTAAGGGACGAGAAAAAAATGAAAAGTATTTGAGAATAAAGTTCTCAGAAAAAATGGACCAAATAGAGATGAGGGGTATGGAAACTTCTTGTTGGAAAACCAGAGGGAAAACGCCTAGTTGGTAGACCATGATTTGAGGGAATAGATTATACAAGGGTTCATTAGAAAACATTAGCTCAGGATAGGGATGTGTGGAGAACTTATGTCCGCGCAGCCATAATTATACGGGTTCGATAGTGCCAGTAAGTAATTAGTTAATTTAAATAAGAATACCAGCAACTACGTACATATTTTTAAAAATCTTTCTGATTTACAAACATTTTAACAACTGTAATATCGCATCTAGGATCTTCAGGAATTTCTTGCAGATTGCGTGAAAACTATTTTATCATTATATACTCGTATATATATATATATATATATATATATATATACATGACATTTATTTTCCTTTTTATGATATATTTTCTTTCATAGGTAAATGTCGAAAATATAGTTATAACACACACACACACACACACACACACACCACACACACACCACACACACACACATATATATATATATATATATATATATATATATATATATATATCGGTATCTTTATTAGGCGTCCTAATCATGAAGCTAGTCCTAGTGGATTAGTGGTTCTTATGCTCGCCTCTGGTTCCGAGGTTCGCGGGTTAAAACAGTTAGAGTTGATGGATTTTTAAGGGATGAATATCCTGAGTACACCTTGCTTCAGAAGAAAAGTGAAGCCTTAAGTCCCCTGCAGCTCATTTACACAACTTTAAAATAATCTCGAGCCTGAAATAAGAGAACCTACAGCAAAATTTGTTGGGCTTTTAACTTTCATATTTGAATTGCAACGCTAATGGTCTTAACACTGTTAAAAAGTGTCCTTAAAATACTAGCTAATTAATCATAAAATTATACATTGAAATCTGGACACCCCTAAAAATAAAACGAGTATTACTGAACTAATTTTAAGTGGAGTGGAACAGCAATATCAAGAGACACGTGGCGGAATTTTATATACAAAGTCCAAATTCGAAGGATTTTGCTTAGAACTGCAAACTGACATGGAGTGCAGACAGGCAGTATCATAAAAGTTGGTTTATCTTTATTAACACACAATCATCTTTTGTTTCTCACTGACGTGCTTAACTCTTGTGTCAACGTAGATTACAAAGTTCGACAAAGAAATTACAGAAATCTATTATCGTTATTTTCATTCAGGATTTTCCATTAGATATTACAGAATCTATGTGGCATTCACATCTCATCTGCCCTTTATACTTCCTGTTTGTATTGTCACACCCAACACTTCCTTTCGTAAATTCTTTAGAGCTAGGAATGTTTTTACAACGTGTGCATAATTAAAATATACAGCTAAGATCTAAAAATTATTAAAATAGGTACATCATTAAGAATACTAATTCGAGCAGAATTAAATCAACCAGCATCTCTTATTGGAGATGATCAAAATTACAATGTTATTGTGACAGCTCATGCTTTTATCATAATTTTGTTTATTGCTCTTACTCGCTGGCACTATCGAACCCATAGGTTCATGGCCGCGCGGACATAAGCTCTCCATACATCCCTATCCTGAGCTAATACTTTCCAATCATTCCCTGTATAATCTACTTCCCTCAAATCATAGTTAATGTTATTCTCCCACTACCAACTGGGCGTTTTCCCACTGGCTTTCCTACAAGAAGCTTCCATGCAAGTCTTTCATTCCCCATACGTGCAACATGTCCTGCCCATCGCAGTCTACGAGACTTAACTGTTCTTATTATATCTGGCTTCCTATAAAGACCATGTAGTTCATTGTTATTTAGTCTTCTCCATTCACCAGTCTGTTCATCTCTCTTTGGTCCAAATATTTTCCTAAGAACGTGATACCAATTTTAATTGGAGGATTTGAAACTGATTAGTTCCATTATTTGTTTCTTTAGAGCAGCTTATACTTTATACATATTTTCTTATAGACAATATGGTCAAATTTATTCTGGTCTTTATTCTTGTTCTTTAGGGTTTGTTAAAATTCAGAGTAGAACTGATTTAAGCGCGTCATTTTCCTTGGGATAAAAGTAAGGGAAAGGTCTTCAATTATTTTGTCATAAATGTATAGCTTTTCAAAAATAATTATTTTTGTACAGACACTTATCCATTGTCCACCGCTGTGGTCCCGAAGTAACGTTGCTGTTTCTTAAGCAGCATGTCTGGGTTCGACCCTTTTTTTCGGGTGGCATTTTTTCGGGACTTTTCCTCGCCTGTAAGGTAAATCTCGGGTAATGTTAATCACCAAACGGTTGCCAGACTTCATCTGATCATCACAATCATCCATATAATATTCCTCCTGTTTAGCATGAATGTATGAGTGAATTATTTATATTTTATTAAATGTTTGTCTTGTCTCGATGTGTCCCTGACATTGAGTTGATCGCTCATCCGGGAAGACCCTCCATGTCCATGTGGTCAGGAAAGTAAGTCAGTGATCCAGAGTTTCAAATCTTCCCTCGACAAGTTGTGTCCTGTAATCTTGGATGACATGGGACACACAAAAGTGCCTATAGAGGGAGAGGTTAAACTAAGGTAAAGAGAGAGAGAGAGAGAGAGAGAGAGAGAGAGAGAGTATACTCGTACATCATTCTGATTTAAGATTAATGCTGTAATTATATTTAATCGATACACAGGTAAAGTGAAACGGAATAATTTCTTCTTCGTCACGGTATAGGCTTTTTGCTAGCCTGTTCCGGGTCCAAATTTCTGATCTTTCCATATTTTCTTTGGTCTTCCTAAACTACTTCTTCCTCTTAGTGAATAGTTATATGCTGATTTTGGTATTCTGTTCTAAGCCTAATTTCTATCTTTGGAATTTTTCGATTGCAAAGTCGATTTCAGCATAGATTGAAATATGAGACACGGAATTAAATAAACGATTGTTGTTATTCAAGGAACATTTTTGCATCTTATTGAAAAACATTTGCGAAAAAATGTTCCATTTACGTCTTTCACAGATAGCTATTCACAAACATCAGTTAATGGATCTGATATCTCTGTAGATTTGTCAACTTAAAGAAGGACGATATTAAAATAGCTAGGACTGAACACCTATCAATTAGTCTATGCTGTAATTATAGTTTAACATAATGCTTTGAATTAAGTAATAAGAAAAAAGGCATATCCCGAACACGAATTCCGTTGTCATTCAGCGAAGAGTGAATTTATTATTAACTACCGAGTTAGTTACCGGTATGCACTGCTACATAACTCACTAGCACTATCGAACCCGTAGGTTCATGGCCGCGCGGACATAAGCTCTCCATATATCCCTATCCTGAGCCAATGTTTTCCAATCATCCCCTGTATAATCCACTTCCCTCAAATCATAGTTAATGTTATTCTCCCACCTCATTCTTGGTCTACCGACTGGGCGTTTATCCTCTGGTTATCCTACAAGAAGCTTCCATGCATGTCTTTCATTCCCCATTCGTGCCACATGTCCTGCCCATCGCAGTCTACGAGACTTAACTGTTCTCATGAATTATATCTGGCTTCTTATAAAGACCATGTAATTCACTGTTATGCAGTCTTCTCCATTCACCTGTCTGTTTCACTGCTACACCCAAATAAATGAAATGTGTTTTTATGTTTAGTTAAATAAGTGAAAAAAATTCATTATAAATTTATAAGGTAATTATTTTTAGATATTCCGTGTTGATTACTCGGCGTTGAAAGGCAAAAATGGTTAGGCCTATACTGAGTTATCCTAAAAAGGTAGACATGTGCTGTCGCGGGCATTTTTGTAATTTTTTTATATTCAATTCTGTGTACACTAATTTGGTGTATTTGCTATGGTTTAGGCAGCGTAAGCCATTTCAGGGTTCAAAAAGCTACTTTTTTAGTGCACCGATGCATTTTTTAGCTCCTACCCTATAGTGCGTACGGTAATATGTTAAATGCGTTAATTATCATAAGTAATGCCACGAGTGATTTCCAAATTATCGATAAATTCACGACTCACGAAGTGAGGAATGAATTTATCTAGATAATTTGGAAATCAAGAGTGGCATTTCTTAGGACTATTTAACGAATAAAATTAAGCTGTTTACTCACAAATCATTATTTAAATATAGTTATTTTAAAATATTTATATATTTAACGTAAACGGCGATGTTTGAAAACAAATGAGAAACGTTATGTTTCACTTGTTTATCACTGCAATAAGATCATATTACTTATTGTAAGAATGCATCCTAGTGGAGAAGTAAAGAAACACATCAAACTGTTTATTAATTAATTTCTGATATCCTATGTTGTAAATATGTCAGTTATATTTTTCTGGAACGTTATTATCTGGAAAAAAAAAAAAAAAGTTTAAGAAAGTGCAAACAGTGTTTTTTGTGGTATAATCAATTGCTATAAATGTTTTTTATATTATCTCCCGCAACCATGATTAGGTAACATTCGTGCACTATATATATATATATATATATATATATATAATCTGGTAGCCACATTTAGTCATTGCAAAATAATGCTATGACCTATTCAGAATGTTAGAAAGGAGGAGCTTGATTTTACAGTGATAAAATAAAACTGATAAAATCGAGGTGAAAAATGACTGTGATTGGTTGTAAATAAAAAATCATTGAAATGTGATTGGTCATTGATTGTCATTTGGGGCATGAGTTAAATAGTCTAAGAAAAATTATCTAAACGATGGTGAAAATGCCATTCAAATAGGTCAAGTAATTTTTCAGTCCATAAAGGACAGACAGACTCACATTCATTTTCATGTATAAAGATTTGCATTTATACATAAGCCAGTACGGTACTTGTCTCGGTGTTTTCTCCAAGGTCATCATCATCATCATCACTCCAGGGATTAGGCAATTGCCCGTTCCGACTTCATAATGCATCAGCCCAACGTCTTCTAGGTCTTCCAACATCACGTCTTCCTCGTGCTTGATAATTTCTTGCTAACAATGGATATCTCTCCTTACTCATTCCATCCATATGATCAATCCATTTCTGTCTGTAATTCGTGACCTTATCCAATAAAGGCTGTACTTTCAATTCTTCTCTTACATCCTCATTTCTTATTCTATCAAGTCTTGTACATCCTTTTACTTGTCTTAGGAACCTCATCTCCGCCGTCTGTATTCTATCATTCTGTTTTTTCACTGGAGCCCAAGTTTCACATCCATACAATATTGTGGGGACCGCCATAATTTCTCCAAGGTCTCAATGGAAATAAAGACCAGCAATTAGATCGGACAAGATCAGTTCTACTAGAAAACAAAAACAGCAACTTTGCCCAGATGCACAATCATAGGTTTGTGTTTATTTTCTCAAAACGTGGAATGTGTTAGTATTGTCAATGTTCATCGGTACTATAAGTATGAACGAATGAACTATTGTACATTTTTCTGAGAAAATTGGGTATTTGTGGCAACAAGTTTGACATTTTGATATTTATCCCAAGAAATGAATACTTGAAATTGTATATTTTCGTTATTTCTACTCTATAAATCATAGAAATCTACCAATATTTTATACTCCTGTGCCTCAGTGATCTAGTGGTTAACGTGCTTGCGCCTTATTTCGAGAATTGCCGGTTTAAACCTGCACTGCGCAGATATGTTGCTTTTCAGGAAGTAAAAAATCTAATTATAGTTTATTTCAGTATGAAGTAAGCCTGAGTCATATCATTAAATTTTGAGTGTAAAAGGACAGACAAATTTCCTTTAGAAGCCACTTATTAAGATTCCACAAATCAATGACATTGGGTTACATGGCTTTGCTTTCTTTTAAAAAAAGACATGCCTGCTCAAGGATTTTGTTTTGAGTAATAATCGTAGATCCTGTAGTATATTTTGAAAACTTGAACCTCAAATCTAGAGGCAAGCAAGATAGTTCCTATAAGCCTACTCTGAAGACCGACTCTACTCATGTTTTTGGCATCAAGCATTGGTAAACACATTAAACATTCAATGCAGTAATATACTATAACGAGGGTGTCTAGTTTTATGGAAAATTATTTTAATTTGCATATCTTTAATTCTTTTAACTATTTTTATAGTTGAATATAACTAAGGATATTCCTGTTAATAAATGTTTACCATGTTATTTTTCTTTTACAAACAAAACAAAACAATTAATACATAATTATACATTATGTTATAGTATGATAAGGTGACTATTTGAAGAATTTGTTTATTAATAGCAGATACATAATTACTTGGCTCGCATCCAACTGATGCAAGTAGGTGTAAACATTGACTCAATAGTTAGTGACACATTTCAGTTGGGAAATTCCGCCATTGCATTTTGTAGTCATTCTTCATTATATTTTACACGTAGAAACGGATAATACGAAAACAGAAATTTAAAGCAAAACAATTTAATAACTAATAATCATCATCATCAACAATCACGGATTAAGCCCATGTGGCTTGTTCCGGTCTCATAGATTCTCATTCAAAAGTTGGATCCATCTCTTCTTCGGTCTACCAACATTCCTGCGTCCTTTTGGTTTTTATTTAAGTATAATTGTGGGAATGCGATCATCTTCCATTCTTTGAACATGTTCTTTCCAGTTTTTTCTAGATTCTTTTATTCTATGTAAGAGTTTAAAGATTTTAGCTCATTTCTAATATCTTCACTTCTTCTCTTATCTAGAAGTTTGCAACCAGCCACACTTCTCAGAAATCTCACTTCAGCTGCTTCTATGATCTTCTCTTCTCTTTTAGTTAAAACCCAAAATTCACTACCATACAATAGTAAGGGGACTGCCACTACTTTATAAAATTTTAGTTTTATGTCTTTTCTTGTGCTTTTAAATATCCTTTTGATTGTTCCACATATATAATTAAATTTATTAAATTTGTTAAATAGATCATCATTTTTAAAATAGGAGATTTCATAACCCAGGTATTTAAAATGGTTCACTTGTTCAATGGGTTTCCCCTCCAGAATTATTTTAGCTCTTACGGTATCTGATCCCTTAAAAGCTAGGATTTTCGGTTTACTTATTGATATTTTGAAATTATATTTCTGTATAATGTTATTTAACTGAAAGAGCGATTTCTGTAGACCATCTTCTGAACTAGATATTAGAACTTGGTCGTCTGCAAAAAGTAAGGTATCTGACATCTTATTTCTTATTTTGAAATGTGAGTCCAAATTTATCTGCCAATCATATGTGATATCGTCAATATAAATATTAAAAAGGGAGGATGAAAGTGGACATCCCTGTCTTAAACCTCTATTTATTGTTGCTGTTATATTGTTTTTATTTTTGCCTCCAGTTTCTATTGTTATTTTATTTTCTACATATAGACTTTTTATTGCAGTTATTAGGTGCTGAGGTACTCCTTTCTCTTCCATTATATTCCACAATTTATTTCTGTTAACTTTGTCAAATGCTTTTTCAAGATCTATATATGCCATAAAAGTTGGTAGATTATATTCTCTATGTTTCTCAATTATTTGATTGATAATGAAAATGCAATCTGAAACAGGATCTGCCTTTCCTGAATCCATTCTGGGCTTCTAGAATAATACTTTCCATAATTACATTTAAACGATTTTTCAATAAAGTTGCATACATTTTATAACATGTACCCAAGATATTTATGCCTCTGTAATTTTCACAATCATGACGATCTCCTTTTTTATAAATAGGATATATTTTGGCCGTCTTCCATTCTTCTGGGATATGAACAGTCTTCCAGCATATATTCAATAAATCTAAGATACATAAATAATAATAATAATAATAATAATAATAACAGTAATAATAACAGTAATAATAACAGTAATAATAACAATAATAATAATATTAATAATAATAATAGTCCACAACTGTGGTCTCGATGTAGCATAATGCCTTGTCACACAGCAGGCCCGGGTTCGATCCCCGGTCGGGACAAGTTTCCTGTGTGATTTATTCGGGTTGTTTTCTCACTTGTAAGACAAATGTCGGGAAAATTTAAGACCCAAACAGTCGCCGAACATCATATGGCCATCATCATTATTCATATTCGCCTTATATTAAACTTAGGATTAAGGACTCTCTTGCAACTCTACTATCATCATCACCACCCATCATATCATCGGAACAGCCGTAACCCCACTTTTCGGGCACCCCAACCTCAGAAGTGGGTTACAACTACGCTAATGCCAAGAGTGAACACCAGAAATATCGAAATGACAATCTGGGGCATTGAATAAAAACATCAATTTTCTTAAATTCACGATGCAGTCCTTTATTTTCAAATCCAGTTACAGTTAGGCCTAACTCCTTAAGATATTTACGATCATACGATCGTATAAGTAATTCTACTAACTGACATGGCGCGGCGATTGTTTTCCATTGATCATCAAGGTATTAAAATACTAGGTCTATGTTTCATTTTCAGAACTTAACTTTTTTAATTAAAATAGATAGTATATATTTATAGAATGCATTTATTTAGGCTAAGACCATGAAATATTTACGATTTGTGGCAGGATATACTTTAATGGATAAAAAACGGAGTGAAGATATCCGTAAATAACTGCAAACGTTCAGTTTGCCAGATATATGCCTAATAGAACAGTATAGAAGAAAATTGTATGAACATGTTCGCAGAATGGATACCAACAGATTGCCTAGGAAAAGTCTGAACTATCAACCAAGAGGAGGAAAAAGAGTTTGGGGACTCCCAAAAAAAAGATGGACACAGCAGCTATAATATTTGGAACCAAAAAGGTTTAATCCTTGCAAGAAGAAGGAAAAGAGGCTATGATCATGTTGTATTCTCCCTCGTGTAACTAGGACAAACATACAGTTATATTAAAATACACAATATAATTTTTAATGATGGTAACGTGTAAATACGGAAGTCATAGAAATGAGGAGAATTTTAATAATAATAATAATAATAATAATAATAATAAACGACAAATAGTTTAATAACTAGAAAAGAAGAAAAAAAAATGGTTTGATCATGTCATAGAAATGACCGAAGAAAGACTGTCTCATAAAATCTTGAACTGTAATGCACAAGGAGCATAAACCGACGATGATCAGCTAAAAGATGAGTCCAAAAATGATAGAAGTCGGAACTGATCAGAATTGCTCTAACTCATGATTGATGATGAATACATTTAAAAGCAATTTACTAATGTACAATCAAGGTTTACGGGGAATTGGAAGCAAATATTCCCGATTCATAGTCACCGACATTATCCATCCATAGTAATTCTGCCCGAGGGCAGGTCTTTCACTGCAATCATAGCATTTTCATGCTATGCTTTGCAGTTTTACTAGGGAATTGTAGGTGTGGTAGCTTCCCGTTGCTTTCCACATCGGTGAAGGATGAATCCTAGTGCAGAATCTTGTGTTACCACACTTCGATTATTGTGACATTATATATAATGATCTAAACTATGCCTTGTCGCAGAGACTGCAGCGTGTTCATAATGCTTGCATTCGATTCATTTTCAATATCCGCCGTTATGACCATATTTCCGAACACTTTAATAACCTCTCTTGGCTCCGTCTTACTGACAGACGTAAATTGCACTCTCTTTCGCTACTTTTCAAGCTTCTGAATTCCTACATTCCTACTTACCTGGCGTCCAGATTTGAGAAGTTATCCTCCTACCACAATATTGACACTAGGTCACAAGATAGCAGTCTGCTAACAATTCCTCTTCATAGCACTTCCTCCTATTCTACTTCCTTCACAGTAGCCTCCGCCCGCTCCTGGAATCTCCTTCCTCAAGATATCAGGGGTTGCCGCACACTTGGCACCTTTAAGTCACGCTTATACAGTTACCTGTTGTCTAATAATTAATTTTTTCTCCATTTATTTAATTTTATACTATGTCATTAATCTTTTCCTCGTTTTTTTTATATATCTTGTACATATTATATATTTAATTCGTTAAATTTAGAGTAAATCAAAATACATTATAAATATTAATTGTATTGTATTCATAACTTGTAATCGTTTATATATATATATATATATATATATATATATATATATATATATATATTGTAATTTAGATTTAAGACTTTTCTTTTGTATTTTTTTTTTAACCTGGTTGAGTGGTAGACAAGGCCTTAAGGCCTTAACTCTGCCAGGTAAAATAAAGCTATTATTATTATTATTATTATTATTATTATTATTATTATTATTATGATGGCCATATGATTTTGGGGACCATTTGGGCCTTAAAGTTTTCCTGACATTTGTCCTACAGGTGAGTAAAAACCCCGATAAAAACCTCACCCAGAAAAACTGTCCCGACCGGGGATCGAACCCGGGGCCGCTGCGTGTCAAGGCAGCACGCTACCTCGAGACCACAGCGGTGGACCACCGAAATTATATAGGAAGGAAATTGGATGCCTAGTCTTATGCCACTTTAAATCATGGCAAGTTATTATATGTCTAATCAATTACGTTGTGTATCAGACATTATAAATCATACCGCCATTTCCTCAACTCTAAATATGACGTGATGCAGATAATTTTGTTGAATTACATTGGAAATGTTCCATTTTATTAAAATTTCTACTAAACAGGTCAAAAGTTCTGATCTTCGTACTCGGACATTTTTTAATCCTTAGATTTACAGTGTTCATTGATAGACTGGTTTGTGTAGTATATATTTTAAACCTAATATAGTATTATTATAGTGTTAGGCTGGGACCCCTGGTTTGAGTGACATCATTATTTTTGTGATGATTTTTTAAGTTAAGGTAACTACATAACTCACATATTTCAAATGTATTATTTCGTTTGTATATAATATTTATATTGTTTATTAATAATGATAAATCTATATTAACACTTGTTCAATTTTATTCATTAAATAATGACAATTATATAAAGATAATTTCATAACAATTTAAATTTTTTTGGATTTTTTAAAGGCGAGTTTGTTGATTGTTTTGATGAGGAAATCCATCCAATAATTTATACTAATAGAAATAGAAATCTTAAATAAAAGAATGGTATAGACTTCAAATTTTAAGATAACATATTACATAACTATATTTAAAATGGTTTTCCATTCATGCTAATTTAATGAATAAATGAAAGAAAAAAAAATCTCGCATTACACAAGACGATGTATGAAGTCACTTGATGTCATTCATCTTCTGTTTACATTCAAACGTATCATTGTTTGAGTCTATGAAACATGAGTTTTCTGAAAGAATTACTAATTGAGTTATTGACAATATTATGCTATTAAATATTCGTGAGCAAATGTAATTGTATCATGATGGCTCACCAACACATTTTTCACTCGCAGACCGATCACGTATCAACCGAAAACTCGTGGAGATACGGTTGGGTTTACGTATGCCTATTACTTTGTTTTTTGACCTGAATGAACTGTGATATTTAATTCGATCATCACTGGAACATCGGAACTGTTCATTTTCGAGCAACGGTTCGTCTGTACAAAAATTCCCTCTACAACCCTTAAAAGTGTACCGGATAGGTCTACATAGGAATTGTAAAACACTCGGTGTATTATACAGTGTGGTGGAAAATACAGTTTACGAATTTTGGGGGATGAAAAAGGATGCTGGGTGCTGTCAGCACAACTGAAGATTATCAATATTAGTAGTAGTAGTAATAATAATAATAATAAAAATAATAATAAAAATATTCATCATCATCAACAACAAGGATTAAGCGCAATGACCCGTTTCCGATCTCATTATAGGCCGAATTGGTCTTTCCATCTCTTCAATGGTCTTCCCAACATTCTTGTCCCTTTTGGTTTATAATTATACATTCTTCTTGGTATGCGCTGTTCATTCATTCGTAATACGTGCTGAAGATAAGCATTCTGATATTATTTTATTCTTTCACAGAGATTAAATATATTAAGTTCTGTTCTTATATCTTCGTTTTTCTTTTTATCGGTCCTTTGGTATCCTGCTATTGCTCTCAACATCTTCATTTGAGCAGCCTCTATTTGTTTACTATCTGCCTTTGTAAATGCCCAGGTTTCAAATCCATAGATAAGAGATGGAACTGCCAATACTTTGTAAAACTTCAAAATAATTTATTTTCTAGTCTTATTCAATAAAGTACGTTTAATTGTGCCACATAGATAATTGAATCGTTGTATTTTAGTGTGTTTATCTAAATTTCTGTCATTACCTAAATGACATCCCAAATAATTAAAATTCTGAACTTGTCTATAATTACATTGTTTATCATTATTTTTGTTCTTATTGCACATTTTCCTTTCAGAGCTAATATTTTTGTTTTAGATGTAGATAAAATTGTATTTTAGAAAGATATTATTTAAAGTATAAAGGAATTGTTGTAAAGCATTTTCTGATGCTGTCATTATTACTTGATCGTCTGCAAAAAGCAGAATTGTCAATACACTATTTATATTAATTTGTTCTTGCCATTCATTTATGACATGGTCCAAGTATAAATTAAATAATACTGGTGACAATGGACACCCTTGTCTTACTCCCTGGTTTATTTCTATATTTTGTTTACTAACTTTATATCCGCAATCTATTTTAAAATTTGTTTCTATGTATAAACTCTGAATGGCTCTTATAAGGTGTTGAGGAATTCCTTTCGTTTCTAGTATGTTCCATAATTTTATTTCTACTTACACTATCAAATGCTTTAGTATAATCGACAAAAGCTATATACGTGGGTAAATTAAATTCATTTATTTTTTCTATCAATTGGGCCATTGTAAAAACGCAATCTATCGTTGACATTAATAATAAAAATATTAATAATAATAATAATAATAATAATAATCATAATAATAATAATAATGTAAAAGTATTAGTTCCTGATTTCAATCTGGGTGTGAGAGAACCAACAAATTATGCTTAGAGGTGTCTTATTTAAGTTTCAAGATTATTTTAAGTGTCATAAATCTATGAAACTAGAACCAAAGCTATACTTCTCTTTAGAAGGAAATCATGCTCAAGAATTTTCTTCTTGTATAAAAGCTTCACAGCCCAACGTCATACCTTAGTCTCCTTTATTCTTTTCCTCCATCATTCCCCGTCTAATCCAAATTATTCTCCGTACTCCGGAGCCAAAATGTTCTCTAGATTCAGTATTCTTAGTTTCTCCAATTAGTATTTTACTAATTTTTTCCCTACATAGCCTTCTTTGATATCCCGTGTTCATCCTTTATATAGATGTGACCAACTCATTCCAGTTATCTTAATTTTAATAATCAGGTACCAGTCTTGTACTTCTCACACAACTCAAAATGTATCTAATTCTCCAATTAGAGTTAGTTGTCTTGCACTACTTCAAAGGTTCTTTCCAATACCTTCCATTCAAATACATCAAGCTCAATTTCAATTTTATTTGATATTGTCGCTCAGAAGTTTTACGCTTTTAAAAATAATTTGAGCTCGGCCAAATTTGAATCCGCGAACGTTAGAAACAGGGGCATCATAGTAATCACTTGTCGGCTCCCAGGACCGATGTAGCCGCTACTCGTTATGGTACATAAAAAAATTGTTCATCTCTCAAACGTTGTAAATACCATTTTGCGTCATTCTGTATACTAAATCCTGATACATGTTTTGATGAATGGAAGATTTAAGTTGTGTAGATAAACTAGTAAATAAAAAGTAAATTATTCCTCATTCGAGGCAGGCAGTTAATTTCAATCGATAACTGTTAAGTAAGAAAATATAAAATTACAGCAATTAATCCTAATTATAGTTACATAATAATTATCAATTAATAATTTATATAAAATTATATATAATCATACGTAATATATAATAAACCTGATTATCTGTAATCTGAGTGTATCAGTTTTTGTTGACCGATTTATTAAAACACACTTGTCTATTTTATCTCTTTATTTTCGATAACCTACACCCGCAATACAAATATAACGTTTAATAGATTGAAATTAGCCACATAATGGTCGTTTCTGTACGAAAATTCCATTTAAGGTCTGATTCATATTTTTATTTCATACCATATCTCTTTGTCCACCCCTGTGATCTCGAGGCAGCGGGCCCGGGTTTGATACGAAGTCGGAACAAGTTTCCTGGATAATGGTTTTCTCGGGGGTTTTCCTCACATGTAAGACAAATTTCAGGACATTTTAAGACCCAAGCGTCCCTTAACATCAACTAACCATCACAATAATCATTATCACATTCGTTATGTTTAATATGAATGCGTGTGAATGGTGTATTTTCATCTTAATATAGTGTTGTCTCGGTGGAAGCCCTGACATTGAGCTGATCATACATTCACGGAGGCCCTGCATGTCTATGCATAGTCAAAAACTTATTGTATAGTTTAAAATCCCTCTCCCGACATGTCGTGTCCGTTTAAGGCCCGGGTGGCGTATGACTTGTAAAAAGTACCTATAAGGTAAGAAGTTGAACTAAGTTAATGGAATGGAAAATTAAGTATCTTTACTATATTACAAAATGACCGATAAATCGAACATTTCATTACTTTCATCAACACATGAATAAACCATGTCAAATTTAATAAGTAATTTTACACGTAAACAACGAAGGATATTTAACTAAAAATATGTGACCTCAAATTAATTAATAAGTTTCTATCATCAGCATTTATTTCATTATAATATTTACTAAAAATAAATCATTTGACATTGCAAAAAGTGTATCATTTTCTTCGGCCAATCTACAATAATGATTGAGGCAGCCTTCATTTGTTTTCCTAAGAGTAGAATAGGGCTCATTTTCAGGAAGAAACAAAAGAAAAACATGTTTGACGATTTTCATAAATAAAACTAAATCTTTTCTCTCTGTATAAAATTTATACATTTATAACCTAATTATCGAATGAGTCTTTCTAACGTACATGTTATCTTTTAACACCCTGTCATTTACTAATATAATATGTAAGCCAACGATAACAATCGTCACTTCAATTTCAATAGGACGCCAAAAACTATACTAGTTATTGTATAAAATCACTTTAAGTGGTGGTTAATATCAGCCGTTAATTTACATTTTGTTATATTATAAATACAATATTACACACACACACACTACTCGGAAGCCGAATATTAAAAATGTCTCTTCGGTGACGGTAGGCGCCAAGTATTGTCAAATAAAATAGTATCGTGAATGATATATATCACAATGGTGATATACTTGGTGCCTATTATCACCGAAGAGACGTGTTTACGAGTAGCGACTATCTACAGATTAATTACTATGACCACACATTTTTAAAGTCTTCTTAATTATAATTTGTAGGAATTTCATCCTGTTTATTTCCAAAATCACTCCTCGGAGGAAGACGTATCGGATGTGCATTCACTGTCTATCCAGCTCTTGGCTGGTCTTCTCTTGTTCTTCTCCCATCCATTGGTCTATCCATTTTAGCTCTTTTTGTAAGTCAGTTGTCTTCCATTCTTTCTATATGACCCTTCCAATATTTTCGTCTATCTACAATAAATTTGGTTATGTCTTGAATATGGCATTTGTCCCTAATTTCTGTGTTGTGTATTTTATCAAATAATGTTTTCCTCTGAATAGTTCTCAAGATCTTCATTTCACATGTGCTTATTATTTGTTTAGTTTTTGTTGTATCAGTTCTAGTTTCTGCTCCATATACGATAACTGGTCGAACTATCGTTTTGTATATGCGGGTTTTGCTTTCTATTGACATATTTTAGAAGACATGTGACTTAATTCTGATTGATCTTTATTTAAAAAATTGATATTTTTTTAAAATAACAGTCCAGTAAAACCGTTTATATTAAAATTCACAATTATACCTTTCGATCAATAAGAACTAAGGGATTCTAATTAATTTCCAGAAAGATTAATAAAATCAATGTTTCTTAAATATTTCTATCAACAAATCTACACACGATAATTATATTAAATAATTATTAAATAGTGCAAGAATATAAATTATTTCATTAAATTATTATTTAAATAACATATATTTTAAGTAATTTATTGAATTAAATATCCATATTTATTATTACAAGTAATACTACAAATTGCTAACTACACATTTATACTGCATTCGTACGTTTGGAAATGCTGTATTTTGGCTATTTATCCTGAAATATTATTAATAAACTCAACATTACATATGAGGTAGTTCATTGTGAGCATATTTTCGGGAAACATTTTGTATCGGTTATTGAACAGTGTTGTTGTTGTTGTTATTATTATTATTATTATTATTATTATTATTATTATTATTATTATTATTATTAAATTTATAAACAGGTTACATCATCCATCCATTTAAATCTAGGTCGACCTCTCTTTCCTTTCCCAGGTGGAATCCATTCCAAAGCTTGTTAGTTATTTGTTTACTAGCTAATACTCGGCGTGCGCTGCTACTCCTAAATAAATGTTAATGTGTTTTTACCACCAGTCTTGAGCTGCTATGCTTGCCCGGGAATCAGCTTATCCCGATCTTCTTGGCATTAACGAAAGACAAAAATGGTTATTGTGAGATATCCATAAAAGATAATCATAAGCTGTTGCGGACTTTTTTGTAGAGTGTTTTGAGATATTCAATTCCGTGTACAATGATTTGGTGTATTTGTAATGGTTTAGGCAGCGTAAGCCATTTAGGCGTCAAAATAGGGACTTTATTTCACTTTTTCGCCCCAAAGAGTGATTTTTAGGGGTGAACGGGTTGAATATTACAACTATCTTAGAGCGTAGGCCTATGTTTATCCCCGGAATCTCCTGAACATTTTTCAGAAAACCCGATCACAATCGGATGAAGGGTATGGCAGAGTACGCTTGCCCGTGAATCTACTTATCCTGATCTTGGAATCAATGAAAGGCAAAAATGGTTATTGTGAGTTATCCGTAAAAGATAAACATATGCTGTCGCGGATTTTTTGTAGAGTTTTTTGACATAATAAATTCTGTGTACATTGATTTTGTGTATTTATTATGGTTTAGGCAGCGTAAGCCATTTAAGAGTCAAAATGAGGACTTTATTTCACGTTTTTCGCTACAAAGGGTGTTTTTAGGGGTGAAGGGATTGAGTATTACATCTCCCTTATGGCCTTTGTTTATTCAGGGAATCTCCTGAACATTTTGCAAAAAATCCCATTAAAATCGCATAGAATACGAACAAACAAACCAAAGAAACAAACGAACAAACAAACATTCATTTTTATATATTAGAATAAAATAAGTAAATTAAATAAAGTGATATACTTTGCAAGAAAATGTTTGAGTGTTTATGAATTAGTTTCAAAATTCCATCTCAATTATTCCGGAAAATTTGCTTTAAGTACCTGTGACATAATTAATTATTAGATTTTAAACTTTATTATGAGACGATTAAACATATTTGGTCATATGAAATTGAGAATCTCTGCATATGTATGCCTGTATGGTGTATATTTTTATTGTTGTATGTATTAATGTGTTTTATACAAAATCAACTGGCATTAATTGTAACTATTAAATTACAATTAGTAATGAAATTGATAGCATTAACTAAATTCCAATCCATTATTTCCCTTGACTAATGAAAAATATTACCAAAGTAACTCCAGTCTTTATCTGGATTTCAACATGAGACATTCCAATATCATTATTTATTGCTACCATCTGAACCAATCAAGTAGGCTATAGCCTATATTTTTTTGCGCGATAGTGCGGTTTGTCGTATTACAGTTGAAACTTCAACTTCCTACATTTCGGGATTGCCAACCTAAATAACTATACTGTAATATTACATTTACACTCACGTGCGGGAAGTAAAACCACTGCCCTCTATGTATATTACGTGCAATGTATATATTAAAAATATCCAAAAGGTACTGTAGTGTTAATATATATTATAAGATATTTAATACACAAGTGATCTTCTTGGTGATATAATATTAAAATATATATTTAGTCAATATGCCCATTTCACCAATTAATGTTTTAAAATGGTCAACAAGTTTCTACAGCCAAGCTGTCATTCTCAAGACCAGATATTGACTGAAGACAGAATTGATAATAAATAAAGAAACAAATTCAGTTAAAAACAAACTACGTCACATGACGCAATCATTCATAAGTAAACAATAAAACATAATAAAACTAATACTCTTTTGTTTCAATTAAAGAAAAGAGGGCGCTGTACGGAATAGGGCCCTTGTCTTTATTCATTATTTTATCCTTATTTTTATAAATTTCCAAACTTTCGAGGACGTCAAGGAATTTGAAATCAATGACCGAACGAATCAGCCTAAGGTTACTTTTATTGATAGCATGACCGTAATCAGAAATATGCTGGGCAACTCCAGATTTTTCAATTCTGTTAAGTCTAAAATGGGCAATATGTTCGTTAAATCTAGTTAAAATGGATCTTCTGGTTTGCCCAACATATTTCATATCACAGTCATTGCATCCAATTTCATAAATACCGGATTTTTTTTAAACAATCGACTTTATCTTTTAGGGTTTCCAAGTACACTATTTAATGTCAAAGTGGAAGTAAAAATTAATTTAGTATCTAATCCTTTGAATATCTTGTTCAAACCTCTAGTTAAAGAGGGAACGTACGGCATAATTGCAAAATTCGCTTTATTAATAGGAGAATGGAAGGCTGTAGAATCAGTAATAAGTTTTCTAAATTCAAATTTACGAATCAAATTATCAATAATATTTTCATTGAAACCGTTACACTTAGCGATATCTTTAATGGTTTGTAATTCCTTATTATGTCTATTTTTACTTAACGGAAAAGTGGTAAGACGGTGGATTAAAAAATTGAAACTGGCCATTTTATGTTGATTACAATGGTAAGAATCTGCCGTGATATATCTAAATGTACTGGTTTCTTTTCTATAAATATCAAATTCTAATCTATAATTATTTCTAATTATTAGCATATCCAGAAAGGGCAGCCTTCCATTCTCCTCCTCTTCATAAGTAAAATTTATGCTGGGAGTCCGGTCATTTAATATTTCAACAAATTCCTGTACATTGCATTTTTTGGTATCAAAAATAGCAAAAATGTCGTCAACATATCTGAGCCAGAACCTGGGAAAATAATCTAATTCCTTTTCAAGCTCTGTCTCAAATCTGCTCATAAAAAGATCAGCTAGGAAAGGAGACAATGAATTACCCATTGCGGTTCCTTCCTTTTGTTCATAAAACTTATTATTAAATTGAAAAATGTTCTGATTCATGCAAAGTTCCGTTAACTGAATTTTATTTGAAATAATATAAAACAATAAATACGTACTTGCGGCCATTTTATAAATAATAATGGTCTCTCGGCATCCTGTATTTTCAACTAATAAACATTGCCCACACTATTAACGTTAGTCAATTGTTTATAATGAACGCACATATTTCCAACAAATATGTTGTTATTTTACTACTAATTATTATTTTGAAAACACCAATAAATAAGTAAATTTATTATATGAAAACTTACATTTATAAACAAAGAGATATAAGAAATACCATAGGAGTTAGAATATCCACGACTCACCTCATATATGTATTACAGATATAAATGGCCTACATATTTGGTCGGACCTAGTTGCCCCGTTTTCCTGGTTCTGAGGCGTTGAATTTTAAGAGAGTTAAAACCCTCAGCATGGTTTCATTAGGTACGGAAATATAACCGTGGATCCCGTTCTAGATTGTGACTAATAAAATCACCTCATCTCTGAAATAAGAGTTCTCAGCGAAAAATGTGTTGACTGTTTCAGGCTCAGATATAGATTCTTCCGTTAATGACCTGAACTGATAGAGAGCGTCATTAGATAAAATATTAACTGACAAAATATATGAAGTGACAAAATACTTTAATAAAATCTGTAAATTTATTCTGTATTTTTTTGTCTAATGTCACCAGGTTGTCTTTTATGACATTTCTGGCTTTCTCCCCTAGCATTAGCAGAATTTTAATCCATTTCTTAGGCTGTGGCACCTCGAAGGCGGAGTTACGATACTCCGATGGTATGGTGGGTGATAAATTATACTGAACCGCCAGAAGAGTTCTTAACCTAAACTTAACCTAAATTCCAGACCATGGGCGACCACAGAAATAATTTCCTTTAAGGAAGAATTCCTATGGTTTGACCGGAAATCGAACCCGGGACCTCATGAACACTAGTCAGGAACGCTGACCACTAGCCCATGAGGCTGATCATTTATTCTATATGTTTCATATAATCTGATAGATTAATCGTATCAATTAAAGATTACCCCTCAGGGGTCCTCATCTAGGGGATATGTGGATGGCGACCACAAGGTGCCCAAGCTGTGCAAAACATTTCTTCCACTTACTTGTGTTTTGCACTCTTTTAACTTTACTATCTAACCTCTCTTGGTTAACTCTTGTTTTTTTGACGCCAATGCTATTAGGGCATCCGAGGGCTAGGGAGTCTTTCCTTTCTTCCATTTCTTCTTTCCTTTATTTTCTTTTCTTCACCAGAAAAGCCTGACCAGAGGCTATAAGATGGCAGCCCATCACTGGTCTTGCCTTCGTTTGGCCAGCAACCAATCGAAGGGACTATTATTATGCTTTCAAGTCTTATACAAGAATTTCCCTCAAACGCTGGAGTGAAAATTTTCTATAGGATCGTAACAGACCTTGGCCTAATGCTTGGAAGGAAGAAGAAGAAGAAGAAATTAAAGATTAATATATTTCTACAGTAATCAATTATGATATACAAATTTGAAATTGTAGGTCTATTCCCAGCTCCTTTCAAAAAAATGTTAAACTGAGAGTATATGTAACAGTTATCCTCCAAGTTATATTATATGGATGCGAAACCTGGACTCTTATTTTAAGGGAGGAAAGAAAATTAAGAGTATTTGAGAATAAGGTTCTTAGGAAACATTTTGGACCAAAAAGAGATGAACAGACAGATAATGGAGAAAACTACATAATAGTGAGCTACATGATATGTATAAGAAGCCAGATATAATAAGAACAATTAAGTCTCGTAGGCTGCGATGGGCAGGACATGTGGCACGTATGTGGGATGAAATAGGAGCATGGACATTTCTGGTAGGAAAACCAGATGGAAAACGCCCAGTTAGTAGACCAAGAATGAGGTGGGAGAATAACATTATCCATGATTTGAGGGAAGTAGGTTATATGATTGGAAAACATTAGCTCAGGATAGGGATGTATTGAGAGCTTATGTCCGCGCGGCCATGAACCTATGGGTTCGACAGAGCCAGTGAGTTAGTCAGTTAGTCAATTAGTTAGTTGGTTAGGCCTATTGTAAAAATAAATTTCGAACTTTATATGTTAGCGGCTGACGTGCACATCACAATACACTCGATGCAGGTACATTACTGTAGGCACATACACAATTATATGATTTACATAAGTATCGTACGGGTGCTTCTAACAATTCTCTTTTTTATTCACTTCCATCTATGGACTCGGTTTCGATTGTTTATTGGCTACCATTCTCGCCTCTGGAACCAAGGTTCACCATATTATTAAATCTCAAGGAGATTGAAGCATTTTTTCAGGTTTTTAAAATCTTGAATTTGCTTTCTTGTGAACGAAAGTAATAATCCGGATCCATGTAGTATATTTATAGGGCGTAAAAAAAAACCTCAGAACACAAGTATGAGGATTTTGAGGATAATTTATAGGGATTCTCATGACCTACTTTGAATTGTCAGGACACTATTTGAGGTATTAAAAAGTGTTCCAACTACCTCCATGTAACAAAAAATAAATAAAATAAAATGTCTTGAATAAGAAAATATCTCGTGTTAGTTATTTTCAGGCCAATAATGAACCACTGAATATTTTATGTTTAACAACAAATATTTATGAATAATTTAAGGTTTTACTGTATTAATGGTGTCCCAACAAACGGTACATTTTAAAGATGAGAATGTAAGTTTAGTCAATTGGTGAGGACATTAGGAATTAAATTAGTAAGCAGACAGCTTGGAATGTGAGATGATTTCTCAGAAATCTTTCCTAGTCACGTGCTCTAAACCACTCTACACTCATATTTAATCAACATTAATAAATCCGCTTGACCTAAACAGATCACCTACAATATTAGATTCCCTCCGTTGCTTGATCTACTTTTTGTAAATACCTTTTACCATATTATAACGTGTCCACCGCTGTGGTCTCGAGGTAGCGTGCTGCCTTGTCACACAGCGGGCCCGGGTTCAATCGCCGGTCGGGGCAGTTTTTCTGGGTGGGGTTTTTCCTCACCTGCAAGACAAATGTCAGGAAAACTTTAAGGCCCAAACGGTCCCCGAAATCATATGGCCATCATCATCATCATCCTTCATCGGTGTGGAAAGCAACGGGAAGCCACCACACCTACAATTTCCTAGTAAAGCTGCAAGCATAGCATGGATTACTTTGTTAGTTTAGGTATGTTTGAATAGGTCTTACCAGATTTATTACACAAGTTTAGTTAATCACATCATGATCAACAATATATCATCCTTGTTTAATAATAATAATAATAATAATAATAATAATAATACTGTATTATTGATAGTGATAATAATAATAATAATAATAATAATAATAATAATAATAATAATAATAATAATAATAATAATAATACTTACTTACTCACTGGCACTATCGAACCCGTACGTTCATGGCCGCGCGGACATAAGCTCTCCATACATCCCTATCCTGAGCTAATGCTTTCCAATGATTCCCTGTATAATCTACTTCCCTCAAATCATAGTTAATGTTATTCTCCCACCTCATTCTTGGTCTACCAACTGGGCGTTTTCCCCCTGGCTTTCCTACAAGAAGCTTCCATGCATGTCTTTCATTCCCCATACGTGCAACATGTCCTGCCCATCGCAGTCTACGAGCCTTAATAATAATAATAATAATAATAATAATAATAATAATAATAATAATAATAATAATAATAATAATATTGATCATAATACTGATAATAATTATAATATTGATAATAATAATACTGATAATAATTATAATATTGATAATAATAATACTGATAATAATAATAATAATAATAATAATAATGAATCATAATAATAATCATAATGTTGTTATTATTATCATAATAATAATTAACCATCCTTTAGGTCAAAAAATGCTAAAGGACCAAACAAACTAGCCTAGACGGAAGCTTTAAAAATAAGAAAAAAATATATAATTGCGATATCAAAATCGCCAGTTTTCGAAAATATTGTTAAATTGCTTCACCATCAGTTTTGATAGTTACTTTAATAAAAATTGAAATTAATATAGGCCAAAGTACGCGAGAGCATAGCCTTCATCCTGATATATCAATATCAGGCTTTATTTACATACGTCGCTTATAAACTTTAGTTTGCATGTCATATCTAATAATGCTTGAGTAAGGTCACTCTGTGAGTGTTATTGTGTGGTGTAATTAATTCACTTCATAGATAGGCAGTAATTTATAGACAGATATCAACGCATAATCAATAATAACATTTCACAAAAAATAGTAACATTACAATATTCGTTAATACCATGCACAATACGACTTAACTAATCTCCAAAATCTGAATACACTTTCAATGATTCCGTCACATGTGGGTATTCAGGGTAACGAAATAGCAGACAGTTTAATAAAAGAAGAGAGCAAAGACACATTATCAAAAGCAGAACAATTAATTTTTACTGAGATCTATTAAAAACTTCAAATACTAACAAAATATGGAATCTACAACCACTACACAACTATATAAAACAAAGAACCCTATAAACTCCATCAGAATAACACTGCAATGAAATGAACAGACAGCTATAGCAGGACACCTTAGAACTCTTAAAATAATAGACGGCAAGAAGACATTCCCAATCTGTCTAAAGTGTAATTCAAAAATTCCAATGCATCAACAGCTCAGCAACAGATTTCTGGAATCGACCTGCAGATGTAATACAATTTCTTCAATACAATAATCTCAAGGCTTAGAAGAATGTGTGATGAGCAACAACAACAACAGTACAGCTTATTCACGCAAGCTTCTTTTAATTAATGAATTACGTAAATGGAGACCATTTTAAATTTAATAGTTCAGTTAGATAACTTACTAAATAACGTATATGGCATGTAGGCCTATATAATCCCATGTCACCCATTATAATTTTCGTACTTCGAGTTTCGTTCTTAACAGAGATATATATTTTCAATATTGCACTACATCGGCAGATGTACTTGTTACAATAGCATCTTCAGCTACCATTAAACAATTCAAAATGTAAATTGGACGAAGGAAAAATATCCTCAATATTATAAAAGTATACTTGCAATGTTCTATACACCCGACTTCACACACATTTTTAATAGTGCTCATCTATAACACTGGTCAACATGATTTTTCTCTCATGAGTACCAATAATTGTACTTAATGCAGTTTTTTATCGTGTTTTCAAATGTGTATTAGGAATTTCTCCATCACCCACAGTTTTTTTTTTTCAATTTCAATTCATGGATTTAAATAATTATTTTTTTAATAAACCTAGATTTCTTCCCGAAAATCTTGGCGCAGTGAGCGATGAGCACGGGGAACATTTTCATCAGGGGATTTCTGCTATGGAAAAGAGATATCAAGGCAAATGGAATCCTAATACGCTCGCCGATTATTGCACCATTAAGAGGGATTCACAGGCGAAATATAGCAGAAAATCGTCATTTATTACTTTCTAGGTGAGTCCGAATGTTCAAACATTGTGTAGTTACGAATGTAGAAAATATTAAAGTGTTTGCGTCTCTCCGAAACCTTGCGTGATGGAGAAAAACCTATATCATATTTGAATTCAGGAGAAAAATGCTATCAGAATCACATATTTTTCTTTCTGAGACAAAAAATAGTTTCATTTTTGTTGCTCAGTGTAATTTAAAGAGACTGTTTATCAGTTAAACCATGGTTGCTCCTATAATACTATTTTATATTGAACATGGCTGTGAATATTCGGGATTAATAACATTTCCTTGCCAGTCCGCCGCTGCAGTCTCGAAGTAGCGTGCTGCCTTGTCACGCAGCGGGCCCGGGTTCGATCCCCGGTCGAGACAAGTTTCCTGAGTGAGTTTTTTTCGGGTCTTTTTCCTCGCCTGTAAGATAAATGTCAAGAAACTTTAAGACCCAAACGGTCCCCGATCACCATCTGGCCATCATTATCATCAATAGCATATTCGCCTAATTAGCTTAAGTTTAGTTTAAGGCTTCTCCTGGCGCATCATTACCATCATCATCAACTCACATATCATCGGGGCAGTGTAACTCCGCCTTCCAGACGCTCCAACCTCAGAAGTGGGTTACAAGTACGCCATGCCAGGAGAGAACACCAGAAATGTCGAAAATGATAACCTGGCATATTTGAAAAAAAAAATCCTTGGCAAAAGTTGAAGCTAGATACCGCAACAAAGCGAGAAAAACGATAACGTCCACTTTCGGTTTAAAGTGGATTTTGTTGATTTTAAAGGGCAGAATTTTATTCTATCATTATTATTTAAGTAATATTTTTATTATACTTTCGGTTCAAAGTGAATTTTCTTGAATTAAAAGAACCCAGCACTCCTTTTCATATTATTACTATTTAAGTAATATATTTAGTACAACCAATTATGTTACACAGTCTAATTTTGTCCCTTAAACGAGAATTTCTACTCCTTCATATGTAGATGCATTTAATAATATGTAGGCCTATTTTATTTATTTCATCTCAAGTTATACAAAATTCATATTGAAACAGGTGAAACATGAACTGATGCTATTTTTCTTTATGACTGTTTAAACCGTATAAATTTTCTCCTACTTTGTCTTCACGTAGTTTAATTTACATTCTTACAAAATGAATTAAATTAAATAAATACATGATAGTGATAATCAGATAGTAGACATAGCCTATATTCAAATTAAACTTATTATTTTTGGAATTGAAAATGTTTAACATGGTGAAATAGTATTTTTATTTTATAATTTAGCAACACAAATAGCTACATTTCCCAATATTAAAACAGGTGATGAATAATAGATAAATGATATATGAAACAAAACAGACAGAGAGCCATGCTGGATACATATGGATTCAACATCGAGAAATGATTATTCAACCTTGACCACTATGTCGGGATCGTTAGCCTACTATCATAACATTTCTGTAATTTTTAAATATGTTGACCTAATTTTGAAGTCCTTGAATGGGTCAAATGAATCTTACTAACATAAATTAAATGGATAAATAAGTAACTCTTGACCGCGATTTGTAAATATTCAAGATAAGTTAATAGAGCACACAGCTGAATGTTAATGAACTTGGTGCTGATCTTAGCGTTTCTTTAAAACTGTTATCTCATGAAAAATGTATACTAACTTTTCTTCTTATTACAAAATTTCCACTCATCAAAACATCCGTCTGTTAATTTGAGAAATAAATAGAATTAATATTAACTCTTTGCAAGCAAAGCGGAGCAATTAATGTACTCCATGCATAATTATAAAATAATCTGATATATATGCTTATATTAGCAGTTTATTTTTTCTCATAAATGTGCATGATGCAAAAATGTACTTGATTTTTATGATAGCGTATAAGCATGCTGCATAAAGAAATAATTAGGTCTAATGAAAAAATCATCCATGGAACTCTACTTCGATATCCTTATGAAAAATTGATACATTTTTCTTGAAAAATTATATAATAATAATAATAATAATAATAATAATAATAATAATAATAATAATAATAATGCTTTATTTTAGCTGGCAGAGTTAAGGCCATAAGGCCTTCTCTTCCACTCAACCAGTGAATAGTAGAATTATACAAAAATTACATACATATTACAATTTTAAGATATTATTAAAATACAGACTAAACAAAATACAATGATGATGTGATCTAATACTAGCTAATACTAACATAGAATATAATGAAATTAAAATGATATAAAATAAAGTAGGGTCTAAGTAGCTTCCTAGATGATTATTAATGGAATGCTTTATATAGTTGTTATGCAGTTAATGTTTTCATTGTGTCGAACTTAAGATATCAGTTAATTTGGATTTATTTTCGGTGTTGAAACTTGAGAAAATAGAAGGCTACGACTCTCACCTTTCTATATAATCGCCACAAGATATCAATCACCCTGGTCGTCAGCCTTGCGTAACAGCCGCCTTTACCTCCAGAAAAAAAAGTCTGGCACTCATTTTAGTTAGAGACTGAGTAGATGTCAGGGCAATGGTGCCACCAGAATATTTAAGAGAAGTTTAAAAAATCCTGATTCCAACGGAATTCGAACTCGCCACCTTCCATATTGTAGTGTATTGGCTTAACCAAGTATGCTACAGAGTTCCGCCAAATAAGTAACATATTAGAATTTATTTTGATCTTATTTTGTTTTGTTTTATTTTGAGAAGCGATGAAAACTGTTACAATTGACTTGATGTAGGCTTATTGATATTAACTAAACCAATATTAACATATGATATTTATTTAATAGCTTCTTTCATAGAAAGGTTGTCAATATTGACATAACGCAATACGCATCAAACAATTTAGATTGGCCTAAAGTTTAGTACGAATATATACATATACCATACTGTTTGCAGACGATCAGACAATCCTTAGCTCTTCAGAAGACAATTTACAAATAGCAGCATATAAATTAAACGAAATAGTAAATAATTTCAATATGACAATCTCTGAAAGTAAATCGAAAGTAATGGCATTCAAAGGGAAGGGCCATATGAGGTGTAAAATCAGTATTAATAACAGTATAATACAACAGGTGAACAATTTTAATTATTTAGGATGCAACGTATCATACTGCCAGAAGGAAGATATCAATATTAAAATGAAATAGATTTTACAGAATGTGTGCCACTATAAGACGGACACTGAAAAATAAAACTTTGAGGAGCACACAACTAAAATTTTACAAAATTATGGCAGTGCCTGTCTTAACATATGCAAGTGAAAATTGGACTCTTAACCGTTCAGACAGAAAGAAAATAGAAACTACAGAAATTAAGTTCCTACGTTCAGTAGCGGGTGTGTCAATTTTGGACAAGAAAAGAAGTGAGGATAATAGGAAGGACTTAAATATTTTTAATTTAACAAATAGAATTGACAACATGAGAAACAGCTGGTATGAACATGTTAAAAGAATGCCTACAGATAGAATCCCTCAGCTGTTGCTAAAGTACAAACCAATAGGACATAGAAATGTTGGACGCCCATTTACTAGATGGGAAGATTCATTAAATCCCACTTGATGTGAAAACAGGTCAAAAGGCCTAATTTCATGAAGAAGAAGAATAAGAAGAATATATATATATAGGCCTATATACACACATATACTTCTTGTCGTTGTTCTGAATATGTTTCGAATCTGAAGGTGTAGTAAAGTGAGTTTTTTATGACCATTATAACCATACGTTGAAGCTACCTTGTATAGTCAGTCCCTGAACTTCTTAGTGAGCTGTGAACCCGATGTCCTTCAATGCTTCGGTCAGCACAGAGTACAAGGTACTCGTTGAAGAAGTAAATTGCTTTGTCACACGTTGTGGCGACGTTTTGAAGTAATTCTCTTCATGCCCGATGTTGTAGTAACATTTTGAAGAAGGATTGGTGTCCCAAAAAGAATTACTGGTTCAGGTTGGGTTTAGTTTTCGGTAGAGCCGGATACTTTTCTTAGGGTCGGAAGTCGGTACACTGGATAGGAAAACACTTTAAAATCACTAAAAAATGTTTCTTGTAGAATTAATTGCAAATGTATTTATTTCTTAATTTCCCAGCAGATTAAGTAAATGTAGGTGGTATTATTCTTCACCGTCAATTAAAATTAAATTATTTTCTTTTCTTGAATCAATTATTATTCTTGTATTAAATATTACATTTTATCAGGAGATCTCTTCTTGCTTCTATCTTTGTTGAAAGTTGTATGCAGAATGACTAGTGTAATTCTTTTATAATTTTAAGACCATTATTACATCACATGATGTTATATTTAAATTCTATTGGTTAATAGTCCTTTAAATATAAGGTTTAAATTGATTTGTTAAATCAAAAAGTTAATTGTTTTAACATCCAATCAGAGTTTAGTTTACTTTCATTTAAGAATATGAAGTTAGGCAGGTGTTCTTATTACAGTTATAACAGAAAGCTTTACAATTTTGACAACAATGACTTAAAACAATTTTTTTAAAGCATTATTTACAAAAACTGTTATGTAATACAAAGTCTTTAATTGTTACTGAGACATTTTTATTCAACAATAACCAACAATGAATTATTTAGATGTATTTATTTATTTAAGTTATATTTAAATATTAAAAGAATTTTAAAATAGAAAATTATTAACTTTAACTTTTATATTCATTATAAAATTAAAATTCTGCTTTATCGTATGGTGGTGAATGTTACGAAGGGCCTCACCAAAGAGGCAGAAACCAAAAATTGGAAAGAGTTTCTATCTCACTATGGCAACGTCTGCTGTCATTATCCGAATTCTTCCCGGCATGACTCGAACCGCTGCGCCGCGCCACAAAATAATCCACCACCTTTATGGCATCTGTCCACTTAGAAAAGCTTGATCCTTCATTATCTCTCTTCCAACTTTTGCTAGCGAGATTTTTTTTATAAAGGATCGTTTTTTTTTTTGTAGATTGTTGCACTAGTTGTCAAATTGTTTTATCTCAAAACCTCTGATTTTTCGTGAAACGACAACTTTTTTTTCCGAGGAAAAGGGACTTATAAGGAGTTAATTTAAATTTGCAAACAGAGGTTACTTTCCTCGATAAGATTCCTTATGGAGGTAACATACTGGTATTGAGATTTATGCAACACCCTTTAATTTGTTGTAATTTGGCTACTAATATCGATTTCCAACGAGCTCTAAAGAAATTAAGACCTTTATTTTATTGTGTGTTTAGGGTATGAAATCTGGCAAGTCGGTAGTAAGGCGAAACATTTATTTTAGAGTACTCTCAATAATGTTATAAGCGTCGTCTAGAAACCTTTCATGTACTTTATTTAAAGATATTGTTTGAAAATCACGGGTGGGCAGATCGATGTATTTAAAATAGTACATCTGGTTTGAGTGAAGTAGATGTGATGAAACTAATATATTTGCATTAGTTTCTAAATTGGTTTAGCACCATCTGTGAAATAGAGGGTCACTTGGAAAACTTAAGCCTAAATAGCGAATATATTAATTTGAGGAAATGCTATTAACAATGACTCTCTTGCGCGCGACCGGAGGGAAAAGAATAGGCCTTGTTACCATGACTCATCGCCCAGTTTGGGGCAACTGGGGGTGAAGTGTTAGCCGCTGAGGTTGGCACAAGAGGAGCCATGCCCAAGACAATCGTGAAGACTTAGGCCCAGTTAGGAATAACTGGGACCTCTGTATTAAAAGCAATTAGTATGATGTACCTAAGAAGCTCTTTAGAGATTTATCACGGATTCTTAGACCATGAGGTCTCGCTCCTCTAAGACTGATATGGGAAGCACTACCGGCTTAGCAGAGTGCATATCCAGGGAATTATTCCTCTACTTTAAACACTAATTTAAGTAGGTGGTCCTGTCTACACCCACCTACAATATTTTGACTGGAGGAAATTACAAATTATATCTTGGGTTTCTTGTGCTAAATGGATTCCTCTTATAAGGGTGCACTTTGCGACTCCTTGGCTGCGAATAACTATGAACATCCGTCCATCCATAGTAATTCTTCCCCAGGGCAGATCTTTCACTGAACCATAGCATTGTCATGCTATGCTTTACAGTTTTACTAGGAAATTATAGGTGCGGTAGCTTCCTGTTGTTTTCTACACCTGTGAAGGATGATGATAATGATATGGATAATGATGATGGCCGGATGATGTTCGGGGACCGTTGGACTCTAAGTGTCCTGACATTTGTCTTACAGGTGAGGAAAAACCCCCCAAAAAAAGAAAACTCACCCAGGAGCCTACCCCGACCGTGAATCGAACCCGGGCCCGCTGCGTGAGAAGGCAGCACGTAACCTCGAGACAACAGCGGTGGATCCTATGAACATTGGTAGTTTATTTGGCAGTGTAAGGGCGACGGGCCTGTAAGAGCGGGGTGGATACCTTAGCGAGATTTTCCCTGTTAAGGCTCTCATGCATCTTAGTGGTGGAAGGTCGAACCAAGTTCCATCCCCTCCGGGAGTCCTGCTAGCCTGATTCTCCAAGCTGCTTTGAATTGTTACAGCAAGAGAGTAAATGAAATAAATTAAGTGAACCAACCTTGGCAGTGGTTGGACAGGCGCTCAACTCGTAAATCCAGTGGGAGCAGATAATAGCGAGTCCCTAGTCGCTCTGCTCTCTGCTCCCTCACATATTATTAATTTAATTTTTTATTTAGAGCACCACACCAACCCCCCGGGTTACCTCGGGCATAATGTCCTTATCCCCGGATCTGCTCTTGTCTCTATCGACAATCTAGGCTTTATTGAAAATCATAAATAGTATAGGGTACATTTCGGGTATGTGAAATTGTGTGGTCACCCTTAGGCATGAGGTATCCTAAGCCTCCCTAAAAATTAGTAAATGGTCCTAATTGGGATTAGAGATCGCCAAATGCCTCGCCGTTTATTTAGTGACCCTCATGAATGGATTAACGAGATTACATCGGTATTTTCAAAAAGTTGCAAATGGCGATGTTCATTTAATTTACAGCAGGGATATTGATTGCAAGATATTTATTGATATTACTTAAAGTTTAACGTATCTTACTACAAAAGTAATGATAAAAAACTTAGAATTAAATAAACGGTTTTCTGATGTGAAAACAGGTCTATGGCCTAGTTCCATGACAGAAGAATAAGAAGAATATCCAGTCCAATAGTTTTAACCATTCTTGTTAGTTCTAAAGCACTTTTTTTTAATTTTTAGCCAGAATAGAGAATAGCTACGGTATCATCTTCAGACCCAAAAACAGTCAAAGATTGTAAGCTCCAAACAGGAATGAACACACATTCCTTAGCTATAGCTTCCTCTGATAATTCTTTGAGGATGTAATCAGTAAATAAATTGTAAAACATGGGAGAAAGAAGTGGTCCTTGTATGACACCTTTTCTGAGGTCTATTCGTTTTGTTTGATTTTATGGTTTACTTCTATTCTGGATTGGTTATTTTCTAGAAGTCTTGATGTTAAGTTTCTCAGTAAGTCTAGAATGGGAAACTTCAAAGTTTTTGAGAGATATAACATCCGATGTTATCGAACGCCTTATGTATATGAAGAGTGGCATTTTTTTTTTTTACTTTGCAGAAACTAAAATAGGTATCATAAATGAGGTATTAATAATGTATTCAAAGTATTTAGTTTTTATATATTTAACTCAAGAATAATTTGATTAGAAAACGATCAATATTATGAACTCACAATGATGGGCTATACGTAAACGTACGAACTATTTGAAACAATAAATAAGCCAATTATTCACTAAACTATCATAAAGAAAAAACATTAGTATATTTTAATGCAGGAGTAAATTATACAGTCTTGGCCTCCTGAACTAACACACTGGTACTATCGAGCTCGTAGGTTCATGGCCGCGCGGACATAAGCTCTCCATACATTCTTATTCCGAGATAATATTTTCCAATCATCTCCTCTATAATCTACTTCCCTCAATAATGGTTAATGTAATTGACCCAGGTTAAGCATATGAATATCAAGCATAATGTTTGGAACTAAAATATACAAATGAAGTCCGTCATACAGGAAACATGTAGGCCTATGCTAAGCGAATTTATCAGCAACTCGAATGTATGGTCTGATTTTGCTTATTTACGATATATTAATTAAATTAGGTGGTACAGAGTGACATTGAGGGAAAACAAACATGGTGACTGATTTTTTTTTTTTTTTAATTTCGGGTCTCAGGAAACCCCACTCTGCTAATGGTCATATTTTAATGAATTTTGTAGAATATCTTTCTCGTTTTATTTTAATGGAAAATACTGAGTTTCGTTGCGAAAAATCGAAATTTGTTGCTGCTAGAGCGATTTTTAAATTTTCGGTTCAGGTTAACTTCCTCCTAATAGTCCGATTTTGCATGTTAACAGTGATATAAAATAGGTTACAATTAAAAATAGGCTCTAGAGACTTGTTAATTAAATACTGGATATAGATAATTCTCCACTGTTATTTATTTATAATTCGATTTTCTATGCACATGTTTATAAAAATATGTAGCCAATAAATGTTTTCGATTTGAAGAAACCCAAGTACCACAAAAATATACACAACTTACATAAAACGGTATTATCATTAAGAGGGATTAAATTAAGATAAAAGCTAAACAATCTGCTTCTATTTTCTTATTTAATTTCCCTTCAACTATTTTCCACGGTACAGAGGGATCCCTAACCTGGTCTTGGACCATTTTGAGCATAATCTGACCTTTAAATGTGAAGTTTCACCAGCCAGTAGCTACATCACATCCACTTACTGGGTTATTTTCTGTAATATTCTTGTCAGCACTTGTCTGTTTCAAAATAACTATAATTTTCATGTAAGATTATTTACATTTTTTTAAATATCCATGTTTGTGGTTTATCTGAACGATCATATGTCAATTTTAAACCGAATAGTCGAGTTTTTTTTTCTTCTAAACAAATACTAAGTATTTTGTTGACTTTTTAATTATGTTTTTGTATGACTGAGTTGTAATATTACGAATTCTTTATAGTGTATGATGCTTCTACAAATATCCCATCTGGGCTGGTGACGGGGAACACCCAGCAGATGGGAAACTATGATCAATGTGTTGGTATTGAGGTGAAGAAAGATGAAGAGATCGAGTTCAGAGGACAGCAGTGTAGTGCTACATTCCAGATCAGAAGACTACCGGGAGAAGACAATTATGCTGATCTGGATATGAAAGACATGTTTATTGCACTCCTTAAAGCATCGGTAATGACTGAAAACATTTTTTTTGTTATTCATTCATTTTTTCGTTCTATTTCATCCCCTATTTCATTCTCCCTTTATGTTTTCTCTTCTTTATTTCCTTCATCCATCCATTTTTTTAATTTCTTCGTTTTTACTTTGTTTCTCTATTTCTTTTCTTACATTTTTTATATTTTATTTTATTTTCTTTGTTTCCCCTTTCCTAATGATTACCACCTTCCTTCTTTCATACTTTTCTCATTTCTTAGTTCCTTCATCCATTCTTGTTCTTTAATTTTCCTCATCCTTTCTTTACCTCTTTCTTTACTTATTTATTTTTATTCATTATTTTTCCTTCCCTTCTTCATTTTTTCTGTCTTTTCTTATTTTCATTCTCTTTTTCTCGTTATTTTTTTTAAATTCAAGCTGCTATGTAAAATCGTATTTTAAAAAATCTCAAGTGTTATATGGATTATTTAACAATTTATTCCAACTTATTTTTAGACAGTTTGGTATTAAGTTCATTCTTATATATAACCATTAGCTTGTGTGTTCCTATTATGTACTGATCTGTTTAGCTAATTACTATAGATTACATTTTAAATGTTCACAATGTATTTGTTTAGCCATCCATTGAGAAGAGAGTGTTGAAAGCAAATGTTCTTTCTTATATGTTGATTTATGAACCTTTAGGACTCTGAAGATTGGGGAAGCTCGGATAGTGCACCGTACACTTGGGCTCTCTGTGTGCCGTCATCATGCACTGCTGCAGACGTGCAGACTTACTTCCAACAAGTATTGGATCCACTTAATGTTAAAAATCGAGTTCAGGTTTTGATAAGCGTTCTTCCAGAGAATTGTCTAGTTGCAGATGAAACTAAAATTCGATTCACAGCGTCGGAAATAGCCATCATGTAAGTTACAATTATATTATCAAGTTATATCTGTTAAAAACATTTTTTTGCGAAACATCAGTTTGTGAGTTCTACTAATAACATGTAAATTACTCTCAGAATCACTTTAAAAATAGTCTAAAATTGTGAAGACATAAATGGTGCTACGATGTGACACAGCTATAAAAACAGCTTGCCCTTTTTTAGACATCATTTAATAAATACTAAAATTAACTTCAGATTACAAAAATTCAGAATTAAAACAAAACAAGAAAATTAAAACAACATTAACACAACAAAAACCGCTATAAGCGAACGATAGATGACTCCTGAATCATTAAATAAATAACCAAAATATAAATTATTATTTTTAGGCAATTTATTTGTATTCCAACATAACTTACCTAAACTAATATTGCCTAACATGTTTTCTACAACTAATTTAGATCGTATAACTTATTTACTTTAGAATTATTAGTATGTTTAAAACATAGATTACTTGCAACATTTTAAGCAATTAGATTTATTTTTTGTAAGAAAATTCATTGTATAGCAATACGATCGTGTATTTTTTTAGATCGTTTAACATCATTGACCACATCGCGTCTAAGACTAATCGTGAATGCCGTATCCAATCTAAGTCTAATGTTGGATATTCCGGTGTCTTGTACAAATTCTAACTAAACTAAACTCCATTGCGCGACAGGCCCAGAAGGCCCTTGGCCTACCATCAGGCTCCTGGCTTCACATCCACATGTGTTAATCATAGAGGTGAACGATTAAGCAGCCAATATAGGGGTGGCACATGGTCATCATGTCAGATCCCCAGCCGTTATAGCTGGTTTACTCAACCTGGAGCAATACACATTGTAGCTCCTCACAATGCTGGGTGGCACCGGTCCCATAGAGGCTGAATTTCCATGAGAAAATGAATTCCGTCATGGGGATTCGAACCAATTTACGTCCAGTACCTATGCACCTAGGCACGACACCTTAAACTGGTCCGTTACGGCGCGACGCGCCCGCAATTTTAATTATTTTATATCACTATAGAAGTTTAACAAAACACATTTAGTGCATTATTAGAATACTATTTAACTTGTAGAATCACATTTTTTAATATTTACTTTATCGATAGTGGGCAATGAAAACCTCATAACTCTATTTTGGTAAATTTTATAGGAGAAACAAATAACTGTTTTAAATAATTATAAAAATTGATACAGCAATAGTTCTCACATATTTTACTACAGAAAACATGTCAAGTTACATTTGAAGTCCGTGTTCTCAACAGGTTATGCATTACATATTTCTGTGCTGGTTACTAAAGTTACTTGGTTTTTCAATGACTGATGGAGTTACGAGGTTTTCATTGCCTACCGTCGTTATATGCCTATGCAAACATTTTTTGGAAGAGTAGTGTACGATACTGCTTTTATATGCAATATTCATTATAAATGAACTTCATGAAATTAAGTTTGATTTTATCTGTAGAGTAAATTGAAATTCTAATTGGTAGGACTATATTTATCTCCATTATTATTATTTAATGATACTAATAAACTAATTATTGCAGAGTTATGATTGGAATATTTGCCGCTGTACTGATTGGCAGCACGAGTTACGATGTGATTGTGAAAAGGGATTCTCAGAACAAAGATAAAAGTGAGTAATCGTTTTAATAAGAATTAAAAATAAGTCTCCGTAATGAACTAAAATACATTCTAACATAAGTGGATATCAATTGAATTAGTGTTTACTTGATGAAAATCCATAACTCATTTAATTAAATAAAAATAAAACTTAGTTTTATTGGATTTTCATATTTATTAAGATATAATTTAGTTAGGCCTACAGCTGTTTCGGTACACTGTACCTTCTTGAGACATGTTAACAACTGTATCTATGCAACAATATTTTTTTTACAATCTGTATCATAAATTTAACAGAGGCGATTCATTCAAATCTAGTTGGGAATTTAACAGTTTATTACTACTTTTCAATTTATTTATTTGTACAGCTTCTAAAAGGTCCAACTTCTTTCCTTTGTCACAAACATGTAAAATTTTAAAATTTGGATCAAAAGAATGATCATATTGGAGTAGGTGGTTAGCATATTTTGAATTATCTAAATTTGTTATATGCTCTCATATGTTCTTTTATACGAGAGATAAAAGGCCTGCCAGTTTGTCACATGTGCACACTTCAATTTATATATACCTGATAATTTTCTCTTTTTATTTTGGTTTTATTGTTCTTTTGTTATATTTTGTAAAGTTTTATTAGTTTTAAATGCCACATTAATGTTCAACTTTTTAAAGTGTTTAGATATTTTATTGGAAAGTGGGCCTATGTATGACATAATGACATAATTCTTTGTTTTTCTTGGGTAAAGGAAAAAACTTTGTTAATTGTTTTTTTGTAATGAATTTTCTTAATTAAATTATATATATATAGGACAAACTGGCAGACCTTCGATCTCTCGTATGAAGGAACATATGAGAGCATATAACAGTGATTTAGATAATTCAAAATATGCTAACCACCTACTCCAACATGATCATTCTTTTGATCCAAATTTTAAAATTTTACATGTTTGTGACAAAGGAAAGAAGTTGGACCATTTAGAAGCTGAAGAAATAAATAAATTGAAAAGTAATAATAAACTGTTAAATTCCCAACTAGATTTGAATGAATCGCCTCTGTTAAATTTATAATACAGATTGTAAAAAAAATATTGTTGCATAGATACAGTTGTTATGTACTATAATAACACAATTAATTAATTTGTTAACATGTCTGAAGAAGGTACTGTGTACAGAAACAGCTGTAACTAAATTATATCTTAATAAATATAAAAATCAAATAAAACTGTAAGTTTTATCTTTTTAATTAAATAAGTGGATATATTTATGATTTAATAATTGAATAGCCGCCCAGATCAATGCTGTAGCCTTCATTTCTTCCCAAACATTAAAAAAATTGTTAGTTGCACTTGAGATCTGTTTGTACGTCAAAATATTGTTTTTTATTCGTCTGCTCCTTAATGCCGTTAGGCGTCGGGTTCACCACGGACACTCAGGTCCTCCATTAGCTTCTATCCCTGCACTTTCTTCTCATTCCTGCCATTGTTTTGCCTTACTTTTATTCTATTCTGCCCAATTTATTTTCCCATTTAAATCTAGGCCTTCATCTTCCAATTCTTCCCTGTGTTCTCATTTCCATTATTTGTTTGCAATTTATTTTTTTCTCTGGCATAAGGGATACATGCCCACACCACTTCAGTTATCTTTCTTCAATAGTTTCTATCAATGTTTTCTCCTCTCCGATCTCTTCTCTTATATCGTTTCTTATTATATCATGTCGCGTCTTTCCCACAATTTTTCTTAGCTATTTAATTTGTATTGCTGTTATTTTACGTCGATGTTTTTCTAACGGTGGCAGGATCTTAGTTCAATACTGTAGCTACTATAGGTACTATCCATCCATAGTAATTCTGCCCGAAGGCAGGTCATTCACTGCAATCATAGCATTTTCATGCTATGCTTGCAGCTTTACTACGGAATTGTAGGTGTGGTAGCTACCCGTTCCTTTCAACACCGGTGAAGGATGATGATGATGGCCATATGATTTTGGAGACCGTTTGGGCCTTAACGTTTTCCTGACATTTGTCTTACAGGTGAGGAAAAACCCCGATTAAAACCTCGTCCAGAAAAACTGCCCCGACCGGGGATCGAACCCAGGCCCGCTGCGTGACAAGGCAGCACGCTACCTCGAGACCACAGTGGTGGACATAGGTACTATAATAGTTATATATATTGACATTTTAGTGTTAATACTAACGTTTTTTCAGACTATCGTATTGAATGTCTCATACTATGCAGGTGCAGTTTTCTTTATGCGATTAAGAACTGCCTGATCCATCATCCCATTAGTACAAATTTTGGTTCATAAATATTTAAAGTTATCAGATTCCTGTAATGCTTCCTTTTCACATTTTATAATTAATTGTTCTTACTGCCTATCCTCCTTGCATACCCTCATAACTATTCTTACTGCCTATCCTCCTTGCATACCCTCATAACTATTCTTACTGCCCATCCTCCTTGCATACCCTCATAACTATTCTTACTGCCTATCCTCCTTGCATACCCTCATAACTATTCTTACTGCCCATCCTCCTTGCATACCCTCATAACTATTCTTACTGCCTATCCTCCTTGCATACCCTCATAACTATTCTTACTGCCCATCCTCCTTGCATACCCTCATAACTATTTTTTCAATGTTTATGATCATTCCTTTATTTTTCAATTATTCATACCATTCATTAACTGTCTGTTGTAATTAATTCTTACTGATATCGTGTGTGTTTTTCTCTTACATATCTTGGTTATTTCATCCATAAATATATTACAAATTACAAGACTTAAGCTGTCTCCCTGTTTAACTCCTTTCTTCATCATAAATTCCATTAATAGTTCTCCATCTAAACGTAGAATAAATCTTCATACACGCTTTTATGTAATTGCTCAATCTAGCTGGTACATTCTTGGCGTTCCATTCTTCCATGGATATTTACTACATTCTTGTAACATCGTATTTGCATAGCAGGGCTACTTAAAAAGAGAAAAAAAGTGGTTTAGGAAGTTTTTTTTTAATATAATTCAAAATGATTGGATCACCTTTTATAAAAAACTACGTTCAATTTGCATGTTTCAGGTACGAAGCACGCTACAGGTACGAAGCACGCTATACTGATGAGTTTCTCGGTGTACACGAATGGCAAGAATCTCCTGAATACAAACCTAGGAGCTGAAACAATGGCGTGTCTACATGGATTGCGTTTTCTGTCCATATTATGGATTTTGTTCGGACACACTTACTATATGAAATCAATTAGCCCCAATATCAATCATATTGCTGTCAAATATGTAAGTATTTTATATTTTCTTAAGAGGCTAATGATTGTATAATACCATCACCACCATGGTCACATATTCCAAAGATTATTTTTTTAATGTATTATTAGCAACACGTTTTTAATTTATTCTACCTGCAGACTTGGTGATCAAAGGATTCTAAGTTACGTAACAGGTGTAAATCACCGCCCACGTGTCTTTTCTGTTTCCAATTGCATACTGGTAAAATTGGACTCTGATTTTGACAACAATAATTTCACATTTATGAAGGCCTTCTAGGCCTATATTTGGACAATTCAATATATATGTTTAATTTATTTGCTTATTTTATTTATTTATTTTATCCAACATTCGTCCATCCGTCTTCTATGCAACGTAAATTAAGCTATGAAACATATCTAGGACCTAGGTATATATACTGCATGCAACTAAAAAATAAATAAATAATTAAATAAATATATATATACATTATATATACATATATATACATATATATATACATATATATACATACATATATATATATAGATATATACATACATACATATATATCATACATATATACATACATATAACATACATACATACATACATACATACATACATACATACATACACTACATACATACATACATACATACATACATACATACATACATACATACATACATCATACATACATACATACATACATACATACATACATACATACATACATACATACATACATACATACATACATACATACATACATACATACATACATACATACATACATACATACATACATACATACATACATCATACATACATACATACATACATACATACATACATACATACATACATACATACATACATACATACATACATACATACATACATACATACATACATCATACATACATACATACATACATACATACATACATACATACATACATACATACATACATACATACATACATACATACATACATACATACATACATACATACATACATACATACATACATACATACATACATACATACATACATACATACATACATACATACATACATACATACATACATACATACATACATACATACATACATACATACATACATACATACATACATACATACATACATACATACATACATACATACATACATACATACATACATACATACATACATACATACATACATACATACAAATACATACATACATACATACATACATACATACATACATACATACATACATACATACATACATACATACATACATACATACTACATACATACATACATACATACATACATACATACATACATACATACATACATACATACATACATACATACATACTACATACATACATACATACATACAACATACATACATACATACATACATACATACATACATACATACATACATACATACATACATACATACATACATACATACATACATACATACATACATACATACATACATACATACATACATACATACATACATACATACATACATACATACATACATACATACATACATACATACATACATACATACATACATACATACATATATATACATATATACATATATATAACTTCGTGATCTTGAATATTCAGAAATAGATGTCTGATTTTTATTATGCATTTTGAAAGTTTGTTTAGATATGGTCTGTTATTTTATTTAAATGCAACATGGTGTAGATATTCATTCAAAAAATCTGTAAGAATTGTTACTGGATGTAAAAATGATCAGTCTAGACACATTTTATTGGTTACAAGTTACTGGCATATTACAGGTCTATAACACACAAACTCAGTTTACATAAAAAATAATTCAAGTAACTAATTGATAATAATTAATGGAAAATTCTCATTCATATGAAGCAAGAACAAGATGGTATATCAACTTGATGTCTTACGGTTCTCCAAGTATATTACAATTTGATTTTGTTGAAATAGGCTACAGTATAGTTTACCACATAATGTTCGTAATTTGCAATTACATTTTTATAAGAAATATATAATGGTTAATAAAAATGCATTTTGGAAAACTAGATTTATAAATTGAATAATTTTAGCATATGTGACGTGCCTGATCCGTCAACCGGTTGAACGTAAGGTGTTTGAGCAACCTAAAGGCAAACCGCTAGATTACCTTCACTTAATCATCACGCTGGCCGCATATTTTAATGACAAGCGGTGGCGCCAGACATGCCCTGAGTATCCGTAGATGATATAATTTGTAATCGTGTCTGACGTTCCTTTTCCCATTTTAAGACAATCAGGGATTGCTGTTGACTTATTCTTCCTCCAGATTATAGAATATTCCGATAATTCCATTTTGTTTCTTATGAAAAACATAGGTATACTAATAATAATAATTATTAATATTATTATTATCATCATCGTCATACATTTCAAGTACCTTACAATTGTGAGATAAAATTGCGAAATTTAGATTACAATGTTGATATAATCACCTAATTTTAATATTGCATTTTGTTGTATTTGATTTACTTTTAATTAAAATTATTAAATCTTACACTTAACGGAAAATTAATCAAAATACTAAACATCTTGCCTGTCACGCAGTTGGCTCGTGTTTGATACTCGGCAAATGGCAATGATTATAACTAATTTCCCTAAAACTTTACAATGGTATCATTAATTATATTTTGTGCAAAATTAAATAAAAAGATGATATATCTACGAGTAGTTGAGGAAAATATACCAGATCATCATCCATCCAACTATAGTAATTCTGCCCGAAGGCAGGTCCTTCACTGCAAACATAGCATTTTCATGCTATGCTTGCAGCTTTACTAGGGAATTGTAGGTGTGGTAGCTTCCCGTTGCTTTACACACCGGTGAAGGATGATGATGATGTAATGATAAGGATGATGATGATGGCCGTATTATTTCGGGGACCGTTTGCGCCTTAAAGTTTTCCTGACATTTGTCTTACAGGTGAGGAAAAACCCTGATAAAACCTCGCCCAAAAAAACTGGCCCGACCGGGGATCAAACCCGGGCCCGCTGCGTGACAAGGCAGCACGCTACCTCGAGACCACAGCGGTGGACCAGATCATCATAGTTGAGCCAAACACCGCGAGTCATTATCTGTCAACAGATAATTTAAATGTTCCAACTGAAATATAACATATGGTTTTATCGAAGTTTTAATATTTTAGATACCATGATATTCTATAGTATATAGCATGTATAGAGATCATCTCTCTCATCCGAAATTAAAATGTTCGTTTCGTACAACGAATGTCGTGGCACAGAAAGAGCACGAAAGAGAATTCCGAACTTAATAAATCAGATAAAACACTAACTATAATTTAAAAAAACATACACACAACTGTAAATAATAAATAAAAGTGAACATGCGTCGTTAAATCGTTAATAATTTATAATATCCTCAACTCGTGGTCGGGTCAACCGACCACGCCTGACGCACCATCACAGATACTGAGGAATGAAATGAAATAAAACGAAATGGATGAGATGAGTGGAGAAATGGTTGAATGAAATTATGGTAGGAGAAAACGGGAGAAAACCCAGAAAAAACCTGCCCAATCTCCGTTTCATCCACCACGAAACCCACATGGAGTGACCGAGACTCGATGTCGGGACCACAGCGGTGAGAGGCGAGCGTCTAACCGCTTGCGCCATGGAGCCGCCGTTAAACCATTACTAAACTGTCTAACTTTAAAAAAAAAGGAAATAATTTAAAATTATGTTTGTTACAGTATGACCAGGAGGTGACCAAGATGGCAGTTATGAACGCTACTATGACAACTGACACGTTTTTCGTACTGAGTGGTGTCCTACTGTGTTACAATTTTATGCGAGAATGGGAGAAAACAAAATCTTTTAATATCCTCACATTCTACATCCACCGATATCTCAGGTATTCCATTTTCTTGAAATGTTTGCACTTTACTCTCGATAAATCGACCTTCCATATAAACGAACAAAAAAGTCTCAAAACTTCAACAAAACGACAATTAATTACATTTCATCTTCCACTCAAGAATTAATATTAATTTAAAGCGTCTACTTCATTCTTTCCAACTATTTCTCATTGCTTGAAACTGAAGAACGTGTAGGTCTTTCTTTATTCTTCTTATTATTTCTGCTTTTAAGTTTTAGTATATTAAGTGTCAGATTTAAATACTGATTTTTTAAATACTAGGCCTACTGTAAGTACCTTTTTTTATATTCCTTACTAGCTAATATCCGGCGTGCGCTGCTACACCTAACATAATTCATAATGTGATTTTGCATTTAATTGAATAAGTAAAGGAAAAATAAATATAAATTTATATCGTTATTATTTTAGATACCCCGTGCTGATTACCCGGCGTTGCCCGTGAATCAACGCATCCCGATTTACTTGGCATAAATGAGCTGAAAGACAAAATTCGTTATTTTGAGCTATCCATAAAAGAATACCCGCCGTGCGCTGCTATGCTTGCCCCGGGAATATACTTATCCCGATCTACTTGGCATCAATGAAAGACAAAAAATGATTATTGTGAGTTATTCTTAAAAGATGAACATATGCTGTCGCAGACTTTTCTGTAGAGTTTTTTTTAGATATTCAATTCCGTGTACAATAATTTTGTGTATTTGTTATAGTTCAGGCAGCGTAAGCCATTTAAGCTTACAAAAAGCGACATTTTCCTCGTTTTTTCACTACAGAACGTGATTTTTAAGGGTGATAGGCTTGAGCATTAAAACTCTCTTATAACCTATAACCTTCCCGGGAAAATCCTGAACATTTTGCAAAAAGCCCCATGGCAATCGGATGAGTGGTATGGCCGCGCATAAAGTACAAACAAACAAACAAACAAACAAATATTAGATAGTAATACTTTTCAAAAATGTACTACATAACGTCAATTATTGTGATTATAATGAAGATTATTATATAGGCTGCTTATATACAGTAATCATTTTAATAAAAAATGCTAACTTAAGTAAACCACTTGGATAAATTTCCAACAACTGCCGCTAAATTTTTTGTAAAGTCCGTGTCGGACACCACGCGCATGCGCCAGCAAATAAAAGTGGATACAATGCTGCCAACATACACAATGATGTTCGTAAAATTTAGTAGAGAGTATTTTTAAGCCTAAAATAACCTAAAAGTTAGCCTAACGAAATTTAAGTACTCTAACCTGTAAAAGTATGAAATAGAATGACACGTAGTGCAACACCCGAAAATAGGTAGTGTAAGTAGCAAATTCTGAAATTAAGAAGTATATGTTGGCTGCGTTCGAATAAAGAAATAAAATGATTAGAAAATCAATGTAGCTGCTTCACCAAACGGTACGCACAGTTCCATTAAAATATAATGAAAAATGTTTTAAAAAAATTTAAAATAGGTTTTAACTGATAGTTAATATTAAAGAAAAATAATCCGTGAAAGTAAAACGAGAGTATAATGTGTTTAAGGTATTTTAAAATGTGAGGTAGTGATGGAAATTTGAGCCAACATCTTTTATATGTCAGAAAACATATTTTTTGCGCGATAATGCGTTTTGTCGTACTTACAGCAATGACGACCACGATTGAAAGTTCAACTTCCTACATTTCGGGGTTGCCAACCTAAATAACTATAGTGTAATATTACATATTACAAACCTCGCGCGGGAAGTAAAACCACTGCCCTTTATGTATACTACATACAATGTATATCCAAAGGTAGTGTTAATATACATTATATGAAACAATTACTGCATTTTAAATGAACCGAAGTTAAGTGTGTAAATTTATTTATATGTGTTGGTCTAAAGCTACTCATCATTGCCCACTACACTTCATCATCGGACACTTTCGCCCATTATACTTCGTATAATAGCAGTAAAGTGATCCTCATCAAAACAAAACCACGTGTGATCCGCTCGCTTTTCAATGCTTATGGATACCGACGTATGTTGTAGAAACATTAAGTACTCGAAAAAGTAGTTCCCTTCATTAAATTAAAAATATGTCCTCTGAATATACTTCTTATTATCCGTGAATGAAAATAATACTATTCAAAATATAGAAAATATTCTAAAACATATCTAATCAACAATAATTACAACTTAAAATAGTTTATTACATATGGATGATGCATTTGAGCCAAACTTCAATCGATTCTCATGAAAAAAAATGGCTGAAAGTAACGAGTCTTCTGTTACTGTGTCGTCATCTCCCTGTCAAAAGTGACAGTAATTGGGGCGCTAATGGCGGAAGAATACAATTGGCGTTTGTTGAAGTTAGGACCACTCTAAGAGCGGATAAGCTATAGTATACTGGTATACTGCACTTTTACTACTGCATTTTGTCTACAGCATTTTCTCTACTGCACAATAAAACGAGTTGTATCAAATGATTTAATGTGGTCGAAAAATATACATTTATAAACCGAATAAATATACATTTATCCGAAACCTTATAAGCACTCTAAAACTGTATTATTATCATCTTTGTATTGTGCATGATTTAGGGTCATCTTTTACAGACTCATATTGGCAGCAAAATACTTCCTAAGACGCTTTTCTTTCACATCCCTGCCTGTTTCTATTTCCATCATCGTAAGTTAGTGATCGTTCTCTTCCTTTTTAAATTCGTGCAACAGATTATACAGCGAAGGATGACATTTCTCAACTATTATCTGAAATCTATTATACCAGCCTTCTGTTAGGTTGTTCATTCTTGGTTCGATCTAAATCGCGGCTTGGTATTGATTCCATAACGGTGGTGCATACCTGGGTGCCACTGCCCATCTTCTGTCACGAACTCTTCTCGCTCTTATGTATGTAGCATTGAAATAATCAGCGATTTCCATTACTTTTCGTAGGAAGGTCATCGTAAAGCTCATCGAAAGCTTGTGGAATATCACGAATCGGTACGAAAGCAACTTGCTGTTTTATTAAATGGGTAACAAAGTGCAGAAGATGAAAATGCAGAGCAAACTACATTATAAGAGATAAATTGTAGTAGGCAAAAATATCTGGAATCGTAAAGCCCATGTATTATGTGTATCGGCCGCAGAGTACTAGAGGTTATGCTATTTGCACCAGGTCCCGACAGTCGCTGATTCAAAGTCGGCCGGGATCAGTGGATTTTTTTAGGATGGAAAAATCCAAGGAGTCTGTCCTCCGGGAGGGGTTTTAAGCCGTGGGTCCCGAGTCTGAAGAATTTCAGGCTCATAAAAGATCCTTAAGTCTGAATAAAAAGGCCCCTATGCAAAATTTACAGACATCAACATCCTAGTAGTACCTTAGTAGCCTGGTAGATGTCTCATCGGGTCGGTATGTTGACCGCATACGATCCATGACATCAATGGGCAAATAAGCGTAAGTAAATTAACTTGGTCTAGTAACTCCTAACAAAGGAGAGGCTAAGGCTCAGCATTGGGCTAACCCATTAATAGATAGATATATTATACGCGAAAGAAAACTATAAATCGGGGAAAAAAGTAAAAGGCTGATCTGGAAGTAATAAAAAACAAAACGAAAAATCGAAGAGCGGAAGGTAAATGATAGAAGCAAGTATACAAATTATCAAAATGAAACATATAAATGAAAATATATTATTTCAGGTTGACGCCTCCTTACGCCTTTGTGATTTTCTTTTACGCCACGTTGTTGTATCACCTGGGATCTGGGCCACTGTGGAACTCACAAATGGGACTCAACAGAGACTACTGTATCGAAAATTGGTGGACTAATTTGCTCTATATTAACAACTACATCAACATCGATAGAATGGTAAAGAACTTAATATAAATGCGAATATTTGCATTATTCCAAATAGTGTAATAAAATGTATCAATATGTATATATTGTTTAATTTTCCAGTAACTTTGATGATTTCATTATTTCAGTGCATGAATCAGACCTGGTATCTTGCAGTGGATATGCAGTTGTTCTGGCTGTCTCCTCTTTTACTCTACCCTCTCGCAAGATGGCCGAAAATAGGCAAATTGATAATTGGAATAACGATGATAGCTTCTGTTATAATACCTCTTGCTATCACTATAGCACAGAACCTAACAGCTATTATGCTCTACAACAAGGAGTGAGTATTGTCATAATTATTATTCTTTGTATCAATACATGTTCGTTGATAATATACTTCTGTCCTCTTCACTCCAAACCTACCTTTCTATAATATTCTTTAACTCAATATGTACGCAGGACTCAATCTTCGAACGATGCTTCTAGAATGTAAATCACAATTGCGGTTATGCAGTGATTTTTCATCATCATCATCAACAACAACAACAACAACAACAAGGATTAAGCCTAATGGCCTGTTCCGATCTCATTATAGGTCGAATTGGTCCTTCCATCTCTTCAGTGGTCTTCCCAACATTCTTCTCCCTTTTGGTTTATAATTATACATTCTTCTTGGTATGCGCTGTTCATTCATTCGTAATACGTGCTGAAGATAAGCATTTTGCTAATAGTTTATTCTTTCGCAGAGATTAAATAGGCTATATTAAGTTCTGTTCTTACATCTTCGTTTTTCTTTTTATCGGTACTTTGGTATCCTACTATTGCTCTCAACATCCTCATTTCAGCAGCCGCTATTTGTTTAGTGTCTGCCTTTGTCAATGTCCAGGTATCACATCCATATATAAGAGATGGAACTGCCAATACTTTGTGGGCTATCGCCTCGACGTGGTGGGGGCGCCGAGTACTCAATGAACCAGACGACCAAATCGGGGAAGTTTACCTTTGCTAACTTGCCGATTGGTTAGATGTGAGAGGAAACTAAGAATAGTCCGCAACGTGGGAGACGTCTACCAGAAGGTTGACTTCGACCAAGAAGTCTGCAACGGTCTATGAGGCGACATGATACCAGGCGATCATCACAACAGCTCCAGGGGCGGAAGCAGCAACCCTCTCTAAAGGGGTTAATACTTAGAGGAGCATGGATAGATGCTCTGAGACAGCAGTCCTGTCATTATCCTTACCCTGCACAGCGCTCGTAACGCGGTCAGGGGACATTTATTATTACTGATTCATCTCAAAGCAGTGATTTTTAAAATATTGAAATAAGTATCTGATCAATCAACAGTCCTCAATTAAAATGGTTTTCTGTTTAAAAAAAACTATGCCGAATATGGAACTTGTTCTGAAAAGCCTACGTGATTTCAATTAATTGACGAAGGTTTTTTCAAACAGAGATCAATTTTAATTAAGGACGACTGATACATCAGGTACTTATTTTAATATTTAAAAAAAAATTAAAGCATCGAAAATAAATTACGATATTCCATTATCTTTGTGCTTCATCATCCCAGGCATTATAGCCCAAATCGTGTCTTAGCTTTCTTGCTTCTTAACATTCTGCCTTTTCTATCCTGTGCCTGCAGTTTCTAATTCGTACACTTCAGGCGCCTGCGATTTATAATTCCTGTACTTTAGGCACCAAAATTGTTTTCCATCGATTTTTTCCTGTTCGAGGCCATGCATCAGATTTCTTAGAGAAAGGAATACCTCTAGTGAGAAACTAGTCACCCGTCAAACCTATAAAGTTATTTAGTCAGAAGACTGATAAGCTATGTAACAAAGGCAGTACCTACTTACTTGGTGGTATGCTTACATCGGAATTACTCTATCCTAATAGTTGTGTATCACTTGAGACGAGATTGACAAACGAATGTGCTAGGTTATAATGTTTTTGCCCATTCCATTAGCACCACAACTTTGCAATTATGTGAAAATAATACTAGTACAGTGCAGTCCCCTCACATGATTTTAATGAGTTATGCTTAGATCAGTGCCTAATTATAAAGTAAAATTAAACTTAACTTCGTATGTTGAAATGAAATGTATACTTCATATATATATATATATATATATATATATATATATATATATATATATATATATATATATATATATATGGCGTTGCAATAAAACACCGACAATGGAGGTGAGATAGTATATTGGGATATTTTAAAATCACTAGGAAGTAAAATTATGAGGTTGAATTTAATAATTGAGTTTGTATTTTTTAAACATTCTTACCTCATATGTTTGTTTTTTTGGACGATCGTTTCAAAGCTTATTGCTCCATCTTCAGCTTGTCGGTCCAGGGCCGACAACTTGAAGAAAAGGAAAAAACAGTTTGTGAAAAGCTGAAGATGGAGCAATAAGCTTTGAAACGATCGTCCAACAGAACAAACATATGAGGTAAGATGATCTTGAAGAGGATTTTCGGGCTGTAGGCCGTGGTCGTGAGGTTTGTAGTTACCCGACGTTTCGCCAGAGACGCAGTCTCACGACCACGGCCTACAGCCCGAAAATCCTCTTCAAGATCATCATAGCAACTCCGGCCTTGAAAGTCTACGTGAATACATATGAGGTAAGAATGTTTGAAAAATACAAACTCAATTATTATATTGAGATATGTCGATCATTTTTAAATAAGGTACCGATGTTCGGAAATGAAGCGTTTTCACATTATGAGTAGCTAACTTCTCAAGAGTTCCGTTAGTTGGATTTCAAGACTCAATACTTGACAATATCAATATACCACCTCACCTCCGTTGTCGGTGTTTTTTTTTTTTTTGCAACGTCCTGTGTGTATGTGTATATATATATAAGAAAGGAAAAGTGAAAAAAAATTAGAGCAGAAGAAAGATATCAGATAATGCATCATATATATATATTATATAAAAAATTAGAGCAGAAGAAAGATATCAGATAATGCATCATATATATATATATATATATATATATATATATATTATATAAAAAATTAGAGCAGAAGAAAGATATCAGATAATTTTTTATATAATATATCCCCTAGATGAGGACCCCTGAGGGGATATATATATATATATATATAATATATATATATATATATATATATATATATATAAAAATTAGAGCAGAAGAAAAGATATCAGATAATGCATCATATATATATATATTATATAAAAAATTAGAGCAGAAGAAAGATATCAGATAATTTTTTATAATATATATATAATATATATATATATATTATATATATATATATATATATATTATATAAAAAATTAGAGCAGAAGAAAGATATCAGATAATGCATCATATATATATATATATATATATTATAAAAAATTAGAGCAGAAGAAAGATATCAGAAAGATATATATATATATATATATATATATATATATATGATGCATTATCTGATATCTTTCTTCTGCTCTAATTTTTTTTCACTTTTCCTTTCTTATATTTATATTTAAAGAAATAAATTATTAAGATATAAAATAAGTGGAGAAAAATAAATGTCATGGAACGCTCTCTAACATGGAGGACTAAATAATATGGAGAAACTGATTTTATATATTGAGCTTATTAGTGATTATTCTCACAGATGTTCAGGCGATCCAAAGACAGTCCGCCAGATTATCTTTACCTTAACCAACGCACTGTCCGTATGTTCTAATGGCAAGTGGTGGTGCTCTGATGATCCATAGAGTTCTTATTATTTTATATAAGGTTACTCTTATTCTCCTTTAAAGACGAGGGTCCCGCGCCGTAGCCGAGCGGTTAAGGTAGGAAGCCTTGGCGCAGAGCTACGGGACTTGCGCTGGTTCGAGTCTCCATGGGGGAAGAAATTTTCTCATGGTATTTCGGCCAGTATGGGACCGGTGCCCACCCAGCATCGTGAAGCAATTGGGTAGCTACGATAAGTAGCGGCTCCAGGTTGAGGAACCAGCTATAACGGCTGGGGGACTCGACATGCTAACCACATGTCACCCCTACACTGGCTGTTGATCATCTACCTCTGTGATTGATACATGTGGATGTGAAGGGCCAGCAGCCGGCTGGTAAAAGGGCAACCGCTGAAAAGTGGAAAAACCCTCAATCAATCGGATAAAGACGAGGACAGTTGACTCTACCCTTATTCTTCCTCCAGACTACAGGAGATTCCAGGGATTTCATTTTAGTCGTCTCTCATGACAAGCATAGGTTTATTACTTACTCACTGGCACTATCGAACCCGTAGGTTCATGTCCGTGCGGACATAAGCTCTCCATACATCTCTATCCTGAGCTAATGCTTTCCAATCATTCCTTGTATAATCTACTTCCCTCAAATCATAGTTAATGTTATTCTCCCATCGCATTTTTGGTCTACCAACTGGGCGTTTTCTCTCTGACTTTCCTATAAGAAGCTTCCATGCATGTCTTTCATTCCCCATACGCGCAACATGTCCTGCCCATCGCAGTCTACGAGACTTAACTGTTCTTATTATATCTGGCTTCCTATAAAGACCATGTAGTTCATTGTTATGAAGTCTTTTCCATTCACCTGTCTGTTCATCTCTCTTTGGTCCAAAAATTGTCCTAAGTACTTTATTCTCAAATACGCGTAATTACCTTTTCTCCCTTAAAGTAAGAGTCCATGTTTCGCACCCATATAATATAACTGGTAGAATAATAGTTTTATATATTTTTGTTTAACGTTTTTTGAAAGGAGTTCGGACACCAAAAGTCTCTGCAATGCATAATAGGACACGTTTCCAGAATTGAGCCTATGTTTAATTTCGTTGTGCATCTCATTCCTGTTTGTGATTATTGTTCCTAGGTATTTGAATTCAGCCACTTCCTCAACATTTCCCTCATTAGCATAGGCTTATTGTTATTGTTATTATTATTGTTATTATTATTATTATTATTATTATTATTATTATTATTATTATTATTATTATTATTATTATCAGTATAATTACTAGTTAATACCGAGAAAAGAAAGACATTTGTACGAATAATAAATCCTTCGAATTCAGTAAAGTCAGATGTAAGTCTTCGGTTTGTATCATTGAACTATTGTGTTTCGTCTTGTGTTGTTTCTGAAGTCCTATTCTCTCCACAAGAATGGAAGTTGTAGACTTATATTGTAGTCAGTGTAGTCTCTAAGTGTTTGTGTTCTATTGCTAGTTGTTAATAAGAATAATATAAATCATTAATTTTATTTTACATGTCATTTTCTGTATTTAATTCCACGACTATTTACATCGTATTAAAGAGAGAATAATAATTTATCTAAACCTGATTTATGTTTGCAGTTTGGAGATGGTGGGAGAAGTATACACGTACATCTACTCCAGAACATATACCAGGGCAGGTCCATACATCATCGGGATTACTTTGGGCTACCTCCTGCATGTATTAAAGGGAAAAACAGTTACTATACCAAAGGTAAAATATTCAATTATCTAAAATATTTATCTTGGAATGCGAAACATTATTTAAAAACAAAATTAATAGATATATTTGCAATGTTATGATACACCGGAGTTTAGGTGGTCTATGAAACAAAATGTAGTTGTGACTCACTGAATTGTGAGGTGAGCTGCTAGTTCTCGGTAAAAACGAGCGGTTTGAGGAATATTACGGTTGATTAATGTTATAACACTTTTTAGTGAAGCACTAGAATTTTAACTTCGTATTTTATTTCACTCTTGAGCATAATCACTGTTTCATGAAACTGATTTGATATTTTAAAATATTCTTTCTTTACTCTCTAAAATTCCGTATATTAATGTTCACTGTGTTATTTAAAATTATCTTACTTTAAGGGAAGAAAGGAGATTACGAATATTTGAGAATAAAGTTCTTGGGAACATTTTTGGACCAAAGAGAGATGAACAGACATGCCAATGGAGAAGGCTGCGCAACTGTGAATTACATTCTTTATAGGAAGCCAGATATAATAAGAATAATTAAGTCTCGTAGACTGCGATGGCAGGATATGTAGCACGAATGGGGAACGAAAGACGTGCATGGAAGCTTCTTGTAGGAAAACCAGAGGGAAAACGCCCAGTTGGTAGACCAAGAATGAGGTGGGAGAATAACATTAACTATGATTTGAGAGAAGTAGATTGCACAGGGAATGATTGGAAAACATTGGCTCAGGATAGGGATATATGGAGAGCTTATGTCCGCGCGGCCATGAACCTACGGGTTTGATAGTGCCAGTGAGTGAGTTAGTTAGTTAGTTAGTTAGTTAGTTTAATCTTTTCAACTAAATATAAAGTATTTTAATTATCGTCTCTTTATTAATTTGTTCGCACTACATTGAAGTCTGTATCTTCTGTAAGGAAAACTTTATTTTTAAAAAACTGCAGAGTTTTGAGGAACGACCTTTCTTCATGAATATTTGTGAAAACTCTGTTTTACTTTAAGTTCGCACTATATTTTATGTTTCTACCTTTTGTTAGGGAAACTTTGTCTTTTAACAAACTTTCTAGCAGAGTTTTGAGGAACGTCCTTCATCTGTAAATTTTTGTGAGAGACGCCATTTTATAGCATTCAAATTTATAAATGAATCAACAGTCATGCGATCTGTTTGTTATTGCTCGATAATTTAAAGAGATATAATATGTCAGCTTCGATTGGACAATTCGGAATATTTGTGAATTTTTATTAACCAATCATATTCAAATTGGAAATTTAACTGTCTTCTATACCATTATAATATTCAACATACATACAATAAAACTAGACTCATGGGCTATTGGTCAGCGTTTCTGACTACTGTTCAAGAGGTACCGGGTTCGATTCCCGATCAAACCATAGGAATATTTCCTAAAAGGGGATCATTCATGTGGTTGTCCATGGTCTGAAATTTTAGGTTAAGTTTAGGTTAAGAACTCTCCTGGCGCTTCATTATCATTTTTATCACCCATCATATGTTCCGGGTAACGTAACTCCGCGTTGTAGGCACCCCAACTTCAGAAGTGGGTTACATTTCCATTGTATAACTTATTTCTACGTTGAGCATATATTTAGTTTTTTGATATTTACTTCCAGCCTCAATTTCTTAGTGTTACTCAATAGTGTGTGCGTGTTGGCCTCTAGTATATCTTCGCTATCGCCCAACAGTACCACATCATCAGCTTAGACTAACAGTTTATTAATACCATTTAGCTTTAGGCCTTCTTCACCCTCTAAAAATTTGATGGCACGCTCTAGTACAAAATTAAATAGTAGAGGAGATCCTTGCTTCAACCCATTGTGGATTTCAAAAGTATCCGAAAACTTGTCTACATGCACTCTACCCTTTTTGTGCCATTTAGACACATTCGTGTAAGTCTAACTAACTTTTTAGGAATTCCCAACTCTAGCAGGATTATTATAGACTTACGGAACGTAAAATATTACCAAGCCTGAAATAATGGGTCTTTGGATAAAAATAGTCTACTCTTTCATCCCAGATTTGAGTTGTGACGCTAATGATCTTAGCTATTAAAGAGTTTTGTTAAATAACGACAACTAAATAATAACTTTAGGGGGTTGGTGAATTTCGCTCCCCTAACTTTAAATGAAGATTTGACATGGATATAACTGATAACAGCTGTCAGAAATTTTATGTTGAATGTTTTATCAAAGAATTTCGGCATCTTATTTTCTTTTCATGTATTTGAAACAAGCAAATTCAAGAGCAAAGTGACTCACAGAGCAATTTCCATTGAAGCTTTATAGTATATTCTTAATAGAAAATTATTAGAATCAACATTAAGAGATGAAACCGGTTATATAGGTTAATAGAAAAATATTAAATGATTATTTTTTTAAATGATCTTAATATTTTAAGTTAAAATCGTAAAAATAATCTAGAAATATTTCTTGATATAAAAATGACTATAATGATTAAGAAGTATTGTAGAGATTACTGCTTTTATGCATGATTTATGTTTTTTTATTCAATGCCCCAGGCTATTTCGAAATGTCTGGTGTTCTGCCCAAATGAGGGAAATTTTGAGGAAGTGGCTGAATTCAAATACCTAGGAACAATAATCACAAATAGGAATGAGATGCACAAAGAAATTAAACATAGGCTCAGTTCTGGAAATGCGTGCTATTATGCATTACAGGGACTCTTGATGTCCTAATTCCTTTCAAAAAACGTTAAACTGAAAATATATAAAACTATTATTCTACCAGTTATATTATATGGATGCTAAACGTGGACTCTTACTTTGAGAGAGGAAAGGAGATTACGTGTTTCAGAATAAAGTTCTTAGGAATATTTTTGGATCAAAGAGAGATAAACAGACAGGTGAATGGAGAAGACTACATAACAATGAACTACATGGTCTTTATAGGAAGCCAGATATAATAACAGTTAAGTCTCGTAGAATGTGATGGGCAGGACATGTGACACGAATGGGGAATGAAAGACGTGCATTCAAGCTTCTTGTAGGAAAACCCAAGGGAAAACGCCCAGTTGGTAGACCAAGAATGATGTGGGAGAATAACATTAACTATGATTTGAGGGAAGTAGATTATACAGGGAATTAATGTAAAACATTAGCTCAGGATAGGAATAATATATGGAGAGCTTATGTCCACGCGGCCATGAACCTTCGGGTTCGATAGTGCCAGTGAGTCAGTTAATTAGTCAATCTATAATAATGAACCCGCAGCTTTACTTTCCTTCCGAAGGAAATCATATTCAGCATTTTTATGCCCTTAAAAATACATCGACCACAGCGGGTGTGAACACGCGAAACTCGGAAACACAGGCGAGCATGATAACAGACTTAACACATTTAATTTTAACTTTCTTACGTATAGCATTTTATGGAACATAAAATAAATAGGAAATGTAATTAGTTTATTGATACACGAATTAACTGTAGCGTTAATTTAAAACATGTCTGCAGTGATCACTATAAAATGCTTAGATGTAGTCTATGTGATAGCACAGATTTAAAAAAAGTGAATATAAAAGACTAGAAAAGAACCTTCTGGAAGAATAATTTTAGAAATGAAAATGGATTTGATATAATTTGATAATATCTTTACACGTATATAAAACTGAGTCTGTCCTTTATGGACTATTTGACCGGTTTGAATAGGCTTTTTCCGTTGTTTAGAGAACTTTTCTGGGACAATTAACGTAGGCCGGAGCTTAAAAAAAGGCATCGGTGTACTAAAAAAGTATCTTTTTGGACGCTTAAATGGCTTATGCTGCTTAAAGCATATAAAATATATCAAATTAATGTACACAAATTTGAACATCCTAAAAAAATGTATAAAAAAGTCCGCGACAGCATAATATGTTTATCTTTTACGTATAATTCTCAATAACCATTTTTGTCTTTCAACTCACTGATGCCAAGAATATCGGGATAAGTAGATTTCCGAGCATCGCGATGTAGTCTACGTAAACAATATTACGATATAAACTTATAATTATTTTTCTTTTTACTTCAAATATACATAAACAAGTTTAATTTTATTTAGGCGTAGCAGCGCACGCCAGGTATTGGCTAGCGTACTATAAAACAAAGCCTGAAAGGTTCAAAAAATTAATTTTCATTTATTTGAAATCCTGATCAATTATTATTATTCGTTTAGTTCATATGTGGAATATGCCGAGCATATACTAATTGGCAGATATAAACGTAACTGTCATTCAAAAGAAAGAAATCAGGTGACCTTGCCAAGTTAAGAGTGAAAGCGATCATACAGTAGTACTTCCCCGAGGGAAGTCATAATTATCGTGTCCTAATTGTTGTATTAGGTATTGCGTTGATTAGGAATGCTACTAGTGGTACAGAGCACTATAATACATTTACATTATATTCAGATTATTGATCAATTAGATATTCTCTAAGATAAATAAGCCTGCATGGTATCTGTACCTTGTCGTGGAGTGACTTGCGTGCCTAAATGATCCAGAGAGCTATGCCGGCGGTAGCATTGCCGTCGATAGAGTTACCCTTGCCAGATGAAAAAAAGTACCTTGGTCGAAAGAGTGACGATTTTTCATCGTAAAAATATAACCGTCAAGAAATGCGGACATGGGTTCAACAGGGGTAACATTTTCTAACATAAATAAAGTTTTATACTTAACTGTGCCTTAAAATTGCATTACATTAAGAACATTTATACCGTGTCTTAAAGTAGTAAATACCATATTTCGCATCCACATATTATAACTGGAAGAATGACTGTTTTATATTTTTTTAATTTAACTTTTTTGAGAGGATTTGGTATGACAGGAGCCCTTGTAATCCATATACGTTGGATTTCCAGACTTAATCCTAATGTTTAATTTCTCTTTGGGTCTCATTTCTGTTTGTAATTTATTGTTCTAGGTATTTGAATTCTGCCACTTCTTCAAAATTTTCCTCATTTGTTGTTAAATGTCCATTCTAACATCATAATTCTTCATCAACATATATCGAAACAGTTGCACCTCGGTTTTTGTTAGAGAGAGGTGGTGGTATGTCACATGCTTAGGACCATTTCAGATCTAGGGTAGGATTGAATATAAGTTGTTTAATATTGAGTACATTAGGATATGATCTCCCAGACATATACATGCCTGAAACATCAGCCACATGCCTTCATGGGTTAACAACAAAAGATAACTTTCGAGATGAAATTATATGCATGTAACAAGGGTACGGAGATCAGCTGATTAAGTGGTAAGTTCAAGCAGAAACTCTATGATGCATAGATAGCCTACATCTCTTAAGCTGATCGGTCGTAGCTTAGGCCCATGCTACTATTAGTAATAAATAATAAAAATGAACCCATAACGACCATAGCGCCCAAACACATTTTGGTATGTGCTTATATCTGGAAAAATTATAAATTAGTTTGTTGCTTGTTTCATACTGGGAATTTGAAATGCTATTTTAATCTCTGTAACACTCAAACACTGGAATTTGAAACTCTATATATCAACATTGATATTATGGTACTTGAGATCATGAACATATAGATAAAACAGTTTTAACAATCTCTGAGAATTTTTTGGTAGATATGTAAAATAATACTTCCAAGTTAGTCATCAGTTGTCCCGCGCCGTAGCCGAGTGGTTAAGGCAGGAAGCCTTGGCGCAGAGCTACGGGACTTGCGCTGGTTCGAGTCTCCACGGGGGAAGACATTTTCTCATGGTATTTCGGCCAGTATGGGACCGGTGCCCACCCAGCATCGTGAGGCATTTGGGTAGCTACAATAAGTAGCGGCTCCAGGTTGAGAAAACCAGCTATAACGGCTGGGGGACTCGACATGCTGACCACATGTCACCCCTACACTGGCTGATTATCATCTAGCTCTGTGATTGACAAATGTGGATGTGAGGGCAGCAGCCGGCTGGTAGGCTAAGGGCCTTGTAGGCCTGTCGCACCAGGAGTTTTTTTAGTCATCAGTTGGTTATAGGGCTAGTTAATATAGGCTAACTAGGGAGGAAAATGTGTATATGAATCGAGATTTGATCCAAGATCATACACTTAAATTAGTTGACGTATCAGCAAAAAAAAAAATGTATATATTATTTGACGCATCGCCATTAGATCTTGTGAACAGAACTTAACTACTTACAGGTGAATTGGGAATTAAATAGAGAGCAATTTGTATTCGGAGAATTGTGCGAAAGTAGTTGAATGGTAGAGTGCCAGCGCTTAAAGTTGCAAATAATTAATTCAAATTCCGTCTCATTTGCAAATTTTCCTCCTTAGTTATACGTCGAAAGAGTATGTTTCCACTCTGTATGTAACAAATAGTTGTCTCGAAGGATCATTAATAAATAGTAACTCAAAGTTAAGTAGCGCCTATATTTTAAATCTGGTGTTACCCACTATATTTAATCCTGCACTTACCGTTTAAGATCGAGCCACCACTGTATCATAATATTTTATCTACTCTCGAAGGATCCTGGTTGATTATTAGTTAAAATCTCCTCTTGAATTGATCGGGTTCAAACCCGATGGGATAGATGGATTTTTAAGGACATTTACATCCTAGGTATGGTTCCTTCGGAAAGCAAGTAGGCCCTATAGTCTTAGCTTCCAAGTCGTGTGATGACGTGTGAAAGAACCTCATCCCAGAAATAAGAGGCCCCTGATCAACATTTTTCGGCCCTTTCGTGCCCATATTTGAATGCAATTCTAATGACATAAGTTGTTAAAGAGCATCGTTAAATAAAAACATTAAAGGATGATGATCATCAAATAGGCCTACCTCAGATAGACAAGTCTGTGGTCGCAGACTAGAGAGCGCCACTTTGATTCCGGGCAGCTCAGCGCCAAATAGAGAGGTGAACGTTCGTCTTGATATATTCGTGCCCAGACTGGTCCTGGGACCCACTGAACGTACTTGAAAAGTGACTCAAGAAACATTCTAAGAATGAGAGTGATATATGACAGGTCATTCATTAGGCTATATGGCATAGTTTAAGAATGTAAACACAAGCATACAAGATTTATTAGGAAACAACTAGTTGCCTGGAGCATTACATTACAAAATTTATTGCCAAACTTAGTCCAACTAGTTTTGCAGTGTGCCAATCTTATAAGTGATGACATAATGTAAGAATTCATTAGCATTTGTTTTGGCCTTCGCATATATTTTAACAAATTTATTAATCGAGGTGTTAGTTGACCAACTTTTGTATGCTTACAATAAATTGTTGACTTTGTGCTAACAATACAAATTAATTATCTAAGGAATTCTCTAACAGAAATAAAATTATTTTAGAATTGTACACGATATATATATTGAATTTTCTCAGTCAAAATTGTACAACAAGGATAAGCCTCCAACATAAAAGGACGAACATTTTACAGAATAAAACCTCTTGCTTGTCGGGAACTAAACCTGAGATATCTCTCCACAGAGAACATGGTTTAATACCAACGAACAAATTTATATGGCCTGTGTTAATTTTATAATTGAATAAATGAGAGCATCAAAATTTAAACAAATAAAATTAAATTAATGCTTTTAATATTTAATCATAATATACCAGCAACATGGAGGCAAGGTATAGTAAAACCAATTTACAACCATCTAATTACAGAGGCATTGCCCTCCTAAATAGTGGATATAAAATCTATGCTAGAATAATAGCAAAACGAATACAACGAATTACTGAAGTAACACTAGCAGAAGAACAAAACGGGTTCCGAAAAGGAAGATCTTGTACCGATGGAGTATTTGCCTTGAATCAGATAATAAACAAAAGACAAGAAAAAACCTAGAAACACATTTGTTATTTATAGACTTAGATAAAGCGTTTGATCGAGTAAAAAGGGAAATATTTTGGAATATCCTAAAAGAAAAAGGCCTCCCTATTCAGATTATAGAAACTGTTAAGAACTTGTACTATGGAACAAATATTTGTATTGACCCTCAGTTGACTAAAAATAAGATTTTTTTTCAAATAAACCAAGGAGTACGACAAGGGTGTTCACTCTCACCTATATTATTTAATATTTATATGGACGATATCCTAAAAGAATGGAAGAAGGTTTTAACTAATGAAGGAATATTAATTGATAATAAAGATAAAATAAATGCTTTATTATTCGCTGACGATGTACTTTTAGCAGAATCTGAAAATGAGCTCCAAATGTTAGCATATAAATTTAAATTAATAGCCAATAGATATAATTGTAAAATATCAATAAATAAGTCAAAAGTAATGGCATTTATTGGTAAATATGGAATTAGATAAAAAATTGTACTGGATAACAAAATAATAGAACAAGTAGGCCTATCACATTTCCAATATTTAGGATGTGATATAACTTATAGAGAAAATAAAGATATAGAAAATAAAGTAAATAAATTTCAGGCTATTTGTGGAACCATAAAAAGAACCTTAGGTCGGAAAACAAGGAAAGATACGAAACTTAAATTATATAAAACAATGGCTGTTCCTTTGTTGTTGTATGGAAGTGAAAATTGGATAATGAAATCAAGGGATAAAAGCAGGATACAGACAGCGGAAATGCTGTTTTTACGTAATGTGAAAGGATGCACAAGAGCGGATGGAATAAGGAATGAAACTATACGAGAAGAATTAAATATATATATATATATATATATATATATATAATTGAAGATAAAATCAGCGAAAATAATAAGAAATGGACAGAACACTTAATGAGAATGAACAACGAAAGAATACCAAAAAGAACCTTCCTGTATAATCCCAGAGGAACAAGAGATGTTGGCCGACCACGTAGAAGATGGACTCCACTTTTAACTTCGCCGGAACAGGCTGCATAGCCTAAACCTTGTAGTAGAAGAAGAAGAAGAAGAATATTTTTAAAATATTGATAATCTTATTATGATTATAGAATTTTATATTCTTCATTCTATAAAATATTAATAATTGTATTTCCATAAATTTGTTAAATTTTAATTACCTAGATTGTGAATTGTCTTCTGGATATGGAATAAGAAATGATATAGACAATAAATTATCAAAATTTTAAATGATATGTGGTACAATTCATAGAATACTAAAACATAAAACAAGGAAGGAAGAAGATTTAAGTTCTATAAAACAATGGCGGTACCAACACTTTATACGGTAGTGAGTCCTGGGTAACAAATAAAAGGAATTCGAGTAGAACACAAAGTACAGAAATGACCTTCCTAAGAAGGACCAATGGATGCATAAAATTTAACCACATAAGAAATGTAGAAATGAGAAGAGAATTATAAATATTTTCAGTAAATTATAGAATTCAACAACACCGCGTCGGCAGGGAACAGCATTTTCAGAGAATGGAAGAAACAAGATTGCCCAGGATGGCATATCATTATAAACCAATGGGATTAAGGGATGTAAGAAGACCTAGGAAGAGATGGAAGGAATCATTGTGAATTCGGAACAGGCGAATCGCCTAAACCTTGAAGTTAAGATAATTTCCATAAAATGGTGTGATTGCTTAATATATATTCTTACGAGTATGATTGTAATGTAATATTAAAGTAAATAGGTAAATAATTAAGTAGGTATAAAGACATAATAATAATGATAATAATAATGATAATAATAATGATAATGATAATGATAATGATAATGATAATGATAATGATAACGATAATGATAATGATAATGATAATAACAATAATAATGATAATAACAATAATAATAATAATGTTTTATTTATTCTGGCAGAGTTAAGGCCATAAGGCCTTCTCTTCCATTCAACCAGCACAAATACAAATAAATATTTGTCAAATATAGATATACACTATACTAATTATAAACAGTTAAAGATACATTAAATGTAGAAATGTAAATTTCATGTACAAACAACATTTTATACGATAATAATAACGATAATAGTAATGATAATAATGATAATGATGATGATAATGATGATGATAATGATGATGATGATGATACTGATAATAATGATACTGATAATATGATAATAATAACATTAATAATAGTATAATATGATAAATTATACGAAAACCACCAATTAATATATGTACCTTACACTGGGTAATGATGAAGTCGAGGTTAGAGTAAATATAAATTTAGATTCCTTTTAAAAGATGCCAATAAAAAACATAAAAGCAAATTCAAAAATATCAGTTATCTGAAAAAAAGAAAGTTCATACACAGGGTAAGTTTTGCATATTTTTATTTTTATTTTTCTATTTCATTAAGCATTTTAATAATCATAAAATCCACTTTTAATAACCTACATAAGTTTATTTTTGAATTGAAATGAAACGTTAAAAATGTTCTAACGAAAGCCAGATAGTTTTATTTCATCTCCATTTTCCTAGAATTTACTGCAAAATAAAACGGAAAGCCAGTAAATATTTTGAAACTGTAACAAATGGATTTACTTCACTTAGTTAATAAGCAGCTCTTGATAAAGTTGATTTATTGTTCACAGATTTGCGTGGCTTTAGGCTGGGTGGTGTCAATTGTGTCTCTGGCAGCTATTATGTTTAGCGGAGCAGTATTTTATAGAGGAGATCACGAATACAACGCTGGAGAAGCAGGAATCTATGCTGGTGTCCATCGCCCCGCTTGGGCTCTCTGCATCTCCTGGATAGCATTTGCTTGCATCAAGGGCTATGGTGGTTCGTATTTCCCTTATATATAAATAATATTCTGAAAGTTACTCAATTTTAATTAGAAAAATAGTATGAATTCAAGAGAAAAGTTGTATAAGCATAGGTTCTAAAATTAATATCTTAGGAGATATGAGGAAATGAACAACCATTTTAATTTCTATTTAGATGTGTGACCTCTCTGGTAATAAAAAATGAGGAAACAATTCAGAAGAAAATGTACAATACATAGGCTCTTACAGCTCCCTACCCAAATCAATGATGTTTTTGCGCGATAGTGCGTTTTGTCGTACTTACAGCAATGACTACATGATTGAAAGTTTAACTTCTACATTTCGGGGTTGCCAACCTAAATAACTATACTGTAATAAAATAATTATACTGTAATATTACATATTACAAACACGCGTGTGGGAAGTAAAACCACTGCCCTCTATGTATACTACATATAATGTAATACAAAAAAATATCCAAAATATATTGTTAATATACACGAAACAAATGACTGCATTTTAAATATACTGAACTTTATTTGAAACAATATAAAACAATAAATACGTACTTGCCACCATTTATCACTAATTGGTCTCACGGCCTCCTATTATTTTATCACTAATTGGACTCACGGTCTCCTTTGTTTCAACTAATAAACATTGTCCACACTGTTAACGTCATTCAATTGTTTATAATGAATGCAAATATTTCCAACAAAGATGTTATTATTTTACTATTATTTATTATTTTGAAGAGATCATCGCGCAAAAAATATTGTACAACGCATGTTTGTGAAGTGTTTTACAGAATCTCGGAAATTAAAAACCTTGCTATCGCTCAGTTTTTAAACATTTTCCTCAATTCTGTAAAAACTACTTCCCAACCTCGCATCGTAATATACTATTATACATATCCATCCATAGTAATTCTGCCCGAAGGCAGGTCCTTCACTGCAATCATAGCATTTTCATGATATGCTAGCAGCTTTACTAGGGAATTGTACTCGTAGGTGTGGTAGCTTCTCGTTGCTTTCCACACCGGTGAAGGATGATGATGATGATGATGATAAGGTTGATAAGGTTGATGATGGCCATATGATTTCGGGGACCGTTTGGGCCTTAACGTTTTCCTGACATTTGTCTTACAGGTGAGGAAAAACCCCGATAAAACCTCACCCAGAAAACTGCCCCGACCGGGGATCGAACCCAGGCCCGATGCGTGACAAGGCAGCACGCTACCTCGAGACCACAGCGATGGATATTATACATATATACATAGTAAAATTTCATTTCATATGTACTGTTTCTTATACTTTTTATTTTCCGGTGGTTTACACACAGTCACAAACGTACGCACCCAGACACTGATAGAATGCAAACAATTCCCTTCAGAAGCAAATTATCATATCAAGACCGAGAATCGAACATAGGATTCATTTTCTGTTGTCAACTCTATACTCGTAATTCTTCAATCTCTGTCAGGAGGTCTAGGTATGTTTCAAAGAATTAGATATTAATATACAAGAATGCATTCAAATTAAAGGAGGTCATATAGATAATTTGCTGTAATGAAGGTTTAATATGGCGAACCTGGAATAATTCTTTTCTCTTAAAGTCAACCATTGCATGCCGAAACCCACCTTGAAATTTCTTCCACAGAAATGTTGTGATGTACAAAGGTCGTGTGCAAAAATATATGCCGCTTTTAACTGCAAGGCACTAAAATCAAGCGTTAAATATCTCATTTAAGCTATATGGAAGTAACACAAGTGCTGAATTGATTGAATGGATAACCCTCTCTACTTGCCGTGTACGCCGCGCCCCGCCTCATTTCATTCCGTTCACTCAGGGGGTCCATTTTCTCCGTACAGTGGGTAGTCATTACTGAATTCTGACTTAGATTTATATGCCTTGCAGTTAAAAAAGGCAGTCTTTTTGGGCACTTCCTTGGGATATCATAACACTTCTCTGGGAAAAAAAATTCAAGGTATGTTTCAACATGTAATGGCTGACAGTTCACTTTTCAGAATTGTTATTGTCCTCTGGTTTACACACAATCACAAACATACCCAGACACTGATAGAATCCGAACAATTCCCTTAAGAGGCAAATCCTCATATCAGGATCGAGAATCGAACATATGACTCCTTTTCTGTTGTCAACAACTCTGACCAGGAGACTCGTAATTCTTCAATCCCCATCAGGAGGTCCTGCAAGAATGCGAGATTAAGCGGACCCGGAAGGCCAGATGTGATGAAAAAATGCATTTTCATTTTTTTATCAATTAAAATACTAGAAAGATTCCTCTTTAATATGGTATAATTATTTTGCCTGTATCTTGTTTCTAAGTGTGTTTATTATTTGTTTTAAATATTCCCCGTCCCTTTAAAATGTGGACGTGAGCCATCAACTCTCTTCCATAGTTAGCATTCATTTTTTCAATACATAAAGAACATTTTCTTCTAAACTATTAAAGTTAGAGACCTGGAATTTTCAGGGCTTCACTATAGTGCTCATATACAATGTTTACCATATTGATGTTGTGATAGGTCAGTTGTTAAAGAATTTAGGTTGCAAAATACAGTGTAAAAAACTGAAAGAAAATATTCGTAAAAAAACATTATTTTTTATATAAATCCTTATGATTGAAGACTCTAAATATATGAACCTTTCCACTGTAAACATTTCAACTTGATAGGATTAATAGTTCAGGAGAAAATGTTCCTTACATTTAACATCATAAGTATAGGACGTTCCGGGTCCCCTTAAGTCAGATATACAAGAATGCATTCAAATGTAAGGAGGCGATGTAGATAATTTGTTGCAATGAATGTTTAATATGGCGAACCAGGAGAGTTATTTTATAACTTACATCAGCCAGGAGAATACTGAACTACGAGACACTTACAAGATATTTATTTATGGATCCATGTTTTTAGGACATTCTCTTCTTATTGTGACCCTCCCAATCTTCTTAAATATTGCTGTTTTATTCTCCATAGCTTGCAATAGAAACAGCACTTTAACAACTTTTAATGTATTCATTTGATACAGTTGTTTTACTAATTTTATTTATTACAATGTGTCCTGTAAAGAATTGAGTTATAAATTATTACGATTCACGATTTGTTAATTAAATTCAAATGTTATGTTTTCAGGACCAGTGGATGCGTTTCTATCCTGGACATTGTTTATTCCTCTGAGCAGATTGACATACTGCGCATATCTTTGCCATTACATATTCTTGCAGTACAATGTAGCCAGTAGAAGGACCCCTGGATATCTCAGCGATTACCACATTGTGAGTTCTAATATTATTCATTAGTAATGCCACGAGTGATTTCCAATTTATCTAGAGAATTTGGAAATTAAGAGTGGCATTTGTTAGGACTATTTACCGAATAAAATTAAGCTGTTTACTCACAAATCATTATTTAACTATAGTTATTTTAAAATATTTATATATTTAATGTAAACGGTGATGTTTGAAAACAAATGAGAAACGATAGGTACGCTTCACCTGCTTCTTTTGTTTATCACTGCAACCAGATCATACTATTTATTGCCAAAGGAACGCAATATTGTAAGAATGCTCTCTAGTGGAGAAAAAATGAAACACATCAAACTGTATATTAATTCATTTCTGATGTCGTATGATGTAAATATGACAATTATATTTTTCTGGATTATTACCTGGGAAAAAATACATTTAAGAAAGTGCAAACAGTGGTTTCTTTTTTTGGTGGTATAATAAATTGCTACAAATGTTCTTATATTAACTCCTGCAAGCGCTATGTGTTGACATCTATGCACTATATATACAATCTGGTAGCCGTATTTCTTACTGAATCAGTCACTGCAAAATAATGGTCAGACCTGTTTAGAATATTAAAAAAGGAGGAGCTTTCTTTAATATGGTAAATTTAACACTGATAAATATTTCGTGAAACACGACTCTGATTGGTTGTAAAACAGAAATCATTGAAACGTGATTGGTCATCGACTCTCATTTGGGGCATGAGTTAAATAGTCAGAATAAGAACTTTAAAAAACTAACCAAAGAGAAAAAAAAATCCTAATTCAATATTAAAGCTAACATAATGAATTAACTTAGGCCATATATTTCTGCAATCAAAGAGTGTTTTGAATATTTTTCAATTCTTTTAGTGTATTACTGTACGAAAGCTCGTTTAGAATCTACTTGAATAGCATGCCTGACAGGTACCTCAGGATTCCTGGTCATAGATTTAAGTTTTATTTAGCATGGAATATTTAATCCTAATTGTGAAGGCAACTGAGTTCCTACTTGATATGAGAAGTAGCGAAATCCAGTTAAGAAAACTGAAACTAAGATGACGCTGACTACGAGACTTCCTATACACAGTTATGACAACCACTTTATTTCGATCTTGATACTTTGGAATTGTCGTGCCACGGATTTATTGTATTACTTATATCCCAAAATATTTTTGAAATCTTAGTCCTTTCTTATGGCCCTAAACTAATATTATTTTCGAAGATCAGATCCTACAAGTTTTTCGCAGTTTCGATGTTTGTGTTAGGATTTGCTAATAGGCTATCAAATTTAATTTAATATCCCTTGAGAATAATTGTTATTCGCAGATGATATGTTCGATAAAATATATTTTATTTAATGACACTAGCGTCCAAATCTAAGGGGTGAAAATTTTGCTTATAGGTCTCTTATTTTAGACTTGAGGTTCTTTTACGTGCAGCAGACCTGCATCTAAACAACACAGAACTCAAGGTTTTACTACTTTCACTCCGAAAGAAGTCACAATCAGGATCTATGCGTCCTGATTTTCCATCGATCCGCGAATCTCGGATCCAGAGGCAAGCATAGTAAATACTTGGATCGACATATGTGATATGTGTTTTTGGTTCGTTACACAAGTTATTATAGATTATCCATCCATAGTAATTCTGCCCGAGGGCAGGTCTTTCACTGCAATCATAGCATTTTCATGCTATACTTTGCAACTTTACTAGAGAATTATAGGTGTGGTAACTTCCCGTTTCTTTCCACACCTGGGAATAATGACGATGTTAATGATAAGGATGATGATGATGGCCGTATGATTTTCGGGGACCGTTGAGCCCTAAGCTTCCTGACATTTGTCTTACAGGTGAGAAAAAACCGAAAAAACCTAGACCAGGAGCCTGTCCCGACCGGGAATCGAACCCGGGCCCGCTGCGTGACAAGGCAGCACGCTACCTCGAGACCACAGCGGTGGACATCTATCTAACTCGTTTGATGCTTATATTGTGATTCATATATCACATAGCAACAATGGGAATGGTTCAGTGCAAATAAAAAAGTGAAAGTGACCCTATGTACCTCATTACTATGTGTACGGTATTTGAATGCAGTTACTAATATATAGGTACAGCATCAATGCTTATTATTATTTTTTTTAATGCCTCAGGTTGTCCTTTTTGGACATTTCTGGTGTTTTCTCCTGGCATTGGAGTAATTATAGCCCACTTCTGAGGTTGAAGCACCTGGAAGGCGGAGTTAAGTTGCCAGTTGATATGATGGGTGATGATGATGATGATAGTGGTGCACCAGGAAATTCCTTAATCCTAAGCTTAATATAAGCTGAATGATGATGAATGCGATGGCCTTAACATGTTCGGGAACCGTTTGGGCCTTAAAGTTTCCTGACATTTGTCTTACAGGTGAAGAAAAACCCCAATAAAAACCTCACCCAGGAAACTGTTCCTACCGGGGAACGAATTCGGGCCCGCTGCGTGACAAGGCAGCACGCTACCTCGAAACCACAGCGGTGAAGTCGATGCTTATTATTGTTATTATTATTGTTATTATTGTTGTTATTATTATTATTATTATTATTATTATTATTATTATTATTATAACTCAATGAATAAATAAACCATTAACTAACTAACTAACTGGCACTATCGAACCCGTAGGTTCATGGCCGCGCGGACATAAGCTCTCCAGATATCCCTATTCTGAGCTAATGCTTTCCAATCATTCTCTGTATAATCTACTTCCATCAAATCATAGTTAATGTTATTCTCCCAACTCATTCTTGGTCTACCAACTGGGCGTTTTCCCTCTGGTTTTCCTACAAGAAGCTTCCATGCACGCCTTTCATTCCCCATTCTTGCCAGATGTCCTGCCCATCGCAGTCTACGAGACTTAACTGTTCTTATTACATCTGGCTTCCTATAAAGACCATTAAACGTTAAAAATAATTTTTGCGCGATAGTGCGTTTTGTCGCACTTACAGCAATGGCGACCATGATTGAAAGTTCAACTTCCTACATTTCGGGGTTGCCAACCTAAATAACTATACTGTAATAAAATAACTATATTATAATATTACATATTACAAAACGCGTGTGGGAAGAAAAACCACTGCCCTCTATGTATACTACATACAATGTATATACAAAAAATATCCAAAAGGTAGTGTTAATATACATTGTACGAAACAAATCACTGCTCTTTAAATGAACTGAACTTTATTTGAAACAATATAAAACAATAAATACGTACTTGCCGCCATTTTATCACTTAGTTGGTCTCACGGCCTCCTGTTGTTTCAACTAATAAACATTTTTCACACTGTTAACGTTAGTTAATTGTGTATAATGAACGCAAATATTTCCAACAAAAATGTTATTATTTTACTATTATTTATTATTTTGAAAACACTATCACGCAAAAAAACTATGTACAACGCATGTTTGTGAAGTGTTTTACAGAATCTCGGAAATTAAAAACCTCGCTATCACTCGGTTTTTAAACATTTTCCTCAATTCTATAAAAACCTCTTCCCAACCTCGCATCGTAATATACTGTTATTTAAAATTGCCAATTATAATTTTATTGATTTACCAGCCGCACCGAATATTGGAAAATGGCGAAATTTCAGATCTCTTCTAGGATCATTATTGTTATTATTGTTATTAGTATTATTTCATTCTAATTTTATTTTGCAGGTTCATGAATTCTCCGGAAATTTCGTCCTGTCCTTCGTGCTAGCAGCCATGATTAGCCTTGCATTTGAAATTCCGTCCATGAATTTGGACAAAATACTACTAAGGCGAAAGAAACCAGAAATAAGTCCTCAACCAGTTGTTGATGAAAATACTAGAATCAAATCATCTTATGATAACGAGGGATATAAAGAAGACTCTTCACCGGATGATCCAAGAGGGCGCAGCGTACAGGTCATCTCTAAGAACTACTCTACAATTTCTTTGGATTTTCAACAGCACGAGAATAGCAAGCAGTAGCCTATTTTTTTATGAGACGTTCCATTATGTCAGAAAATCTCGATGTCGTTATGATCAACCATAGCTGCGAAACCAAGTGACAGGGCATATTTTTTTAGAATGAAATCTATCTACTACTTTTGTCGCACATTAATTCTTTTTGACCATAAAGTCATTTCAGTACCCTACAACTTAGAACTGGCCAGGAAAATTTGTTAAACGGAGGATGGTGTCGGCGTGAGAAAAGATATAAAAAATGTAACAGTGGCATATTATTCTACCAGTTATATTATACGAATGCGAAACATCGACTCTTACTTTAAGGGAGGAAAGGAGATTACACGTATTTGAGAATAAAGTTCTTAGGAACATTTTTGGACCAAAGAGAGATGAACTGACAGGTGCATGAAGAAGACTACATAACAGTGAACTACATGGTCTTTATAGAAAGCCAGATATAATAACAGTTAAGTCTCGTAGACTGTGATGGGCAGGACTTGTGGCACGAATGATGAATGAAAGATGTCCATGGAAGCTTCTTGTAGGAAAACCAGAGGGAAAGAGCCCAGTTAGTAGACCAAGAATGACGTGGGAGAATAACATTAACTATGATTTGAGGGAAGCAGATTATACAGGGAATGATTGGAAAATATTAACTCAGGATAGGGGTGTGTGGAGAACTTACGTCCGCGCGGCTATGAACTTAATGGTTCGATAGTGCCAGTGAGTTAGTTAGTTATGGCATAATTTTCTACTTAGGCTTACAATAGGACCAACAGATGGAAACTAAGGAGAGAGTAATTGACAGACAGGTTATCCTAATGAGAAAATAGGTATAACTAAAATGTTTTCCAAACATCTAACTAACTCACTGGCTCTATCAAACCTGTACATTCATGACCGCGCGTACATAAGCTCTCCATATATCCCTATCCTGAGATGTTTTCCAATCATCCCCTGTATAATCTATTCCCTCAAACTATGAGTAATGTCATTTTCTAGTTCATTCTTGGTCTACCAACTGGATGTTTTCACTCCGGTTTTCCTACCAGAAGCATCCATGCACCTCTTTCATTCCCCATTCGTGCCACATGACCTGTCCATCGCAGTCTACAATACTTAACTGTTATTATTATATCTGGCTTCCTATACATACCATGTAGCTCACTATTACGTACTTATCTCTATTCCCATGTCTATTCATCTCTTTTTTGGCCCAAAAAATTAGCTAATAACTTTATTCTCAAATACTCGTAATTTTCTTTTCTCCCTTAAAGTAACAGCCCATGTTTCGTATCCATATAATATAACTGGGACAATAAGAGTTTTAAGTATTTTCAGTTTAACGTTTTTTGAAAGGAACATCTATGAAAATTAATTGAAAATGTTATCTGAAAAGCTTGAAACGTTCACCGAACTCTTGTTATACTGCTGGTGCATAGTTATTAATTTTGTTTAGACCTTATTTTTATGTTTTACTACAAGTATATATTTTCCTTTTAATTATTTCTAAATTAACGATGTTTATAGTGATCTTTAACAACTCAAATAATAATTAGCGTTGCAATTGAAATCTGGGGGTGAAAGGGCAAAAAAAGTTTATCCAGGTTCACGTTTAATCAGCGTTATTAAAATTATAATATACAATTATTACCTTATAGATCCGTCTCCTCAACTTTGTAAAATATTCATTTACTGCAGATCATTCTGGACTAGTCCCATCATTAGCAGAAGCAGGAGGTTGGTCTGTATCTACTGATCCTGAATGCAATACAATTGTAGATACAGACCTATATCCTACTCCTTCTGCTGATGATGGGACTAGTTCCGAAAATTACTACAGTAAATTAATATTTCTTAGAGTTGAGGAGGACATATTTTACTGAAGTTAATTTTACTGAATTATAAGAGCATAATACAGAATATTTTGTCATATGGAAATGAAACGTGGTCTTTAACGGAATTACAAAAGAATAAAATTAGCACAGTTGAATTTGATTATTTTAGAAGCAGCCTCGAAAAAAAAACAAGACAGGATAAAATAAGAAATGAATTCCTTTGGAGAGAAATTAATGTCACCACATCTGTTGTTAAGAGGATTGAAAATCAAACGCTTAAATGGTATGGCCATGTACAAAGAATGGAAAATGAAAGATGGCCAAAAGATATATACGAATGGTCACCCTCTGGAAGAAATAAACGTGGCAGACCAATAAGGAAATGGAAAACCTATGTCAGAACTATAATGGATGATAGGAATTTGGAAGAGGGAGATTGGAATGATAGAGATAAATGGAGACTGAAGGCGGCAAACCTATAAGTGGAGGAAAGCCGAAGAAGAAGAAGAGTTGAGGAGACGGACCTAGAACGTAATAATTTTATATTATAATTTTTATTTTCTGTTAAATATATTTTTCGTGCAGTAAATCACAACACGGGAACCACGGCCTTAATTTCATTTCGAAGGAAGACTTCACTCAGCATTTGAGTTCATTCATCGGACCTCGGAACCAGAGGCGAGTATGGTATCATCGGACCATCGGATCGACATATAATATATTATTATACAAAGTGTTCTAAAATTCCGCTTACAAACTTCTAGGACTTGTAAAGGGGACTGTGTTGATAATATTCACAACTGGAAACCGGTCCGGAAACTTACCGTTTCCGTGCTACAGCCGTTTGAAAACAGCCTCAACGTACGTCACGTGTTTCAACAAGTAAGAGCTTCGCGATTCGTCCGCCTGCAGAGTTACATAATGAGAATTGACGTTTATCCTACCTCTCGGAGTTGGTTCGAGCCTCATTCACGTGTCTTTCAGTGTTAGAGCAACATGGTTGAGTACACTTTTATTGAATACACCGACATGATCATTCTGTATGGCGAAGCTCGAGGTAATGGAACAGCTGCTGCTCGTCTTTATCAAGATCGTTTTCCACAACGTCCGACTCCATCGCATACCCATTTCGCCATAATTACGCAACGGCTTCGAGAAAGAGGTACCTTCACCGCCAGTAGGACTGACTATGGTGGTCCAAGGAGATGCCGCACTCCCGATCTGGAAGAGGCCGTACTGCATCAAATTGGAGGGAGCCCGTCAACGAGTGCATGGGCAATTGCGCGTGTAATGGATGTTGTTCCTAGCAACGTCTGGAATGCAATGAATGAACTACCACTGCATACCACTTCCACAGGGTACATTCACTACTGCCAGCCGATTTTGCTCCACGCGTTGAGTTCTGTACGTGGTTTCTGCACTGCTGCATCAACGAGCCCTTATGTCCACGGTGCATTCTCTTCACAAATGAATGTAATTTACTAGGGATTGTGTACTCAATTCACAAAACAGCCATGTCTGGGCAGACGAAAACTCCCATGCCGCGCATATCCAGGCATTCCAACAAAGATTTTCAATTAACGTGTGGGCACGTATTCTGGATAGTCATGTGATTGGACCGTACGTGATTCCATCCAGGCTAACAGGTCCCATCTACGTGATCTTCCTACAACAAATATTGGGTGTCTTGTTAGATAATGTGCCATTGAACGTCAGTCAAGACATATGGTTTCAGCATGACGGCCCACCCCCTCACTTTTCACTTCATGTTTGGGAACATCTGGATCGACGATTCGAACAAAGATGGATACCGAGGTGGTCCAATTGCATGGCCTCCACGATCACCGGAGTTGACTCCGTTGGATTTTCTCCTTTGGAGTCGTATGAAGAGTTTGGTTTATGAAACTCCTGCAGAGGCAGAAGAAGATTTGGTGGCACGAGTTGTGGTCGCTGCATGAGAAATTACAGATACACCAGGTGTGATAGAGCGCGTTTACCAAAACATAATTCGTAGGTACAATGTGTGCAATGAATTTGCTGGTCGCCACATCGAATCGCACTTTTAGTGGATCTGAATGTTAACTATCATTTCAATAGGACAAAAATAGTTTAAGTTTATCTGTAAACAAAAGTGTTTGTGAAAAATGATTCAGTTTCCATTTTCTTTCTTTGGATGATAATGAGTTGAATAGTAAAACAAGTGATGCACTGTGTCACGCCTCATAATAAATTACTTGTAAAAGTAGTCGCGTTAAAAATATGTTTTCAAACGGTTGTAGCACGGAAGCGGTAAGTTTCCGGACATTATTTCCAATTCTAAATATTATCATCTCAGTCCCCTCTACAAGTCCTAGAAGTTTATAAGGGGAATTTTAGAGCATCCTGTATATTATCTTTTCCGATTGAGGGTATTTCCACTTTTCAGCGGTTGCCCTTTTACCAGCCGGCTGCTGGCCCTTCACATCCACATGTGTCAATCACAGAGGTAGATGATCAACAGCCAGTGTAGGGGTGACATGTGGTTAGCATGTCGAGTCCCCCAGCCGTTATAGCTGGTTCCTCAACCTGGAGCCGCTACTTATTGTAGCTACCCAATTGCCTCACGATGCTGGGTGGGCACCGGTCCCATACTGGCCGAAATACCATGAGAAAATTTCTTCCCCCATGGAGACTCGAACCAGCGCAAGTCCCGTAGCTCTGCGCCAAGGCTTCCTACCTTAACCGCTCGGCTACGGCGAAGCTAATCAGAACACTATGGAAAAAGTGAAGGCTGCATATATGAAACGAACAAGTGGAGAATGAAAAAACGACAAAAAGCCGACTAATATATCTACTGGCAAGGGAGACCTTCCTTATCGAGGACTTGAAAACAGCCAACCTACCACCAACCACGGAACCCTCAGAACATGCGTTACAGAGACTACGCAGGGAAAGAGAAGAAGTATGGTCGGAATTCTTCAGCACCGGAGTGATGATTGACAGAAATTGGACAGAAGCAAATTTCCAGATACGACACGTCATCACAAGATTAATCGTGCACGAATTCCACCTTCTAATGTGCAGAGACGAAACATTCCATGACCCGAAGACATCATGCGTATGTGAAGAGAAATGTAAAAGATACCATATCGAAATATGTAAAAAAACAATTAGTGACTACGCAAGACAATGTTAAGTGAGAGTGATTACGCAAAACATTGTTAAAGTAGGCCTACTGTGTTAAAAGTATCACCTTTGCACATTTGTACGTATCCATTTATATAATATATTATTTAAGTGCAATATAGAGGATGAAAGTCAATACTAATATAATGCATTGTTAAAACCGTTGAGGTGGAGAGTCATAAAATAAAACAAGTTAAAATATGTGACAACACCACATTAGGACCAGCAGCATCAACCATCATACTAGATATTGTAGCGAAGAAGGACCTGCTGAAGATGGAACGGATGTTCTGAAAGGCCTAAAGGCATAAAGAATACATATTTTATAAGTTGAGGACGACGGATCTTACCAAAGAAGAGGATTAAAGCTTGCATATAATACATCCTGAAAGTCACTACTGAGTATGCTAACATGAAAATAAGGACATCGTTTTTGTCTACGGAATAGCATAGATGAATATCACGTAGCGGGTTCAGGTTCGAATTACGATCCGGTTGGATTTGCTGTTTTAAATTTGTCAGTTTTTCTTAATTCCAAGTAAAATACCACTAAAATATCTGAAAGATCACAAGATCACAATACCATAATTACGCTATTCTAAAACAATTTTATAAAAAAATGGGGTCACCTAGTTAAGAAAATATATACAGATGGTCGTAGTTCCATCAAATAGTATTAATTAGCATCGAGTTAGTGAAAGTGGAATATATAATCAAAAAAATAAATATTATTTAAAATGTCATTAAGATAAGGGATAACATTGAACTTACAAACACGTCACGCAGTAAGCCCTTCATATAAGTCGTGTTATAATTGTTGTACCCATTTGAAGAGTAACACAGAAAAGAAGATAGCGAACATTTTTGAGCTTTCAGAATATTTGTTAAGTAATTCATGTGAACATGCTTTAATAATTATTCTTGTTATATTCTAGAGTGTTGATTAATGGAAACAAAGTAACAGATAACTGTTAAAATAGAATATATTCTCATCTTTATACTGCGAAGGAGTGGCTTACCAACACAATATATATGACGCTTGTAGGGACTAAGTAAAAAGTACTTTTATGTTGGTTTAAGTAGCACGTGTTATTGAGATTTCAGTTTATAACAACACACTCTGTCTTTCTATCTCTCTCTCTCTTTCTCCCTCTCTTTCTCCCTCTCTTTCTCTCTTTCTCTCCCTCTCCCTCTCTTTCTCTCTCCCTCCCTCTCTCTCTCTCTCTCTCTCTCTCTCTCTCTCTCTCCCTCTCCCCCCTCCCCCCCTCTCCCCTCTCTCCCTCTCCCCCTCTCTCTCTCCCTCCCCCCTCTCCTCCCCCCTCTCTCCCTCTCCCCCTCTCTCTCTCCCTCTCCCCCTCTCTCTCCCTCTCCCCCTCTCTCTTCCCCTCTCTCTCTCCCCTCTCTCTCTCCTCTCCTCTCTCTCTCCTTCTCTCCCTCCCTCCCCCTCTCCCTCTCTCTCTCCCTCCCCCCCTCTCTCTCTCCCTCTCTCTCCCTCTCTCTCCCCCTCCCCCCTCTCTCTCCCTCCCTCCCACTCCCTCCCCTCTCTCTCCCTCCCTCCCCTCTCTCTCCCCTCCCCCTCTCTCTCTCCCTCCTCCCTCTCTCTCTCCCTCTCTCTCTCCTCTCTCTCTCTCCCTCTCTCTCTCCCTCCCCCCCTCCCTCCCCCCTCATCTCGTCTCCCTCTCTCTCTCCCTCTCTCTCTCTCTCTCTCCCCCTCTCTCTCCCTCTCTCTCCCTCTCTCTCTCTCTCTCCCCCTCTCTCTCTCCCTCTCTCTCTCTCCCTCTCTCTCCCCCCTCTCTCTACGTATATGTTGCGCAGGACATAATTGAATGAAAATGAAAAGACAAGAAAAAGTCCAGTTGATTGAATGTTGAAAATAAGTCGCATTCCGGAACAATTTGAACTCACTTCTTAAACATCGCGATTAATGAAAATTTTATTATGAAGTTTCAGAATAAGTTAATTTTTAGTAAATGAAACAAAAACATACCGATACTAATTTATAGTAATTTTTTTTTTGTAAAACATCAATAAAATTATCCTCCCATTAAGAATAGCTTAGAAAACGTGCAGTAATTTAATATTAGTGATAGATCATTGTAGATCTGCTAATGCTATGGTTGGTTGTAATGGTGTAGGACTCTAAAGACATGATGTGTTTGGTTAATGTTCCTTATTAAACCTGGTTTTGTCGTCAGTCTTGCATGAACTGAATGAGGTTTGACAAACTCGCAAAAGACTGATGGACTGGGGCTTTGTGTACAAGCAAGACGGCGGACAAGTTGGTGCATGTAGACGCATGTCAGTCTAATCGGTCAAACTTCGCTCTTTTGCCAGTCTTTTCTCGGCAATACTGGAGGTTTTAACTAGTGTTTTTACTGTGTACAGTGACGGAAAAAATGACATCAGATTTACGACACTGGTCTCATGACTTTTTCACGGAATTCATAGAACTGTGCCACAGTTTTCTTTGCCTCTGGCACGAGGATTACAGCAATATAGATAAGAAAAACAAAGCTTACACCGCTTTGGTTAGTAAATATAAAGAAGTGGATAGTAAAGCAAGTAAAGAGTCTGCCACAAAACAAATCAACTCATTTCGAACAGTTTACAGTAAAGAGTGTGTGAAAATAAAGGCGTCAAAGCGTTTAGTTTGCGCCGGTCTTCTGATGCAGTTAGTAAGGTAGGGTAAAGACTGGCCCAAAGACTGAGTACAAGTTTGAGTAGTGCAGCCGCACGATTTTTGTATCAGTCTTATTTGATCATGCAAGACTGACGACAAAACGTTAAGTATAGACCAGTCTTTAGTGAGTAAGTTGGGATTGTAACTTGGCAATCTTAGTACTATAATCATTAGAGTGACATATGAAGGTAGCAGAAAGAAAAAGGTTAAAAAATATGCTCATATACATAACATCTAGCGTAAATTTGTATTATAATATACGTTCACTAGAAAAATCTTGCGACTTCGCACAGAAACTCTATTTCGAAAATACGAATACACATAAAAATACGCATAAAAGCGTAATAAGCGACCATTGCCTCAGATAGTCGTTTTTGACTCGCATTCGGGAGAATCCAGACTAAATCCCGGTTTGACCAACATAACTGAATGTTTTAAAAATTACACCGGAACTTACCGGTACCGAACATAAATTTGTATGTATATTGTATTGTATTGTAAGCCTATATTTTCCCTTTACAGAGATTTAGGCGCTCTCCCCCTACAAGGAAGAATTTGAACCATACTAATTTAGTTACACTTGTTTTCGTATAGATGTCATTTTGAGTGGTCCGTGGTCAGCTTTCCACCTCATACTGACATCTAGGAAACCAAGGTAGTACTAGGGCGGTAAAATTCGGTAAATTTTGCTTAGAGGCCTTTTCGTTCAGGCTTAAGGATTTTTAACGAGCCTGAAAAATCTTAAGACTCGGGACCCACGGCTTAACGTCCCTCCCGGAGGACTTGCTCCTTGGATTTTTCCGTCCTAAAAGACGAACCTAAACGCTAACCTAAGGCGGTATAAGTTCTCTAACCTGTTAAAGAATGAAACGCCCAAAAATTGGTAATATGAATAGTAAATTCTGAAATATATGTGTAAAGTTAATTAGTACATGTTGGCTGCACGGTACATACCGTATGTACTTCAAAATCGTAATATTCAATACATTCAAATAATCGTTAGAAAAATCTAAAAATTGAAGTAAATAACTTGAAAAATGAAACCCGAAGAGATAAAATTTGACAGGAATTAATTGGGGTCCTTAAAATGTCTGGTCACATGTTGGAATGTTTTGCCGGAGTTTCAATAACATGACCCATATCACCATCATCACCAGTTCATAACATCATTAAAATAAAATCAATGAACCCCGTAAAAAACTACATGGTAAAAACGACAATATAAACACATTACATACTACATAAAACTTCCTCCTAGATGCGATGTGACATTAGATGTCCAGAAATAATAAGAAATTAAAGAGCTTTGCATCCAGCAATCTGAAATGGGTTTGAACCAATAACCTACCTAAACCAAGGTAAATGAGCTGAATAAAATAAAAAGCTAAGAACTGATTTTAACAATCAAGTGACAGCATTGTGTTTTATGTTGACATCTATGAAAAAAATCTAATTTGATTGATTTATTCTAAATAAAATAAGGTAATTTAATTAAAATACTTAATATTATTAGTAAATTATGATAATGGGATTAAATTTGGGTGTAAAAGAGAATTTCCTTAATGAATTATTCACATAGGCTAACTATACTATGTTTATCATACTGATTACATTACGCCCAAATTTCACAATGCAGCATTGATTGTGTAAAGTTTCCACAGACCAAGAAGAAGTGGGAGATTTTATTAGTCCATTAATATTAAGAAGGTTTTGAAAATCGTGTAAATGAACTGTGTTTATAACAAATTATCAAGTATAAATAACCCTTTTGCCTTAAGTTTCAGTATACCACTAATTTAATTTGTCATTCGTTTTTCATTTTCGACAAACTCAATCTTTACTAGAATCCCAAAATAACTCATAATATAACTGTCTTGCCATCTATTGACGTCACTTACAACTGTTACAACATGCATTTTTATAAACTCGACAGAGTCGGTATTATAGGTAACTGTTTTACTTTTATTTATCGAATAATATCTTCCAATAATACAATATATTGGTAAATAATTAGTAACTCTTATTTTAAACAGTGTCACAGTCTTTTACTGTATATGGGTATTATTTTACTTCATTTTCTGCTACCTTAATTTTATTTTATATAAAACTTGACAACTCTCTTACGACTATCAAATCAAGAGAATGGCCCTTGTTCTAATTTTATTCTTAACTCTTGTTACTTCAATGCTAGAATTTTATTTCAAAGAACATTCAAGTTAAGAAAAAGTTATCATAACTCACAACTTCTTTTTATATTTGTTATGTGATTTTATTCATTTAAATATAACAACATAGAACTATATGGATTAAAAAGTTAAGTAATTTGTCTATTTATTTGTTTCTTATGGTTGTTACGGCATATTTTATTATAAATTTTATACGTTAATGTTTTCAGGCCAGAAATTTCAGACATCTTGATTTGATCCCAAGTTTTATTTTCGGTAGAAAGCTTTAATACTGTATATCACTTACTATGAACATGACATTGATTGAAATTAGGTTTAGAATTTTTAAAGGTGCACATCTATATTTTTACATATAATACAACTACTGGCGAATCTAATGTCAATTTTAATTACTGCAAACATATGGATCAAATAGAGGAATTAATTAAAAAGTGGTCGAAACTTCATTCCCTTTAACCTATATCAATTGCACATATAGGCTGGAAATAATATTTAGGTTAAAAGAATTTTAAGAACTTTATTATAAATAAATACCATCGAATGTATAATCTGAGATACGTTTATAATGTAATAATTGAATAGCCGCCAGAAAAAGGTTGTAACATTTTTTATTTCTATTCTACATGCCACCGGTGAATATTCGATCTGAGACTAAGCAACATTTAGCGTTGTGTTGGCCAATGTGATAACACAAGTTCCGGCTAGAGCCAATTGCCAACATATAAGGGGATTCTATCCCAAGAGTCCACCTACATTAGTGAGCAAGTTAGAGTGATAAAATGGGCGAGTTAGTACTCCACATTAGTTTAGCGTTCTCTTGTTTGATAGCGGATTTTTGTGATAAGTTGGCTATATATATATATATATATATATATTGGAGCACGTCCCGTTGAAGACCCCTATATCATTACAGGACAATTATTGACAGTATTATATTTCCTTTATTATGTTATTAATCCCCTAACTACTAAAATCTGAGACATCCTAAATATATATATATATAAAATCACGTAATTACCCACATTTTGCAACATTAATTTTTTTTTTCCTTTTTACACGCTTTATATTAGTTTGACCTGTATCTGTCCATCTATCAATATAACGGAATCTTTGAACACGATTTTCACCCACTTAAAAACATTGGATCGAGTTGAAACTTTGTATACTTGTAAAGGACTAATGACAATACAATAATTTCATTTTTGTTTTCTAAAATCCTGGCCAGAATCATCAGAAAATCAAAAAAGTAATAGGTATAATAGGTTTCGGACTTATCGACTTTTTAGTCAATCATTGTAAGAGCTCATTTGGTAGAGCGGTGGACTATAGTCGTATATAATTTCAGGAATCTATAGGTCACTGGTTCAAATCCGGCCCGGTGGATATTTTTAGAAGAGTATTAAGTAATCAAATTTTCATGGGATTCCAGTTTATGACAATCAATTAAACTAAAAATTTTAAAAATAAAAAATAGTTAAAAAAAACTAAAACAACACACTTTATTAAAAAACCGAACTAAAAAATGAAAAATAATTTTAATTTCCAACACGCTTAGGATAAAATTGAAGTGGCCAACAAAAAAATCATCTCTGACACATCTAGAATAAAACTAGAATAATTTTACCATCAAAAGCGTGGGGTGCTTTTTATGGTTTTTACCTTTTCTTCTTAGAGACTTTACTTTTACCAATATCTGTTTATTATCAAATATATTAATTGATATAGAGCACTCCACGCTTTTGTTGTTTTTTTTTGTAGATGACTCTAGTTTTATTCTAGATGTGTTTGAGATGATTTTTTTGTCGACCACTTTAATTTTATCTCAAGTGTGTTGGAAATTAAAATTATTTTTCATTTTTTAGTTCGGTTTTCTAATAAAGTGTGTTGTTTTAGTTTTTTAAAGTATTATTTATTTTTTAATTTTAGTTTGGTTTCCTAATAAAGCGTGTTTAGTTTTTTTAAACTGTTATTTATTTTTATTTGAATTTATGTTGGCATGTGGCATAGAATCCCCTTTACCTTTTTACAAAGTTGATTTTTACATGAAAAAGTATAATTTGCTATGATCAACTTTTGAAAGAAATGAGAGTTATAATCTTGTACTGGACGGCGCGGCGATTCAATTGTATAAAATTATAAATAAGTTCCATATGTTATTTACTATAAGTGAATTGTAAAACAATATAATATTACTATTAATATATTTCCATATATAAATAGACACGATATGACATTAGATGTTAAAGCGTCTATAGAATAAGAATAAAAAAAAAATTATCGTTTTCTAAGGAATAACTGTAAAATGATTTGTGTAATCATTGTTTTGTTTATGATGCAATTGTTTTGATGTAACTTATTAAGCCATATTATTAATGATTTTGACCAAACTTATTAGATAGTGTTTAGGAATAGTGATCCAAGGGGCATTTATTAATTTTACATCAGTCCATCAGAAAAATAGAAGATGGTACTTGATTTAGCTTCTGCTAAAGTTGTTGCTTTGATAATTTTTGCTAAACTACAGTCCTGTAAGGATGCTCTGAGGTGGTATCTCTATATTTGTAATTTGGCGCTTGGGTCACTATTGCAAAGCACCATCCAATTGTAACTATGATAGTTTCATACAAATATTCTAAATACTGATCAACAGTAAAGGTTGTTTATAATTCTGGTATAAAAGGGTGAAACTTCTGGACGAATTGATATGATCGTCATTAATCGACTAAAGTCAACAATGTAAGGTCTGAAAAAAACAAGAACTGGATCTTTGTATGAAGAGAAGAAGACAATTTAGGACCCTATATCCTAATTTAAGACCCAATTATTATAAATTAGAGTTAATCATACAAACAATTTTATTTCTGAATTTTAAGGTTATTATGCAGAATATTTTGTAGACTTCAAAAATAACTATACGATTGGCAAATGCATATAAGATAAAATTGTTCAGAAGATAATTTAGTTTTCCATTGCAGTAGTCAGAAATGATTTCCATGAAAAATTCAAATATTTAAAATGTTTCAGCATAATTATTCTATGTCTAGGTAGCCTATAATTGTATTGATGTTGGTTCTCTCAGATCTCTGATTTAACCATGTAGGCCTAAATATTATTCTTAAACCACTTGAATAAATTCTGTGATTGACTAACCATCACTTTATATTATTCAGTGTCTCTAGGCATCCTCAATTATGTTGTATATATAATCACTTTCCATTACATGTATATGGTCTTATCGGAAATAAATTGCTGATATTTATTAGCAAATTAACTTTTAATGTTTCCGAATGTGGCCATATTTTCACATAGTGTCCATAGAATATGATTGTTTTTATGTTACTAATATGTGACCACAGTATTACCAATTCTCTTTTCGTAACACAAAATAACTAGTGTTTCTTTAATGTGTTTATTTTTATCTTAATGTTTATCTTAATTTGTGCTAAAAACCATAACTGAGATTAAAACATATAAGAATGATCTTACATAGCCTATCATGCACTTTGCGAAAATGTGGTTAGTGAAGGTGACAGAAAATAATAGGCCCTACATGTTTAAACTTCTGTACACAAACTTTTAATCAGAGAAATCTAAGGAAAACGTTCTATAAGATATTTTGATAGCATTGACCCTATGTGAGGTTTTCACTCTTTCCTCATTACAATATTTGTAAATTCTGGATTCTTTTTGTTTGTGCTCATCCAAGTCTGTATGAAATAAATATAATACAAAATTAAATGTTTATTAAATATTGATTATTAATGATAGCTTTAAAAGAGTAGTTTAGAAAAAAAAGTATTAAGTATAAGTTGCAATTAAATTGTTTCAAAATGCAGTTTTATTTTAGTTTTATAAGATAGAAAATATTAATATACTTTGTGTACCTGACAATGTTATCAAGTATTCGTTTATAAATGTTGTATTTTAATAAAATGTTATTCACATTGATATTTTGATTTTTATTACGATAAAACAAAAATTCCTGATAATAAATAATTATATTGTAACCCACTTCTGAGGTTGGGGCGCCTGGAAGGTGGGGTTATGCTGCAGGCCAATACCAGGAGAGAATATCAGAAATGTCGAAATGAGAGAAACTGGTGGCATTGAACAAAATATATTTAATTGAACATGATGCAAACCGCCAAATGGTTCACTTGCCTATAGACGTAGTGTTCATCGTATCTAAATTAAATGTCATATTTGTTGTTGTTTTTTTCTCTCTCCTTTCTCGTTTTTCTTTCGTTTACACTGTTGTTCCTTTTCGTATTACCTTTGTTAACCTTTTTATCTTATTCATACATACAAACACAAGACGGGACACACGCCCAGACCCAAGGTGGAGATTTAAAATCCCCTACCCCGCCGGGAATCGAACCCAGGTCGCCGGAGTGGAAGGTAGGGACTCCACCGACCACGCCACGGCGACGGACTTATCCAATAAGTAAGATCTGCCTTCAGTTAAAGACAGGACATGTTTGCTTATAAACTTGTATATTTAGTTTTTTCATTAACAATAAAACTCTTAATAAATTACAGTATATACCTTATGTATCAGACTGTTAAAACACTAACATATTTCTGCCGTTATAAATAGCGCCAGTGTTTACAAAATTCAAAAAACAATTATTGGAAGTATATTTTGGCAAAAATATTGACTTCTCTAAACTATTTTTGTAATGTTTGAATGTTACAAAATTATATATTTTAAAGATTATGCATTGTAACAGGTGAAAGGAAAAATATAAATTCTGTGGGGTAAAAAAATAATTTTATAAGATTTACAAATTTAATTTTTCACGTGCAAATTCAACAAATTCTAAAAACAATATAGAACAGAATTACACTACACAAACGCTAAAACATACACTCACCTATATTACTCTTCGTACGTAATACATGTACACGTCATTTACGTAACGAGACTGCCTAAGTGATGAGTAAATTACATTAGTCGCCTTCTATCCCAAAGCATGAAAAATACAGTGGTTGCCCCGATCATCAATCCTGTGACAGTTATACTAATTGGTATTTGTCTTTGTAATAGTCAATTGTTGGCTCATATATGGCTTTCTTTTCACAGTCAACTTCCTCAGGTTGATCACTATGAGTCTCAAAACTGATTGTTGGATCTAATACCATACGAATTTTAGAAGATAGTTAAAATGCAATAATAAATATTCGTCTGTTACTTCCATTAGTGGCCACACAATGAACTTCTTCATAAACTTGCAAGGCTTCTGCCATCATATTTCGAATAGTGTGGTGCCGAATGTTTCTCAGTGATTCTCCAAACGGACAAGCCCCAAGGACATGTGCAAGAGTTTCATGCTCTCTGCGACATCTACAGAGAGTATCGTCCCTAGACCTGCCCGCCAAAGAACGCACCGCCGACACACTGGCTTGCATTTTTAATAGCTTCTCTCCATTTGGAACAAGACAATCCCTGTTGATCACGAATCCATTGATTTACTGGTGTACGGGGTGAATCATAAATATGGCTATACGTTTGATCGCGATGTGTGATGAAAATATTACCATTACAGAAAATATGAAATTACCGTTGGAAAGGCAATTATTCAAATTACAACAATGGAATAAAACAAAACAGTGTATAACTTACGTCATTAGTCAAAATGGTGTTGAATATGCAACAGCAAATTACAATTGCTGCATGGGTAATAACGCATGGTAATGATCGTGAGGCCGTAAGACGGGCAAGACGTGAGTTTAAAGTAGCATTGCAGTCGTCAATTGTGGGGAAGTGGAGAAAACGACTGCTGGAAATGGGAAGGATGCCGAAAATCAAACCTCCTGGAAGGCCTCGCATTAGCACGGATGCAGAAAAAACGAAGGTAATTGTGGAGGCGTTCGACACTAGCCCATAAAAATCAACCCGCCAAACTGCACGTGAGCAATGATTTGTTTTGTTCTATTGTTGTAATTTTAAGGATTCCCTTTCCAATGATAACATCATATTTCCTTTAATAATAATAATATTTTCGTCACAAAATGCGATGAAATGTATAGTCATATTTCTGAATCGCTCCGTATATTCATTGTAGAGAACAACGCCTTTTCCTTTATGAGGAAGTTGACTCTAGAGAACTGCTCCTTTGTCTCTTAGTTGTTTCCTGAGTTTCCATGCATCTGGTAGAAGACTTCGAGTATTAATATTGATGTCACTAGGTTCAATGTTAAGGTCTCTCACACATTGTAAACGTTCCTCTTTTAGGTTTCGGAGAGTAGCAATGTTTAAATGCTGTAATTTTGTTTCCCACGTTGCACAAAATAATCCAAGTCCTTTATTCCAACGTTCAGTATATAACATGTGATCAGGAACATCCATCGGAAGATGTAAAATTTCTTTAAGTCGACTTCTCAAAAGATTATCACAATTCACTAAAACTGTAATTAAAAACATTTCTGACTGTAAAAAACGACAAAACGTCGGAATGCAACAGATCCTTTGGAAAATACAACCCTAGAGACTATTCACACTATATACACTCAAAATGACTAGATCCATGTACATACAAATACAAAAAGCTCACTAACATACTGAAAATGGTGCTGGCGTAGATGAAACATAACCCCTCTTTTTATTCTACTGTCATTCTAGCAAACGAACAAATTTTGCTGGTGAGGTACATGGTATAAAAACTATTTGAAAACCTCCTAATAAGATTATATAACTTTTCCAGATTAATTCTCCTATCGGACCCAAAATCATCTCTTCAATCAGCTTATCGCCGAACAATGGTGTGACATATCTCGACTTCATAATTACGTAAAATTCTGCAGTATATTTCATCACATTGTGGAATCTTGGGCAATGAAAAAGCGGATCTCATTGCGAATACAGGTTCCCTGATAACACAATCACCAACATACAAAATCAAAAACCAAGGACATTAACTTCTCCCTTCCTAACCTAACAAAATTAATTATGTGTATATTATTTACTGGAGTGTACACTAATCTGATATACACTAACACTAACCTAACAAAAATATGTGCAATTCATGTCGATGGTGGCAACATTAGAAGAGGAGGGAAAACAGCTAGTGAATTTCACAATATTGCTTAAAAATGTCGTAATATTAAAGTGTTCCTCGTAAATAAATAAATACCTGAGGTAGCTACAGGTAGTGAATTTTCTTCCGATTCTAATCTTGGAGTTGCAGGTGATAAACAAGTACTGTTTTAGATTTATCGTTAGAAGAAATAGACTGGTTGTCGTCTTATCTCAAAACGCCTAGTTCTGTAGTTTCTTTCTCTATATTTTCACTCTTGTTTGCGTTGATTGATTCTGCCTCCGATGTTTGGTGAAACTACTGAGATGGACGGTTGCACAAAGTTTTTCCAGTTTACCTATTTGTGATTTTTGGAATTCTTTCAATTTTATTTTGAGGTTTTCTCAGCCCCGATTTCGAATTTCTGCCCTCTGTATCTATCACGGCTTGCCATAATCACGTCCCTTATAAAACAAACAACAAATATGACAATGAAACATTTGAATTGAATTTCTCTACTCTTTAACGTCATCGGTGCAAACATCATGCCGGCACGTTGACGTAACCGTTGGGTAATGTCGCTACTTTGTTTCAACCGGCCATGTCCACATGAATATGTCGCATGGCCAACCCATAACGTTACCGATCATTGCTTCACACGCTCGGCGCGAGGCCTACAGCAACCGCTACAGCTGACACACACTCACGACGGTCCTGTCTAGGGGAAACATGTATTGAACATGATACTAGTAGTCACTTGTTCTCTGATCGAACATTCACAGGTGGCATTGAATAGCCTTACTTTATTTTAATGGAATTCCTTTTAAATTAGGCCTAATACTTGTTGCTGATGATTAAGGACAAATGGAGTACATCTGAACATATACTTACTGTAAGTCCCAAATAACACAAGTACCATCAGAACTGGCACTGACAGCCTCTCTGTCTGTCTTGGATATTCTTACGCAGGTAACAGGGGCTTTATGTTCCTGCAGGACTCCTTCCAATTTCTGGTAAGTTCCTCTTATTCCCCACACTCTCACTTGACCCTCCCTTCCATCACTCACTATGCACCTCCAACAGTTTGTCATCGCTATCGCAGTCACACCTTTGTTATGTGCGTTGTGAATCTCGTAAATCAGCCTTCCTGTCTCTGGAGTGAACGCTCTGATCTCTCCATCATTCCATCCTGTCCATCAACACAGTGTAAATTAACTAATTCAATAAAAATAAAACTGTTAAAGTTTTATAGTAATAATAATAATAATAATAATAATAATAATAATAATAAATGATAGATAGATAGATAGATAGATAGATAGATAGATAGATAGATAGATAGATAGATAGATAGATAGATAGATCATCGATTGATTAATGTCTTTGACATCGTCCGATTCCTAATAGCCAATTTTGTCGGTCCATCCAATCTCCTAGTTATAGATGTTTCTCCTTCATATATAAACATATTCCCTGACTCCAGGAGGTTTTAGGTCTTCCTCTGCTTCGTCTTCCCTCAGGTTTCCATTCCAAAACAGATTTTGGTAGTCGATCCTCTTCCATTCGCTGGACATGTCCGTACCATCTTAATTGCTGAGTTTTAATATAATCTAAATAATAATAATAGTAGTAATAATAATAATAATAATAATAATAATAATAATAATAATAATAATAATAATAATGTTTTATTTTAGCTGGCAGAGTTAAGGCCATAAGGCCTTCTCTTCCACTCAACCAGCGAATAGTAAAACTATACAAAAAATACATACATTTTACAGTTTTAAGATATTAAAATACAGACTAAACAAAATACAATGATGATGTGATCTAATACTAGCTAATACTAACAAAAACATGGAATATAATAAAATTAAAATGATATAAAATAAAATAAGTAGCTTCCTTACTTACTTACTCACTGGCTCTATCGAACCCGTAGGTTCATGGTCGCACGGACATAAGCTCTCCATACATCCCTATCCTGAGCTAATGCTTTCCAATCATTTCTTGTATAATCTACTTCCCTCAAATCATAGTTAATGTTATTCTCCCACCTGATTCTTGGTCTACCAACTGAGCGTTTTCCCTCTGACTTTCCTACAAGAAGCTTCCATGCAAGTCTCTCATTCCCCATACGTGCAACATGTCCTACCCATCGCAGTCTACGAGACTTAACTGTTCTTATTATATCTGGCTTCCTATAAAGACCATGTAGTTCATTGTTATGTAGTCTTCTCCATTTACCTGTCTGTTCATCTCTCTTTGGTCCAAAAATGTTCCTAATAACTTTATTCTCGAATACTTGTAAGTAGCTTCCTATATGATTATTTATAGAATGCTGTATATACTTGTTATGCAGTTAATGTTCTCATTGTGTCGAACTTAAGATATCAGTTAATTTGTATTTAAATAATGATAGTGATTGACAGTCCCTGACATGACTGGGAAGTGAGTTCCATGTTCTAGTCATATATATTGTGTAAGATTCAGAGTATAGACATGTTCCGTGCTGTGGTATGAAAAGTAAAGAAGAGTCTTGTGATCTTGTTCCTTAATTGTGTTGAGCCGATACATTTTAAAAACGTGTTGTTAAATAACTTGGTAAATATGTGTGCAGAATTTGGAATAGTAAGGTATGTGAATGTAAAGTTCTTCTGTCATTTAGGCATAGCCATGATAAGGCCTGAAATGAAGGAGACACGTGGTCATAACGACGGAGATTGAAAATAAATCGAATGCACGCATTATGAGCATGCTGTAGTCTGTCAGATAGATAAGTTGTCAGATTAGTCAGTAATATGAGGCAGTAGTCGAAGTGTGGCATTATAAGAGTCTGTACAAGTATTTGTTTTAATTTTGTAGGAAGGAAGTTTTTAAAACTATTTAGGGAATGAAGAATTGAGAACACATTCTTGCAGATATTATTCACCTGGATTTTCCAGTCTAGGTGTTGGTCCATGTAGATACCCAGATTTTTTACTACTGAGCTGTAGGGGATGTTTTTGTCGTTTAGGAGAATGGTAGGGATATTTTCGTAATGTATAATGCTTTGGATTCGCCGATGTCCTATAATTATGCACTGTGTCTTGTCAGCATTAAGATTAAGTCCATGTTTTCTCGACCAATTGGGAAATTGAGACCAGGTCACTATTTAGTTTGTCTAGTGTGTCATGTACATCATCAGGATGGAAGTGAATGTAAATTTACAAATCGTCAGCGTATAGGTGATGTCGACAATAAGTAAGTCCAGTGGATATGTAGTTAATATAGATAGAGAATAGAAGTGGTCCTAACACTGAACCTTGATGGACTCCACCCTTCAGTGATAGCCACGATGAGGAAAGTTCTGCATTGGATACACATTGCTGGCGATCATGAATGTAGGATCCAAGCCAGTTAACAGCATTTTCCGAAAGATTCAGAGCGCGTAATTTTGCTATTAGTATGCCAGTGTCAACAGTGTCGAAAGCTTTACTGAAGTCCAAGAGTGTAAATATTGTCATGTGGCCATTGTCCATTGCTTCCCGCGCATCTTCGGCAACTTTAAAAAGTGCGCTTGCCGTACTATGGCCTGTCCTAAAACCTGATTGATGTGGGTCGAATATGTTGTGTGTGTTAAGGTAATCAATTAATTGTCCATGAACAATGCGCTCCAAGGCCTTAGATAGGACTGGGAGGATGCTGATTGGTCTAAAGCCGTTTGATGTTACGGGTAATTTAATTTTAGGGATTTGTCTGATTATAGTTTTTTTCCAAAGTTCGGGGTAAGTTGAGGTCATCATTGAGGCATTAAATATATTGGTTACAGTTGGGAGTATGACATGGAGTATTTTCTTTAAAAAGTCGATGCTTATATTGTCTATACCTTGCGTCTTAGTTCTAATGCGGTCCAGGGATAGTTTAACGTCGATTTCCACTATATAGAAAACAAATTCTCGGAAGGAGTAGGTGTGGATAGGAGCTCGTCTATAGTTTGTTGTTTGGTCGTAGTGTTTATGTTAAGTGTGGCGTACGATGTGAAATGATGGTTTAGATCGTCCAATGATATGTTAATACCCTCTCCTTTGGTTGTCGGCTGCCATAGACCCATTAAGAGATAGCCCACTATAGAGATGACCAAGATGACCCAACGGCAATGTTATTCAGTGATGCCTAGACTACAAAGACCTCAAGCGTTGGCAGAAAAAACTAATCGATTACAGCTTACTGTATTATCGACAAAGCTATTTGCGCCATCTATCGACGTAAGTGTAATTAGTGTTGAACCCGGTGGAACGGTCGTCATTTAAGGTGTTAACAATACCACCTCAAACAATTTATAAAATAATAATGAATCACCTCATATTTTTGTAAAAGTCAGGACCGATTGCAAAGCAATCTCTCCTTCCAAACCGGTCCAGTACTTTTACAAAAATATGAGGTGAGGTGTAAAATCTGACTCATTTAATGTTTTGTTAAATCTGTGTTACTTCCTAAATATATCAATTCATAAAATTCTTCTCAATTTCCAAGACAATTTTGTATTTAGCCAATGCAATTCTGAATGTATTCCAAACAAATTCAGGTGTACATTTTTCTCTTGAAATAAAATCAGAAAAAGTTGACGAATCTTAGGAAATTGGAAGAATATTTTCAATCCTTGTATTTAAAGTATTCATACCAATTAATTCTTCAACATTTTTGGGATTCATTGATCTAATACGTTTCCACATATCACTTGCATTTGTGTTTGGATCAATGAGACTATGAGCATACCGCAACCTAGTGTCCCTAATGATTTGATTAGTTTTGTTTCTTAATGTCTTATATTGTCTTAAGTTAGCGTCATTTTTGTCTCGTCTATATTTTCGAAAAGCAGCATCCATTTCAGCCATCAGTAGTCGAATTCCGTGGGTCATCTAGGGAGCTGGAGATTTAGTATTTCGTCTATGTGTCCACAGACGAAGTGAATGAAAGCAATAGGTATTCCATACGTCATGAATGTTCCTTTATTCTCAGGTAGGCCATTGTATCGCTTGCAATTCCCCGTGCCCCCCTTCGTCCCGTGCTTTCATTCTCTTCGTCTGTGAACTATAGTCTTCAAGGGGGCATGTTTGTCTTAAAGTTCTAATATCATATTGTTAAATTTAAGCAATTTTTCGTCAATTGTGCGTATGGTCCAAATGTCATGTCACAGCATCTCGATAGCGTCTGCAATTAGAGCTTGTTGGTTAATATTTTTTTTTTAAGTTTCGGTACGTCAATAATTTAGGACGAGTCCTAGGACACTGGAGAGAGTATTCGCTATATACTCGTATGATGTCATGGGCTGATATGCCGGGGACAGGTATTTGTCCATAGTCCACAGTGTTCTATGAATTTGTCGTGGCTACGATGTCTATCAATGTCGTGGATGTATGATGGGTTGGTTGTAAAGGTAATTGCATGCGTGAAATAATGCTGTAGTTCTGATGATGATGATGATGATGATGATGACGAGGAAGAAAGTAAGTCAGAGTTAAAGTCGCCCATTACTATAATAATATGTAAACTTAATAAAGGTCACTAAGATACTCTACTTTCGGTTGTTTATACATCACGCACAGGAGACATCTCTGTAAACTAGCTGAAATTTCAATGAAGAGGAATTCTGGTCGTGCATTGTAATCAGGGGAGGAGTGAAGAATAACTTTGGGCTCCAAAATAACAACGCTTAATGTAACTGTTCTGCCATCTATTGACGTCACTTACAACTGTTACAACATGTATTTTTATAAACTCGACAGAGTCGGTATTATAGGTAACTGTTTTACTTTTATTTATCGAATAATATCTTCCAATAATACAATATATTGGTAAATAATTAGTAACTCTTTTTTTTAAACAGTGTCACAGTCTTTTACTGTATATGGGTATTATTTTACTTCATTTTCTGCTACCTTATTTTTTTTATATAAAACTTGACAACTCTCTTACGACTATCAAATCAAGAGAATGGCCCTTGTTCTAATTTTATTTTTAACTCTTGTTACTTCAATACTAGAATTTTATTTTAATGAACGTTCAAGTTAAGAAAAAGTTATAACTTAAAATTTGTTTTATATTTGTTATGTGATTTTATTAATTTAAATATAATAAAATAGAACAATATGGAATAAAAAGTTAAGTAATTTGTCTATTATTTGTTTCTTATGGCTGTTACGGCATGTTTGAATATAGATTGTATACGTTAATGTTTACAGGCCGGAAATTTCAGACATCTTGATTTGATCCCAAGTTTTATTTTCGGTAGAAAGCTTTAATACTGTATATCATTTACTATGAACATGACATTGACTAAAATTAGGTTTAGAATGTATGATGGGTGCACAACTATATTTTTACATATAATGCAGCTACTGGCGAATCTAATGTTCATTTTGAATAATGCAAACAAATGGAACAAATAGAGGAATTAATTAAAAAGTGGTCGAAACTTCATTCCCTTTAACCTATATGAATTGCACATATAGGCTGGAAATAATATTTAGGTTAAAAGAATTTTAAGAACTTATTTATAAATAATCACCATCGAATGTATAATCTGAGATACGTTTATAATGTAATAATTGAATAGCCGCCAGAAAAAGGTTGTAACATTTTTTTTTCTATTCTACATGCCACCGGTGAATATTCGATCTGAGACTAAGTAACATTTAGCGTTGTGTTGGCCAATGTGATAACACAAGTTCCGGCTAGAGCCAATTGCCAACATATAAGGGGATTCTATCCCAAGAGTCCACCTACATTAGTGAGCAAGTTAGGGTGATAAAATGGGCGAGTTAGTACACCACATTAGTTTAGCGTTCTCTTGTTCAATAGCAGATTTTTGTGATTAGTTGGCTACACTGTCTGAGCAATCGCTAATACACATTTTGCATTTAAAATATACTGATTTTAGGTTATTTTGAGCTCAATTGTAAACTTCATTTTAAATAATTTTTCACATTATTATTGAAAAAAAATCAAACATATTTATATCACGTAATTATTCACTAACTGCACACAATAAACTGAGTGCTTTTCCTTTTTTTTATTTTAATTTATGTTGGCATGTGGCATAGAATCCCCTTTATTTTTTCAAAGTTGATTTTTACATGAAAAAGTATAGTTTGCTATTATCAACTTTTGAAAAAAATGAGAGTTATAATCTTGTACTGGGCGGCGCGGCGCTGCGATTCAATTGTATAAAATTATAAACAAGTTCCACATGTTCTTTTCTACAAGTGAATTGTAAAACAAAATAATATTACTATTAATATACTTCTATATATAAATAGAAGCGATATGACATTAGATGTTAATCGTCTATAAAATAAGAATGAAAAAAATATTATTATCGTTTTCTAAGGAATAAATGTGAAATGGTTTGTGTAATCATTGTTTTATTCATGACGCAATTGCTTTGATGTAGCTTATTAAGCTATATTATTAATGATTTTGACCGAATTGATTAGATAGTGTTTACGAATAGTGATCCAAGGAACATGTATTCATTTTACATCAGTCCATCACAAAAATAGGAGATGATGCTTGGTTTAGTTCCGCTAAAGTTGTTGCTTTGCTAATTTTTGCTAAACTACAGTCCTGTAAGGATGCTCTGAGGTGGTTATCTCAATATTTGTATTTTGGTAAATTTTTCCTCATCTGTAAGACAAATGTCGGTAAACTTTATCGTCCAAATAGTAGTACCAGAACACTATCTGGCCATCATAATGCATTGTCACATTCGCCTTGTTCAGTATAAATGTGTGATTGAAAGGCGTGTCTTGTCTTAAATGTTCGTGTTGTCCCGGAGGTGGCCCCGGATTGAGCTGACTCCTCATTCGGCGAAGCCCTCCGCGTTCTTGTATGCTTAAATAAAGTATGTATATGTTCCAAAGTTTAAACATGCTATACAGACAGGTCGTTTCACTGCAAAATCCGGGAGACATAGGAAACCTAAAAAGGGAGAGGATAACCCTTTAATTGGTGAAATTAAAATTCCAATGCCAGTTTATTTAAGTGCTTCGGCCTGAAGTGAAAACAAATCGTGCATAACCATAATTTATTTTGTGTATATTGTTGTATCATTTGATACAAATTAAAACAATTTTTACTGATTCATTTTTCCACTATTTATTATGACTATTTAACTCATGCCCCAAATGGGAGTCAATGACCAGTCCCATTTCAATGATTTTTATTTACAACCAATCATAGTCGTGTTTCGCCTAAAATTTACCAACTAAAGTTTATCATAATAAAGAAAGCACCTCCTTTTTAACATTCTGAATAGGTAATAGCATTGTTTTGCAGTGACTGACTCTCCAAGAAATACGGCTACCAGACTGTATATATAGTGCATGAATGTCAACAGAAAGCGCATACGAGAGATAATATAAACACATTTGTAACAATTGATTATACCACAAAAAAACACTGTTTGCACTTTCTTAAACGAATTATTTTCCAGGAAATGACGCAGAAAAATATAATTGACATATTTACATCATAGGACATCAGAAATTAATTAATACCTATAACGTTGGTTATACATTTCTCCGCTAGGGCGCATTCTTACAACATTGCGATCTTTTAGCAATAAATAATACTATGATCTGGTTGCAGTGATGAACAAAAGAAGCAAATGAAGCGTACCAATCGTTTCTCATTTGTTTTCAAACATCGCCGTTTACATTAAATACGAGTACATAAATATTTTAAAATAACTATATTTAAAAAATGATTTGTGAGTATACAGCTTAAATAGTCGTTAAATTCGTTAAATAGTCCTAACAAATGCCACTCTTGATTTCCAAATTCTCTAGATAAATTGGAAATCACTCGTGACATTACTTATGAATATCAAATAAATAAAACCACTGTATCTTATAGTGTCATTTTAAGGCTTAAACCAAGGATAAGAAATAAGGGAAGAAATCTAACAATGTGGTAAATATTTCACAGACAGGTTATTTTGAATAATTTGTTCACTGAATTATATATAAACAGTAAACTAAACGATTTCCATATATATTGTTTTACATACATAGTCAATTATTAGCCATTTTGAAGACGGCTCCTTGTATACTAGTTTCACACATGTAGTGATGTTTGTTAAACAGGGCCTGCGGGAGGCGAGGTCTTCATTCTAGTTTTATAAACACGAAACTAATTCAATTTTAAACTATGAACCGTACAAAATGTCGAATATAGTATAGTATTTCACTTTCAATGCAAAAAGTGTAAATTAATCAAATCGAAGAAATCTGACATCTGGTAATGATACATTTTTGGTCCGAGACGAATTGGATTAGATGAAAAAAAAAAAGGCTATTCCAACAAATCCTAAAGATAAAATAGTCATTAAATTTCTTTAACGCTAGGTGCCCTGATGTAAATTATTTCCGAGTAGATTATATTATATTTCTCGTCCATAACCAATTTATTTTATTCGCCTAAGATTCCTTTGATATTAACTGACAAAAATGGCTAGTAATTTGTCTGGTTTCGTGTAAAATCATAAAATTCTTAATATTTTTTTTTTGCAAAATTCATAATAAAAAAATTAATTCATAATGATTAAATAAATATATAAATTTTCTTGCTACCTACATTACCATAGACCTCTTTCAAATTGCACTGCATATAAAACTCTTATTACTTTTCTAAAAAAATAACAATGCAAAAGATCACTCAGCCTTCTCAATAAAATAAGCTATGACATTTGAACGTTGCGGTTTAACAATAGCATCACGGTTACGTGGTTACGGCATGTATAATATTTCAAAATTTGTTTTGCTGTAAAAATAATTACAATTTCGCGTTCTTTTATTTCAGGAAAATCGGAATTACCATAAACATGATCAAAGTATTTTCTTTCAAAACGTAAATGAATAAGTGAAAACGTTAAATGGGGCTGTGAATTAAAAATATTGCGTGAAGAATTTCGCTAAAATACAAGGTAAGTTAGTTCCATTTAAAAGATAAAACAATGTTAGTATGTAGAATTAGAATATAGACATAGAAGCGCAGTAGAAGTTCATTAGAGAACTGGGTAGATACATAAGAAAGAGAAAGAGAGAAGAAAAGGAAAAGATGCATCATTTTAAATGGTTCATCCAGTTGTTCTGATATTGCTTTGTGAAACTATATTTAAAAAAAAACAGAATGACAACAGATCTACAGATAATAGCAATGACATATGTGATTGAAAACTAGTGAAGATAGAAAAACTGAAAACCTTTTTATAAGTCTAAAATTGGAGTTAAATGTGTCTAAAATGACGTCAAAATTTAATAAACTAGACATTATTCAGTAAAACTAGGCATTTCAGGCATATGACAAAAAATCAAACATATCTATTTCACTGAAATTAACAAACTGATCTCTGAAATACACAAAAAAAGAATATTTAAGAAATGAGGTAGACAACTGCATTATAAACACATCAGCACTAATTAATGTAATGAAAAAAGATAAACGTATTTTTAAGTTTTTCAAATTCAGTTAAAAGTTCATTCTTTTCCATAATTATCTACACACTACCTCATCAGATTTTCTTCTAAATTTTCCACAGTTAAATATTGTCTTTTGTCAGTAAGAATCATTTTTGAATGCAGCAAAATTTATTTCTACTGAAAATACGTCTAAGGAGCAAATTTTAAATGAGTGCAGTACAGTAGAAACATCAATACCTACTGGAACATTTGCCATTTTCCCCAGTATCTTTCTTGACACTTGAAACGCATATATTCTTATCTAGTACATTGTCAAACTTACTTTAAACTTTTTTCCCAATTTTGCACAAGACATAACACAATTCCAAGTCTTCTATCTTTCTCTAGAGACGGGCTATTATTTATTTTTTCCATGTATGTGTATAGCGAAGCTCAGAGGTACTGTAGAGCACAAAGAGTAATATTCAAATGTTTGGTCTTCATTCCCTTCTTAAATCTGACTATTCAAATTCTGTCCTAAATGCGATATCTCCGGGAATTACAGGAGAGATATAAGCCTATTGCAAATGTCACAACTTACAAAAAATTAGCCCATCCACATCTACTTGAAATACTTCTACATGGATAATTTCTTCTTTTAAACCATGTTGTTGTTAAACCATGTCCATAAGTTATTTTATTCTGCAGGTTGATTCCAGAGATCCGTTTCTAATCTGTTGATGCATTGGAATATATGACGTGGTGATGCTTGTTTTGTTTTACACTTTGGGCAGATTGGAAATGTCTTCTTGTCGTATATTACTTTAAGAGTTCTAATGTGTCCTGTTTTAAGTCTTGCTATAAGTATCTTTTTTTTTCATTGCAGTCTCCATGCTTTTAATGATTCTACCACACCATTCTTGGCCTATCTACTGGCTGCCTTTGTTTTTCCTACAATAAGTTCCTCTCTTTTATTTTTAAAATGTGCCACATATCTTGCATGTCAGAGTCTACAAGCCTTAACTATTCTTATTACATCTGGTTTCCTATCAATATCATGAAATTCACTGTTACGTAGGCCCTACTCTCTTCCATTCACCTGTGTGTAAATCCCTCTTTGTTCCAAACATCTTCCTAAACACTTATTCTCAAATAAACACAATTGTTTCTTATGTCTTAAAATAACAGTACTGTTACCATTTAATATAACTTGAAGAATCGCCGGTTTATACCTTAATAATACAATATGTTTTCAGAGAATTTGGGATGACAACAGTCTCTATCATGCATTTATGTTTTATGTATTTCTATAGTTGAATCTATGTATAAATTATTTGTTTGTTATTAACGTTCCAAGGTATTTTAATTCCGTCACTTCATCAAAACGTTCTGAGGAAAAGACATCGGTCTTGTAAGGAGGATAACACAGCTCACAACTCGTGCCGATGGTTTAGAAAGGTGGATTGCTCAGCCACCTATTACCTCAAATACTTCCTAAGGCCTGCAGTGGAGTCATTTTACGTACACCTATGATTTTATTCAGTTTTTTTTTTTTTACTTTTCTTTTTCCTTTCTTGAACATTTTTCAATATCATCATCATCTTCTTCTTCTTCTTTTTCTTCTTCTTCTTTTCGTGTAGTTCTGAAAGTACTGATACGATCTACTTTTTTTTCCGACCCAAAGATCTTATACCTTTTGATCAGAACTTTACAAAATTATCTTAGGAATCCTGAATTTGGTCATACGGTCCACATATTCATGTATTTTTCTTATATATGAGTACATATTTACACAAAGGCGCGCGCACACACACAGGCCCAGATGGAAAGCTCTTAATTCTCTTTAGTGAAAAAACCTGATGTCCAAGTTCAAGAATCTAACCCTGGGAACGTGTCTACAAGGCCACGAGGCCTATCAATATCCATATATTGATTTCTCAAATATTTTCATAAAATTATATATTTTGTACGTTGCCCATGTTTACTTGATTGCTATTTTTAACTTTTGCATGTTATTTTATTTTATCAGGGTAAACGCCTATTATCCAGTTTAAAAAATAACTGCAATAATCGAGTTACCATGGTTAACTGAAACTTGGACTACAATCTGCATGTTCATGTGATTGTGAAGTTCGATTTATAGTTTGTGTCTACACACGCTCCACAAATATTATTTGTCTTCATTAAGAACATTTTGTACCAAATTACAAGATATTAAGGTACAAATTTTCCAAGCTTCTTCTCTTTAAGTCAGATACACATTAAATTCCATTATACATTAAGTCAACAAAATCAAGTAAGTCAACAAAATCAAGTACACAATTATTTTAACATATCTAAATGGTACAAAGAATAGGATGCCGGTAGGCAAACAGTTTACAGATACTTTTGAAATTCACTATTTAATTTTGTAATAGAGCTTGCCACCAAATCTGTAGAGGATAAATAAAGCTTACAACTCATAGTATTAATAAAAGCTGTTAGCTTATGCTGATGATGTATTATTAAGCGATAGCGAGGAGATACTACGGGCTAACATGCACATCTATTTAGTAACACTAAGACATTGGGACTGGAAGTAAATATCATTAAAACTAAATATATGTTTACACATAGAAATACATTATATAATGGAAAAGAAAAGTTAACGATAAATGTGGACAATATTGAAGAAGTGACTGAACTCAAATACCTGGAAAAAAATACAAATACGAATAAGATACAGAACGAAATCAAACACAGGCTCAATTCTGGAAATGCGTGCTATTAACGTTTAAAATGATTCTTGAAAAAAAAACTGGAAATATATAAAACTGTTATATTAAATGGATACAAAACAACGACTCTAACTTTAAGGGAGGAGAAAAGATTACGAGTATTTGAAAAATCAAGTTCTTAGATTTTTTTATCAAAGAGAGACGAACAAACAGACGAATGAAGAAGACTATATGACAGTGAGCTACATGATCTTTATGGAAAATCAGATGTAATAAGAATACTTAATTCTCTAATTTCGTAGACTGGAGCGGACCGCACGTGTAGCAAGAATGAGGAATGAAAGGGGAGCATGAAACATGATTGTAGGAAAATCAGAGGGAAAATGCCCTGTAGGTAGGCCGAGAATGAAGTGGGAGAAAGACATTAACCATGGTTTGAGGAAGGTAAATTACAAAATGGATGATAGGAATAGGGAAGTTTGGAGAGTTTACATCCGTGTGGACATGAACCTACTGGTTCCAAATTGCCAGAGAGTTAGTATTTTAGTTATCAAGTTCGCAATATACGTAAGAACTTAAAAAAAAGGTTGTTTAATTTATTTTTATAAGCTCATAAAACACTAATGCCTTTCTAAGAAATAAAATTTTCAAATTGTGTTAGTACGAGCATATCATTTACTGTTATACGTTCTGCATATAGACCTAGAATATATCTAATATTATAACTAACTGACTAAATCACTGCCTCTGTCAGTCCCGTAGGTTCATGGCAGTGCAAACACATTCCTATAATGAACTCAAGTTTTCCAATCATTTCCTGTGCAATTCACTTTATTCAAATCAAACATTATTCTCTCATTTGATTATTAGGCCTAATAACAGGACGCGCTTCCCTTCATGTTTTCGTAAAATGCCCTTCTTCCATTCTCTATTCTTGTCATATGTTCTGCCTATTGCAGTCTATGATACTTATTTGTTCACATTACAAATAGTTTCTCATAAAGATATGTAGCAAAATGTTAGTCTTCTCAGTTCACCTGTCCGTTCATCTCTCCTGAACATGAAAATTATGTCAGTTTTTTTCCATCTCCTCGGCACAGCTACATCTCCTCCCAACTTACTGCGGGCTATTTACTACAAGCAACTGGCTGCGAAATCTGTTAAGTAGAGTAATTTACATGCCGTTTTACTACACATTGTAAATGAGCTAGCACCAATTCCAATTGCATATTCAATCCACCTAAAAGAGACGCACAGTACCATGAAAGTACTCCTTCAAAATGTGAAGACTGAAGAACACAGAGACTTAAAGTGATTGGCATCCCTCTCGACCAAGCAAATAGGATACACCAAGATGCCTTGATATATGTTTGAAATGGAACAATAGAGCATATCATGAGCATTGAAGTAGGAGAGAGTGGCATAAATAGGAGAACCAGCTAGTGGAATCGAAAAACATTATGAATAAGCATTTGGTAGATCCACATCACATTTTACTGACTCCGACGCACATAAAATTAGGACTGAAGAACCAGTATGTGAGAGCATTGGACAAAACAGGTTTCTAATACCCGTATAGCCAATTCCCAAATACAGGGTATAACAGGAACACGCCGACAAAATGATAGGGATGATAGGCCATGCAGAGAGGATTTTTGTGAAGGAACATATAGTCGCAAACACGTCATTTATGAGTTATGGAAGATGAATGTGTTCACCCATAAGCGTCGGAATTGAATACAAACAATTGAACACATATCATTATATTGAAAATACATGTTTTTACAATAAGTGTTCAAACAGTCGACCCTGTGCCTCATTGCATATTTGATATCGTCGCAGTAACGATCGGCCAGCACGGTCGATAATGGCATGATTCTTTTTGACGTCGTCAAAACACTTTTTGTTTGAGCACTTATTGTAAAAACATGCCTTTTTCAATAAAATGGTACTGTACAATTGTCTGTATTCAATTCCGATCCTTACGGGTGAACACCTTCATCTGCGCATAACTCATAAACGACGTGCTTGCGACTATATGTTCCTTCACAAAAAATAATCCTCTCCGCATGGCCTATCATCCCTATCATTTTGTCGGTGAGGTCCTGTTACACCCCGTATATTAGCTGCACAGTCAAAAAAAGGGATACTTGTTGGACCAGATGATGTCTGATGAACACTTTATATAATAGTAATCATGTGAAAATAAAAAAAAAGCTGTGTATCTTTTCGTTGTCCAGATAAGTAGCCTGATTACACGGAAGTAGTGGAAGATATGCTAGATAAGTTTAAACAGTCAGGATGCAGGGTGAGCTTAAAACTACTTTTCTAATGTCGCATATAGACCATTTTCAGAACAATTTGGCCAACACACCAGAAACTGGAACACCATTATCAACGTCGCTGGGGAATAAACATGACGTCTGACACCGCTGGGGCATCAAACATAAAGAAGAAGTGACACACAAACAGAACGGCATTTAACGACCACTCATAGACTACCGTCAACGGAAATACCTCCGCATAGTGTAAGTGTTCACATCACAATATTTGCTTTTTTAATATCATAAAATGTCTCTCACGTTACTTTCTTACCAATTTGTGTATTCCATTTTGCCTCCAGTTTCCTATATCTAATTGCTTTCCGATTTCATTAGCTATAGGTTAGGATGATTATGATGATTATGCCAAAAACTGACGTGCTGTAGAGAAACAGGCTTCCGTTTCCTGATCAGTGCAATCGATTTAGTCAGGAAATCACATTTTCATCCAAACCTCAGACAAAAAGGTAAAAAATTGTCGATCTGTGTAATTATGTATTTTACTTAAATATGTAACTTAGACCTAGTACGAGTGGGTAAGACTAATAAATACTATATTATAAATGTATCTAACCCCTTTTAAGAGATAGACAAGGGATTAAGACATTAACTATGCCAGTTAAATGTGTATAATAATAATAATAATAATAATAATAAAATAATAATAATAATAATAATAATAATAATAATAATAATAATAATAATAATCCCACTACAGGCCTCGGGGGACCCTTGGGGTAGTGGGAGGTTAAGGCTCCCACTTTTTCTAGACAATCGGCACTTGATGTCAACCGGGTTGTCAGCCCTGCGTGACGGCCGCATTTACCCCCAGAACAAGCGTCTGGTACTCATTTCAGTTAGAGGCTGAGTCGACCCCAGGGCCATAGTGCCGCCAGAAGGTTTGGGTCAGTTTAAAAATCCTGACCCCACCGGGACTTGAACCCTCGATCTTCCGACTTGTAGCGCAGTGCCTTAACCACTACGCTACGCCATTATTATTAGTGTTATTATTATTGTTACTGATGGTATTATTATTTTTAGGACTAAAAATTAAGCCTACAACATTGTATAATGAGAATTAAGTCTTCTGACACCATTTTGTCTTGGTTCAACATACAAACAGCTGAAATACGTATATAGTACATGCTGCATTGATGGTATGGATGATGCCTGATGATATATGAACCTGGACTCGGAAGATTACCTACAACTCTCATTCCATTTGTACAGGGACAGTGTTTCAAGTTGCACTGCTCAGGACAGTAATTGTCCGAATAAATAATTTTAAAAAAATATGCATTATTGAAATACTTGAATATGAAAACAGATGGAAACCAAATTGAATAAAAAAAGAAAAGAAAAGGAGATAAATGCCCTTGCTCGTAGAGAAATTAGAAAAATTAAAAGGAGTACGTAGGAAACATATCTTAGTGACTTGGAACATGATATACATGGACAAGATAAAGCCTATACGATTTTAAAACACTTTAATAATCACGAAAAGATCAACCAAAATTGAACATAATTTCTGAGGATTGATGGTCATCTTATTTTAAACATCTTTGTACGGAACAAATAGATGATGAGGAAATAAATTTGTCATTAATTGATGAAAATATAAATCCTATTTCTTTCGAAGAACTAATAACTGTTATCAATCCTTTTAAAACAAAAACAAAAAACTCCTGGAATTGATAATATTAACAATGAACTAATAAGATATGACTCTATTCAACTAAAACAACGTCACTTAGATTTGATGAATATATGCTGGGAGACTGGTTATATCCCAGAAGAATGGAAGATGCCTAAAATATATCCAATTTATAAAAAGGGAGATTGTCAAATCAGTGAAAATTATACAGGCACAAATGTCTTGGGTATCTGTTATAAAATCTATGCATCTATATTGAAAAACAGTTTAAATGTAATTATGGAAAATATTATTGTAGAATCCCAAAATGCAATCAGAAAAGGCAGATCCTGTTCAGATTGCATGTTCACTATTCATCAAATAATTGAGAAACATAGAGAATATATTTTTTTTTATTATTGATTTCGTACATCTCAATGATGGATAAATCATATTTGAAGAGAAAAATTATACGCTCAGACCGGGACTTGAACCCGGGACCCTTGGTTCTCTAGACCAAGTGCTCTACCAACTGAGCTACCTGAGCAAGTACCGATCTAAACGCAAATCTTTCTCTATATACATTGTAATTCCCATCCACCAAATGGATGGTGGAAAATAAAACAATAGAAACTGGAATGAAAAATAAAAGAGAATTTAACAGCAACAATAAATAGACGTATAAGGCAGGAAAGTCCACTTTCTCCCTCCCTGTTTAATATTTATATTGACGATATAATATATAATTGGCAGATAAATTTGGACTCACATTTCAAAATAATAAATAAGTTCTTAGACACGTTACTTTTTGCAGACGACCAGGTTCTAATATCTAGCTCAGAAGATGGTCTACAGAAAGCACACTTTCAATTAAATAACATTTCACAGAATTATAATTTCAATATATCAATGAGTAAAACGACAATCTTAGCTTTAAAGGATCAGATACCATAAGAGCAAAAATAATTATGGAGGGAAAACCTATTGAAGAAGTGTATCATTTTAAATACCTGGGTTATGAGATCTATTTTAACCCTTAAATTGGCAAAACACAAATTTCTTCTGTAAGTTATTTGAATGTGGCGGACCGCAGTGAAAAAGGAATTTTGTATAACTGTTATTATTAGGCATATTGTATAATTAGGTACACATTTAAGTGATTTCTTCTTGTTCGTTTTCTGCTGATGTATTTAAAATGTTAAATTAATTAAACCAACTGATGTATCCAAAAGGATACATTATGAATTTAAGGGTTAAAAATGTAGATCTATTAACAGTTGAACCCATGTCCGCATTTCTTGACGGTTGTATTTTTACGGTGAAAGATCATCACTCTTTCGACCAAGGTAGGAAGTAGATTATACAGGGGATGATTGGAAAACATTGGCTCAGGATAGGGATGTATGGAGAGCTTATGTCCGCGCGGCCATGAACTACGGATTCGATAGTGCCAGTGAGATAGATAGTTAGATCTATTAACAAACTATTTTTTTTTGTAAGCCCTTGTTTTCCTTCAATGAGATCTAGGCGCTCTCCCCCTACAGGGAAGAAATTGAACCATACTAATTTAGTTACTCTTGTTTTCGAATAGATGTCATTGGAATTGCCCGTGGTCAGCGTTCCGCCTCATACTCACATCTACGAAACCAAGGTAGTACTAGGACGGGAATATTCGATAAATTTTGCTTAGAGGACTTTTTATTCAGGCTTAAAGATATTTTACGTGCCTGAAAATCTTCAGACTCAGGACCCGCGGCTTAAAATCCCTCCCGGAGGACCTGCTCCTTGGATTTTTCCGTCCTAACAAACTTAATAAATGTAGGGCATATTGAAAAATACAAGAAAAGAAACAAAACTTGAATTTTATAAAGCAATACCGGTTTCCTTACTATTGTATGGCAATTAGTTTAACTAAAAGATAGGAGAAGATCATAGAAGCTGGTGAAATGAGATTTCTGAGAAGTGTAGCTGGCTGCAAACTTCTAGATAAAAGAAGAGACGAAGGAATTAGAAATAAACTAAATATTTTAAAACTTTCAGATAAAATGAAATAATCTAGAAAAACTGGAAAGAATATGTCCAAAGAATGAAATAGGAACGCATATAAAAAATTATACTTAATTACAGACTAAATAATACAGGAATTTTGGTTGACCGAAAAAAAGATGGATTCAACTTTTTGAATGAGAATCTATGAGACCGGAACAAGCCACATGGGCTAAATCCGTGAATGTCGAAGATGAATAATTAATTTCATTTAAATGAGTTAGTGTATATGATTAGAATTAGATATAGAAGCGCAGTAGATATTTATATTAGCCTAGAGAAAAAGTAGATAAATAAGAAAGAGAGAGAGGAAAGGAGAAGAGTCAACATTTTAAATGGTTCGTCTAGTTGTTCTCATATTTCTGTATGAAATTATATAATTAAAATAAAAAAATAAAACAGATTCTCAATAATTGTAATAACTTAATAAAATATGTGATTGAAATAACCGAACATAAAAACATATTTAAAGGCTTAATAATAAAAGAGAGAAATCTATATTATATCAATAATATCGTTGGTTGACAAGTGAATGATTGACATGATTCCATTAAATTTGTAGATATCCATTTACTTAGGAATTGGACTTGAAGTACTAAAAATTGTAATTTTATGTGCCTAAAATAACATCAAAATTTAGTAAATTAGGGCATGTTCAGTAAATTCAGCAGCTGCAAACCATTATTAAATAGTTCAAATGAGAGATCCATCCATCCATAGTAATTCTGCCCGAGGGCAGGTCTTTCACTGCAATCATAGCATTTTCATACTACGCTTTCCAGCTTTACTAGGGAATTGTAGGTGTGGTAGCTTCCCGTTGCTTTCCACACCGGTGAAGGATGACGATGATGATGATGATGATGATAAGCATGATGATAATGATAGGGATGATTATGATGATGATAAGGATGATTATGATGATGATGTTCATATGATTTCGGGGACCATTTGGGCCTTAAAGTTTTCCTGACATTTGTCTTACAGGTGAGGAAAAACCCCGATAAAACCTCAACCAGAAAAACTGTCCCGATCGGGGATCGAACCCGGTCCCGCTGCGTGACAAGGCAGCACGCTACCTCGAGACCACAGCGGTGGACAGAATGAGAGATAGGGGTAACTATAATCAAGTTTCAAACATTTCATTTCACTGATATAAACAAAACATCACACAAGAAAGTACGTTTAAGAAATGGAGGGAGACAACTGTATTATACAAACAAATCTACACAAATTGAAAATATTAAAATGAGAAGTTAGGCATACTTTTAAGTCTTTGAATCCAGATAATGTTCATAATATTATCTGCATAGTACATCAACAGTTTCTTATTCTCCATAGTTAATCTCTTTTGTCAGTAGGAAACATTTCTACTTAAATTATGATAGAGAAGTCATTTTTATTACCTATAGCAGAAACATCAATACTACTGGAGCATTCTTCATACTTTCTACAATAATGAAATTCCTACATTCATATTTAGTGCAATATGCAACGTACAAGGGAACTGTCATGGGTTGCATGCCGAAACCCACTTTGAAATTTCTCCCAGACAAACGTTGTGATATATCAAGGCCATGTCAAAAAATTATCTTCCATATTTAACAGTAAGGCACAGAAACCGAAGATAGATTCCAGCAGTGGCAACCCACTATATGAAGCAGATGGACTTCCAACATGAGTAAGAGTGCACTGAAGTGAGGCGGGACGCGGTGTGGACGGCAGATAGTGAGGTTTATCCAATCTATCGATTTAAAAGTTGTATTACTTCTCTATAGTTTAAATGAGAGATGTGGCGCTGGATTTTTATGAATTGCAGTTAAAAGGTAGATATGTTTTTTTCAGATACGGCCTTGGTTCAGCACAGCCCTTCTCTAGAAGAAATTACAAGGTATATTTCGGTATGCAATAGTTGACAGTTCCCTTGTTGGTACTAGTAGTGAAAGCGCGCCTCCGGACTTTGTTTTGCTACATTCTTGGCTACATTCCAGCTTTTTCTTGTTGTTCAGTTTCTGTTATTATTGTTGTGGTGCCTTATAATTTTTGGTTTTCTACTTTTCATGGGCAATCCCTATGGATTCAGTTCTAAAGCACGCTCTAGTTATGTTCTGAGAGTGTCTCAACCTATTACCATTTACGATATTTAATTTTTTTTTTCAAATTTCATTTTCTGATATCCAACTTCATCGAAGACACAATATATTCCCAAAACCGCATGTATCATTCTCTATGGAAGGATTATCATTTATTCTAACGACTCATGCTTAGAGCAAAGCTTTGAGATATTTTGCAGCACAAATATAATTTTCACATGTTTGGCCTTCAGTCCATTCCTAAACCTGATGATTCAGTTTCCATCCTAGAAACGATGACTCTGTGTATAACAGGAGGGGAATATGTCCAAACCTAATACAAATTAAAAAAAAAAAACTAATTTTCATAAATTTAGCCATCCACGTCTACTTGTAAAATTTCTACAATGAAAAACACAAATGAAAAAATATTAATTCAAAGGTTTTATTTTGCATTAGCACTGTCCATTGGAGAGCAGACATAAGCTCTCCATACATCTATATCCTGAGATAATATTTTACAATCATTTCTTCTGTAATGTTTTTCCTTCAGATGGTATTATCCCTTCTCATTCTTGGCCTTCCTACTGAATGATATCCACTTTGTTTTTCCTACAATAAGTCTGCATTCCTCTCGTCCATTTTTAAAACGTCCCAAATGTTCTGCCCATCGGAGTCTAAACTTAACTCCTCATATTAAATTAGGTTTTCTATCGAGATCATGGACTTCACTGTTATATACTTTCCTCCATTCACCTGTCTATATGTCTCTGTTTGCTCAATAGATCTTCCTATGCTCTTTATTCTCAAATACCTACACGTTCTTATGTCTTAAAGTAAGAGATCTGTTTTGCATCCTATTAATATATAACTTGAAGAATCACCATTTTATATATTATTAATTTATCATTTTTTAGAGAATTTGAGACAAGAGTCCCCGCCATGTATAATATAGCATATCAAGCGTTTCCAGAGTCGACCCTATGCATATTTAATTTCTGTCTGTTAATGTCACAATTTATTTGAATTCCGACACTTCATCGAAATCGAATAATTTGCTGCTGATATTTTGTATTTATAGGGAGAAGAAATCATACAATTACCACAACACTTGTGAAAATGTCCATTTTAGCTACTATCTTTTATATTTCTAGGAAACTACATTTGAATATAAATTTGATGCAATGAAGAAACAAAAGGCGAAACTGAAGTTGGTGAGATTGAAAACATGGAAGACATTCAAATAACCCCAGCGCTATTAGAGGAACTACTTGGTAAGAATATTTTAGCCTGAATAGATGCAACAAAATGGATAATTTCATTACGCAATACATAAGTATGAAATTTATGGTAAAAACAGGTCATTTTATATCAATTTAAATATAAAATAATTTAATATACATATATTTATTTACATGCAGAACCATTGCTCAAGAGAAAACAACATGAAACAAAATCACATACCGGTTGTCTCTATATTAAATTGTAAATTCTTAGACAAAGAAAAAATATTATTTTTCTGTGTGCAGCTACCAATTTTCGCTAGTTTTCTGTCACTTGGAATCGTTTATCCTCGAAGAGAATTGATAGGCGCTTCAAACAATGTAGTACAACACCTTCATTCTCGCTTTGTCATACTGTGATATTTAAAAATGAGAGGTTTTCTAGAAATGCAATACAGATATGTAAATAAAAATATAATCATTCCACATAAGCAGATATTATTTGGCAAAAAATTGGATGAAGTTGTAGTTAACGTGTATGCAATTCTTGGCTCTCAAAAGTTCCACATTCCGTCAAATACAGTCTTTCAATAGTAATTGTGATACCCCAATTCTTGAATGAACATAAATACCCGGATCTCTGAGTGTTGTGCTTTCTTGTTTTTCAGGTTATTAATATGAACTTGCAGGATGAATTCAAAAAATCAAGAATGGCGGGAGTTGTACTTCCAGAACGGTTGCATTACAGTGGTCAATTACTAGCTTTGTCAGGTAAGATGACCCGAGTTCCTGGGGAATAACAATTCGTGCAAACTCAATGCCGAGGGGACATTCTTAACCTAAGTCTAAACCAGGTTTTCCAATTTTTAATGTTTCCATAGCACGTATAAAAATGAATGAAAGTTCACAGAAATTGTTACGAAACTTAGACATGATTTTGTAATTAATGATAAGGAATTGCGTACAATTTGTGCATATCAGTTTGCACAGTAGCCTTAGATAGATTTCTCTCGGTTTTTACATGATAACGGTCACAATGTTGTTCACAAATTTCACATATGCAGCCTGATTCCGGGTCGTAGTAAGTTTTTATCTTGCATATTTTATGATGGTAGCCATGAACCGCCATCGAATTCACAAAGTGACGCAGCTCCTGGTTTGTACAGGTCCATGATCTGTTCATCATAGCCTCTGTCCAGTAAAAATCCAGCGATATATCTTTTCTTTTCTTCTCCCTGTCCTCCAACTACTTCTTCCAGCTGTCTGTGGAGGGCAGCTTGCATTTCCATCTCAGATCCTCTATTAGATATGATTCTCGTGAGAGTTCATAGGCTAGTCATGACCTTGTGTACTTGGATACTCCGAGGGCGGCTTTCAGGAAGCGGACTTTGACGTTTTCCATGCGAGGGAGGTCTCTATAGCTTAGTTTTTCCCAGATTATCTCAATTCCGTATGTTAGAATAGGGACAATTTTGGCCTCATAAAGGGTCATGGCAGTTTTCAGTGAGAGTTTGGTTATTGTGCTGATTTCGTAGATAGCTTTTGTCGCGGTTGATGCTCTTTGTGTAGTGTGTATTCTGTATGAACGTGCTGTTGTCTGAATCGTTAGACCTAAATATTTGAAGCTCTTTGTAGTCTTTACTGGTTCTTGTTCGAGAAACAATTTATCCTTCGTAGAGAGGCGTCCACCTTTTCTGGAAACCATATGTACAGACTTTTCTGTGTTTATCTGAAGCTCGTTGTGTTCATTCCATGTTTGCAGTGCATTTATTCGATATCGTCTGATCCTACCACCATGTCGTTTGTATAGATATATATCTTGAGGAACGGTGCCGAGAATTTTATAGCTTGAACAATGTGTAGTGTGTTTACGTTGAACAATACCCTAGTGGTCTGAGGGTGTCTCCCTGTGTACTCCATTTGTCTGAATTATTTGTTGTGATTTGGTTACCTTGTTTAAGATTAATATATAGTTATTACTCAGATTGTTCCTTGTTTTACTCCAACATCTGCTCAAATTTGGAGCATATTATGGTCATGTTCAGACTGTCGAACGCCTTGCAGAAATCGACAAACTGCGTGGAAATTTCCTTGTGGGAGTCTTATTCTATCTTCTATGTCGTCTATAAGGTTTTTGATTATATGTAAGGTGTTTCGGCTCTCCTGAAACCAAATTCCTCCTCGGGTACCTTGTTGTTAATTTCGTCTGTTAATATTTTATTCATTAGTCTCGAAAGGAGTTTAAGAAGGTTATTCTCTATTGTTATTTCTCTTAGGAGTTTGGATTGTGTAGGTCGCCTTTCCCTTTGTATAAAATTCTTATAGTAGATGTAAAATCAAAAGATTTCGGAAAATATAAATGATAAGGGTTAGCCTATCAAAAATCAAATTCGACCAGCTACACGACACAATGATAATTATCACGTTCACGAACAGAAACCACTCCATTGAAGCCATACATGACTTAAACGATGACCACTTTGGACCTAGTCCTACTATGACTATTTCGGAAAAGTCTACTTTACCACCACCATGGGAAACAGAATATGACCGTACCTATACCACAGAAGATAGTGGTCAGGACACGGATGAAGACTTCATAAAAAATCAATCAAGAAGAGAAAAGTAAAGGCAAAAGAAACAAATGAGAAAAATGCGGGCAATCAAGAAAAAACACTAAACAAGAAAAACGCAGAAAATAAAAAAAAGCAAACAAGATCATACAACTTATCACACAACACAACATCAACACAAATATACCAAAATAACCACCTAAAATCACTAATCATGCCATGGGTCTTGGCAATCCATTATACTTTTAAAAAATGATACAAAGATACGCTCCATCACTTCTCAGCCCTATCCTACACAATTATTTTAAAACAAAACTGAAAACAAGTACTCTAAATGTGCGTAATGAACAACAACTTAACACATAACCAAAATTCCAAAAAACAACATTCGACCCTAACGCAGAGGATGACAAACACAATCACAAACAGAATGAAACAAGAACTAGCAGAAACCAACTATAACATTACAGACTTATCACGAATAACAACTTAAGACGCCATCACCACCCACATGGTTCGACTCAACTTCCCGAACAAAGAGGAAACAGAGACAGCTATAGTTGATGGAACATACATGTTAGGAAGAAAATTCAGAGTCGAACCGCCGTTAGAACGCTATAGACACATCCCATGTAGAAACTGATGTCAATACTGTCATAGCCAAGAGGAATGCCAAGCTCCCAAGAAATGCCACAGGTGCGACCAACATCCCTCAAAATGTAATCATCCCAAAAACACATATGAGTATTTTCTGTGCTACTTGCAATGTAAAGGATCATTACAATGGGCAAGTCAAATGCTCCAAATACCCTAACAAAGCGCCACCGCCTGCTAAAAATACACTCCACTTATCCTACAGACAAAAAAAAACGCCAATCAAACCCAACATTACTGTTTGCAATTTCTCTACACTAACACCAACTTACACAGATAAAGACAATACAGTCATAACACATGAATAAATCAACAAAATTACTGATGAGAAATTCATGCTGCAACTAAAAAAACTTGAATATTACATCAACGAGGAACTTAATACTATTAAAGGTCTAATGAAATACTGTTTAACAATTAATTACAATCTGAGATAATTCGGAAAAACCACTGCTTAAAACTATTGCAAACAGCACAGCTAAAAGAGCTTTGAAAAGGAAAGTGAAATTAGTACCATGTAGGACCCATATAGATATATTCATTCAAAAAATGGCAGAAATGAATAAGACAGTAAACACAGTCATAACTGATCCACAGGAAAATATCACGACCAAACTCTACGCCGTAATTTCAACTACATAATTATGGTAACACAAGACAAATAAGACTTGACGAACTGACAATAATACGCTGTAACATTAATGAACTTAATTCAAGCATAACTGAACTAACTCAAATTATTCATGATAACAACCTGATATAATAACTCTTAATGAAACTAATATAATGCATAATAATACATTTTAACAATTTAATTACAATATAATAACAAAAGACCGAAATACACATGGTGGAGAAGTTGTCATTTTATATAAAAACAGACCCTCAAAGCAACATAGTATACAATACCAATACCAGAAAAAATATAACACTATAGAAACATGTTCTATCACAATACAAAGAAAAACAACAAATTACACATCATTATATTATACATTCCACCTCAAAATGGCTTCCCAACAGAATATTTGGAAAATATAGTCAAACAAAATAATACACAAATAGCAGGTGACATAATTGCACACCATACTACATTACAAGACAGACACAATACTATTAAAGGCACACCTCATCAGACTAGTAAATTCAACATCTTTAAGGCACATCATTACACCAGGCTCCACCAGAATTTCTACACAAGAAACCATAACTATTCATTATCAGATAAAATACTTATTTTCAAAACATAAAACACAAAATCACAAACATAGAAATGCTCCCTCCACCAAACTCAGACCATGCAGGTATAAAAATAACAATGAATGCACCATCATCAAAATTGTATAATGTACGAGAGCCAACTATCATTTATAAATATAAAGAAGCTGACTGGGAATTATTCCAAACAAAACACAAAAAAACAATTAATTTTATACAACTTTTAGGTACACAAGCAGATACACATCGACTTAATGTAAGACAAAATACTATACAACATTACAACAAATCAAACTCTTTTATTCAAGTAAGACACTTTCCTAAATGTATTAAATTAAAGCACAAAGCACATAGATTATATACAAATTGCCCCACAGAAGACTTTTAAGAATAATCCATGATCTAAAAAACACAATAAAAGTCCATAAAGAACACAAATACACACGTTAATTCAAAAAATTCAAGATGATAAAAATATAAATATAAAATCCTTCTGGAAAGTAATTAAAGGCATAAAAGGAACATCCCAAAAAACACAATTTCCACTAAAAAATAATAAATGCTATTATACACACCAAGAAAAAACTGATTTATTTAAATACAACACTATATAACACTTTTAAATGCAGAGATGAGGAAGACGTTAATGACTCTCAACAAGTAATAAATTATCTAAACAATAATCGACATAAACTTCAACCCTTAAACAAAATAAATGAAGAAACATTTTATAATAAAATAACAATACAAGAAGTACAAGAGGCTCTAAAAATAACTAAAAATGCATCTCCTGGACAAGATAAAATTCCGTATGTAATATATAAACACTTACCAGAAATAACACTAAAATACTTAATCAGATTATATAATATCAGACTGTCTCTAGGATGTTTACCAAACAGATGAAAAAAAAACAATAATCAAACTAATACCTAAACCAAACAAAGATCTTACAAACCCAATAAACTATAGACTGGTATCTTTAACACCAATAATAACTAAACAATTAGAGAAAATATTCGCATAAATAACATTTCCATTAATCAGGAATCATTACCACTTCAAGTTATGGGCGTATTGGCCCGTTCCGCTGCCCGCTGCACAATCTGCTACAAGTGGTCCTTCCAACCTTGTTTCGGCCTTCCTACATTTCTTCGGCCTTCAGGTCTATAATAAAGTATCTGTTTTGATAAACGATTATTTGGCATTCTTTGTACATGTTTGTTAATCAGAAATTTCTTACCAAATGCACAAGCTGATTTCAGACCTGGATATGGCATTACCGATCAAATCACAAAACTAATTCCAGACATCCAAAATAATACATACAATAAACGTCAAACTACAGAAATAATCTCACTGGATATTAAAAAAGCATTCGTCGCTGTATGGTGAAACGGTCTTACATATAAAATAGCACAAATCGACTTTCCAGACTACTTAGTACGAATGGACTTTAGACTTTTTAAGGAACAAAACAGCTACAGTAAAACGTACTTCTGCCATATCCGAACCATTCATACTCCTAGCAGGTACTCAGCAAAGAGGAGTATTAGCAGGGATTATTATTATAATCCCTGGTATTAGGTCTAATCTTATATATAATCTAGTTTCTGATATCCTTCATCCGACTACAGACAAAATAGGACTATATCAATTTGCAGATGACACACTCTACTGGGCCATGGACCGAAATATTAATGATTTCACTAACAGCTTAAACATACAAATTGACAAATACATATCCTGGACAAGGAAATGGAAAATTTCAATCAACCCTACAAAAACACAAACTCTACTAATTAAAAGAAAGAAATTGAAACCCAGATTAAAAAAACGAACACAAAGTAACAATAAACAACACTCAAATCGCGTACTCTAACACACTCAACTATTTAGGCTACACGATTAATAATAAACTCACTCCTAATTCTCATTTAACAAATACCATACAATAAGATTCTCACACCAATGAACACTATTCAATATTTAACAAAAACTGCACCTTATTTCAGTAAAAGTATCCCAACACTATTATATAACACAATTTTACGTCCAATAATACTTTAAGCATCGCCAACCTTAACCAACATTTCAAAAATCCAAATGAATAAATTAGAAGTCAAGGGAAAAAAATATTAAGACGAATAAACAAGTTACCACGTTACCATAGTAACATATTAATAACATACCAAAACGGCAGAATACAACCACTTTCACAATACATCAAACAACTTAATATAAAATACTATCAAAAAGAATCAAAGAGACAATTATTAACAAACTTAATACAAAATATATCACCTAACACAATACTATATGACATAAAACATCTCAATTATTCAAACAAATTCACATCCAAACTTAAGATTTTTATCCACTCAAACATATCTAACTTCGAAAATACCTCTAATTTTGAAAGGAGCTTCAGCATGGCCTGAAATGGACTTGGATAAATTTACGACAGTTCTATTGCCTTTCACGCCAGATAATTTTATACAAACAACATCGAACCTTCATGCCAACCAAAAAAGAATACTTCAAAACACAAGAACGAGTAAAGCAAAGGGTAACAAATAAGACTCTCGTCTATCAGGAGTTCTAAAGAACACAAAGTGTAGTCTTATCCATGTCGCAGGAATGTTTCCTGTGTGGAGACAGAAGTTCATCAAGTTTGTGAGTGCTGCACGTGTGTGTTTGTTGTATATCCCATCTGACCATGCTGCCTTAATGTTTTTTTCAGTATTAATAAAGTGTTTTGGATTTCATCTGTTGTGAATATATTAACGTTGTTTTGGTATTGTCCGGTTGTTTCGTATGCCACAGTGGTCCTCTGTTGTGAATCTATTGATGTTATTTTGGTATCGTCCGGATATTTCGTGTGCCACAGTGGTCCTCTTTTGTGAATCTATTAATGTTGTTTTGGTATCGTCCGGATGTTTCGTGTGCCACAGTGGTCCTCTGTTGATTTAGGATAATTAGCAGCCGTAGATGTTCAGTTTTTATGGTTGTTATGTACTTCGGTTGAGAAATGAACCCGCAAATATTGGACCCCGAAAGTCGTGAGGGTTATAAATAATACCTACACCGCGGCCACGCGGAATATATGGACCCAAGTGCCTGGGGGTAAAACTGGGCAACCCTGTAGGTAAGGGCCATTGTTATTATAATAATTATTATAATTCAAATGTCATGAAATGCAGTATTATTATAATATATAATAATATTTCAGGTTGAAGTGATTGTTGGGTTGAAGACGAGATAACCGCAAGTTACAGGGAAGATCCAGGTAAGATATCTCTTAACTTTAAAATGTAAATTTACAGTGTAATTTATAATGTCATTTCATATTTCCTAGAATTTGGAATTGATTAGGTGAATTATTTGAATTCAATATTCGCAGACAATCATCCTGTACATTCTTTATCTGAGCCACAAGATTTGTAAAACTTTTGCTAATACAAGGATAGGAAGTACCTTAACTACAACTTCATCAAATTTTACGCCAAACAATGTCTACTTATGTGGGAGATTATTTTTTTATTTACATTTCTAAATTAGATTTCTACAAAACCTCTAATTTTGAACATTTACGCCAAACAATATCTACTTATATGGAGTGATTATTTTTTTGTTTACATCTCTGTATTACATTTCCAGAAAACTTTCCATTTTGAAGTATCACAATTACAGCAGACGTGCCATGTGTTAATTACCAATGTGAAGATGAAAGTGGTTACTACATTTGCATGAAGAACCGATTTATTCTGTTCAGTGTAAATTGATGTCCAATGACAAAAAAAATATATAAAATGACAGCTGTACTTTACTCAGAAATTAGTTCCCGTGATTTTTCTTCTTTTTTCAAGAAATTTGCAATTGAATATAGAAAACTGTAGTCCTTTTGTTTCAAGTTGTGTTTTCTTGAGCTATGGTTAGATACATACATAATCTGCATTATAAGTGTTAATCATTTCAAACTCTTGTTTAAATATTACAATTATATTCAGCTGACATAATATTTTGGTAACATAATTTTTTGAAATGAATTTTATGCCAACGTTCTCCATTTTTCATACTTCTAATTCATAATATCTTTCTTTTGATTTTCTTTAAAAATGTTAATTTTTATTCTTTGCTTTAGAGAATATAATTATTTTGTTAGAAACTTACATAAACGGTAAATTTATCCAACAACACTTATGAAGTTGGCTGAAATTAGGTGTGGAAACAAGACAGCAAATGAAGAACTCCTGATGTTTGTGGTCAGAACAGCAAATCATGCTGCTTGCTTTGTCGAGTAAATGGAATCGAGTGACTGGGCCATCCTGATTATCGAGGGCGGATAAATATCAGAATCATCGAGTGTTACTGCAGCACTTCTAATTGTATTACTGTTATTAACTTAAATTTTCTTACCGATAAATTTACAATATAGCGGAACATGCTACAATATTTTTTTTATAATTTTCAATTACATTTCATGTTAAAATAACAGATCATGTGGAAAAAGAAGAAAGTAATTCTCATTATGTAAAAATCGCAGAGATGTACTGTTCATTGTTTATGAATCTTAGTTCTTAGATTATGCCATATAGAAATATTTAATTTAGGAACTACTATTGACGTATATAATAAATGACACTATCGAACCTGTAGGGTCATGGCAAAGCTGAAAATATCTCCATACATCCTTATCCTAAGCCAATGTCTCCCAATCAAATCTTGTATAATGTAATCATGTGTAATGTTATTCTCCAATCTCATTCTTGGCCTGCAACTGAGGTTTTCTCAATTGCATGCGTTCTTTCATTTCCCATTCGTGCCACATGTCCTGCCCGTCGCAGTCTACGAGCCTTAACTGTTCTAATTAGATCTGATTTTCTATAAAGATCATGTAGCTCACCAATAAGCAGTCTTCTCCATTTGCCTCTGTGTTCATCTCTCTTTGATCTAAACATTTTCCTTTCAGCTTTATTCTCAAATACTCATATTATTTTCTCCTTCTTTAAAGTAAGAATCTGTGTTTCGCAACCATATAATATAAACGGAAGAATAACAGGTTTATATATTTTCAGTTTAATTTAATGGGAACTATTATGTAATGTCCTAACAATCCATGTTCCTAGAAATACGTATTTCCCTGTGTTTGAGCCTTTCTCTTGGATTCTCTGAAGTAAGCCCCGCCCGCAGAACCCAATGGGAGACTATTTCAACTCTGGAAAATTTTACCTCAGTTTCTTGACAGGTGAATTTTTACGGTGAAAGATCATCATTCTTTCGACCTAGGTACATCTTTGTCTGACGTATCACCTCCGAATCCTTTAAATAAAGCATGAGTTTAAAGATGAAAAAAGAAGCTACACCCGCAAACTCCAAAGATGAAAGTCTTATTACTAATCATACTTTTCTTAAAATAGAAAGAGATTTTTTTCAAATCATTTTCATAATAAGTGCAAAGAGAAGTTATTTTAATATTTAATAGTCTATCGTGAATATAAAAATCTCTTTAAATCCCTGTGAAGTAGGTAATTAATATTTAAAATAAACCTCATAGTGATATTTCCTACAATAGTTCAATAGGTAATGAATATTTAAATGTATTAATGTTTTAAAATATGACCAATTAGCAAACTAATAGGACCTGAATTTGAGCTTTTATTATTTTTTTATACAAATGATCTACATTAGAAACCCTTACTTACTTACTCACTGGCACTATCGAACCCGTAGGTTCATGGCCGCGCGGACATAAGCTCTCCATACATCCCTATCCTGAGCTAATGCTTTCCAATCATTTCCTCTATAATCTACTTCCCTCAAATAATAGTTAATGTTATTCTCCCACCTCAGTCTTGGTCTACCAACTGGCCGTTTTCCCTCTGGCTTTCCTACTAGAAGCTTCCATGCAAGTCTTTCATTCCCCATACGTGCAACATGTCCTGCCCATCGCAGTCTACGAGACTTAACTGTTCTTATTATATCTGGCTTCCTATAAAGACCATGTAGTTCATTGTTATGTAGTCTTCTCCATTCACCTGTCTGTTCATCTCCCTTTGGTCCAAAAAATGTCCTAAGTACTTTATTCTCAAAAACTTGTAATCTATTTTCCTCCCTTAAAGTAAGAGTCCATGTTTCGCACCCATATAATATAACTGGTAGAATAATAGTTTTATATATTTTCAGTTTAACGTTTTTTGAAAGAAGTTGGGTCATCAAGAGTCTCTGTAATGCATAATAGCACGCATTTCCAGAATTGAGCCTATGTTTAATTTATTTGTATATCTCATTCCTATTTGTGATTATTGTTCCTAGGTATTTGAATTCAGCCACTTCCTCAAAATTTCCCTCATTTGTCATTAGCTGTCCATTTCCATTATATAATGTATTTCTACGTGTGACCATATATTTAGTTTTATTGATATTTACTTCCAGTCCTAATTTCTTAGTGTTACTCAATAGCGTGTGCGTGTTGTCCTTTAGTATCTCCTCGTTATCGGCCAATAATACTACATCATCAGCATAAACTAACAGCTTATTAATACCATTGAGTTGTAAGCCTTCCTCATTCTCTAAAGATTTAATGGCATGCTCTAGTACAAAATTAAATAGTAGAGGAGATAGTGCATCTCCTTGCTTCAACCCATTCTGGATTTCAAAAGTGTCCGAAAACTGTTTGCCTACACTCACCCTACTCTTTGAGCCATTTAGACACATTCGTATAAGTCTAACTAACTTTTTAGGAATTCCGAACTCCAGCAGGATACTATATAACTTCTCCCTCTTAATTGAATCATATGCTTTTTTGAAGTCTACATATAGTTTATGTACAGTACCATTACATTAGAAAACCTACAAACAAAAATCCTACTTTTTGCTGATGATGTTATGTGGATCTCCAAACCAAAAAAATCAAAGCTAACAATTAATTACCACAGCCCAACAGTCACTAAAATTAGAGAATTGGACATCTCCAAACTTAATGAATAACATATAGAAGAAAATTACAAATTATTTTCATTAAGAATGAAACCGCTACCTGCCACTCTGAAATTATAAGGAGAATTATTAACTGAAATGCATGAAGCAAAATATCTAGGAATGTTCACACATAGAAATACATTATATAATGACAAATGAGGAAAAATTTAAGGAAGTAGCTGAATTCAAATACCTGGGAACACAATAATCACAAACAGGAATGAGATGCACAAATAAATTAAACATAGGCTCAATTCTGAAAATGAATGCTATTATGCATTACAGAGACTCTTGACGTCCCAACTCCTTTCAAAAAACGTTAAACTGAAAATATATAAAACTGTTTTTCTACCAGTTACACGGATGCGAAACATGGACTCTAACTTTAAGGGGGCAAAGGCGGTTACGAATATTTGAAAATAAAGTTCTTAGGGGGGAAATGGACCAAGAGAGATGCACAGACCGTAAATGGAGAAGATTATATAACAGTGAACTATATGGTCTTTATACGAAGTCAGATATAATAACAAAAGTTAAGTCTTGTAGACTATGATGGGCAGGATATGTGGCACGATTGGAGAATGAAAGACGTGCGTGGAAGCTTCTTTGTAGAAATACCAGAGCCGAAAACCGATAATGAGGTGGAAGAATTACATTACCCATGATTTGAGGGAGATTATATAAAGAATGATTGGAGAATATTATCTCAGGATAGGAATGTATGGAGAGTTTATATTCACGTGGACATGTACCTACGGGTTCGACAGTGTCGATGAGATATAATTTTTGACTCTAAATTAACATGGAAGAAACATATAGTTGAAGTATACACAAAGATAGAAAGAAGATTACATCATTAAAACGACAGCAGGAAAAAGTAGGGTTGTAGCATACAAACTCTAAACACCTTCTATACAATGTACATAAAACCTATCCTTCATTATTCTGAAGAAATCCTAATAACTAGGAATGCGGAAAAACTTAAATTACAAAATGAAATCTTACGCCTGATAACACGAACTGTTAAAACAACACCAATCACTGGCAAGCAAATCATAACAAATAACTGAAGCATTGCATTTGAAATTTATAAAATAGCAATCAAACAATATGACATTTTTTAAGGTTATCGCATAATAACTGGATTCAAACAAAACCAGAAGTATGTTTGAAATCTCAGCAAAGCTTCTTAAGTGCAGTACAAGAAATCAAAGAGAAACTACAACTTCCACATTCAAAAGAAAATATACAGATAAAAAACAACCGTTTAGAATTTTTGGAAATTGAATATAATCTTAATTTAACAGAATATATATTAAAAAAATGTGAAACTACACAATTTATCCTTAAACAAATGCTATCAGAAATAATAAATTTAAGGTACTCTACTCCTGAATGGATGCACATTTGTATAGATGGTTCCAGCCTACCAAATGATGGTGGCAATGGTGCTGGTGTAGTAAGTCCACTTTTCTCCATTTATCGTAAATTAAATACAAATTCAACGAGCTGTGATGGCGAATTTCTAGCAATTTTCTTATGTTTACAAAATAAACATTTTATATCACATCCAAAAGCTTACGAAGGTTGTAATTCTATGTGACTTAAAAACGGCCATATTTGCTATGACACGTGATACAACAACCAAAAGAATCAACACTAACGAATATGATAAAATAATAAAGCAGTTATCCCGCTCACATAAAAAGGTCGAACTACAATGACAATAATAATTAATAGAAATTGTTCAAAATCTCTCATTAATTGATTTTATTCTGATAATTTTTATTTTATAACCTTGGAACGTATCCCTTATAGGCTATACCCATACAAATTACCATTCCCTATTCGCGGTTTCTGTATTCGCGGCATTTTTGCAGAACATATCCCCCGCGAATAAGGAGCTTTTACTATATTAAAAATGACTAATTGAATGACATACTTGTTTTTAATTTGTTGAAAATGATTAATATTTTACTTAAATTAATTACTATATTAATATTATTTTTATTAGGATTAGAGAGTGTCATGTAGAACAATGAAAATATACAGTTATGTCAATTTGTTATTCATACACTTAGATTTTATAATTGAAATAGCAAAATTTTAATTCTCAGAAAATTGCAATTATATTTTGCCATTAACTAAACATTTTCAGGTACACTTCTTTACATAATATATATATAAATCAACAAATTCTATAAACATTTAACGTATAATATATTAAAAAACTTTAAAAGTTGTAAATTTTATAGTCACTTTTCTATTCATACAGTCAGAATGGGGGGAAAAATAAAAAAAAAGAAGAAAAAAAAAGAACTGTCCTTAATACTTTGTAGGGTAACCTTTAGCTTTAATATCAGCTTGACATCTACGCTGCATGGATCTAACAAGCCTATCACATATCTGAGGACTGATTTTGCACCATTCTTCAGTAACCACCTTCTTCAATTCTTCTTTGAAAGAAGGATTTCTGCTGTGGACCCTAGGTTTCAAAAACGCCCATAAAGTTCTATAGGGTTTAAGTCAGCAGATTGAGGAGGGGTTTTCAATTGCTTTGGCACGTTCCATATCAACCAAGTCTTATTTAAGTCCGCCGTATGTTTGGGGTCGTTATCTTGTTGGAACATGTACGTAGGGAGCATATCCAATTTTGCTGCACTTTGTTTAACATTCTTACGAAGAATGTCGTTATACACAAATTTGTCCATAACATTGTCAATGAACTGTATATTGCCAACCCCTTTTGCCGACATACACCCCCACAACATTATAGACCCACCCCCATGTTTTATTGTAGGTATTGTATTGGTCACATCATTAAACGCATTGGCTTTTCTCCAGACCCTATGAACGCCATCTGAACCGAACAGGTTGATTTTAGTCTCATCAGACCACAGAACATTATTCCAAAATGCCTACCCCTTATTTACATGTTCTTTTGAAAACTGTAGTCTTACGACACGGTTCTTCTTACTTACATACGGCCTTTTTCTAGTCATTCTTCCATGATAGCCATTTCTGCGTAACACCTTCCGAACTGTCTCAGTACATACCTTTTTAACAGTAGAAACTTCTAGGGTAGACCACAATTTTGGAGCACTAATTCTGGGGTTGAATTTCAGTTGTCTCACAATGGTTCTCTCCTCCTTTTCACTTAACTTATTTTGTTTAGGTTTTCTCGGAACATTCTCTACTGAACCTTTATACTTGAATTTATTTAGTGTATATTGTACTGTTGCATGACATTTGCCTATCAGTCGCCCTATTTTTCTCAAAGAATATCCCTTAAGTGCAAGATTTACAATTGTATCCTTGAGATCAGAACTGAGTCTTTACATTTACCCATTTTGGAGGCGACTGACTGCCAGTGTACACAACCAGCACAGTAGGCAGATGTAAACAAATGGACAACTTAGAGTATGCATGTTGCATTAATGTTTAAGCAAGTTAGACAAGCAAATACACTGCAGTGTTTTCTTTAGTGTATGAATAGCAAATTGGCTTGTATTTGGGTGTAATAAAGATTATTTATTTTGATAAAATTATGTTTATTTTATAATTAAGTTTTGAACTACATATTTAGATATAACTTAGTGTTTCCTTCAAACAACAATACATACTTTTTCTTTACTTTTAAAAACTTTCTGAAAATTGGATTTTTATTGATAAAAATGCCTATGTATAAATACCAAATTGACATACTGTATAGTTTTTTTTTAAATTTTCTTTGTTTTTCAAGCTGTTTGTAGAAGATTGGAAACAAACTGGTATATTTCATTGCTAGTATTCAATCTTACTCCTGCACTTTGTTATGGTTTGATTATTAAAACAATATTTACATGTGTTCATTGGTTAATTGGAAATCTGTTTAAACCAAATAAATAAAATTTACATTTGGTTTTGAAATAAACATAGTAACATTTCCTTTTAATTAGGATCTTACTCAATCTTCTACTTTACCTTTTGAAACCTTGAATAACTTTTACTTTCATAAATAAACAAATTAAGTATTTGGTCTATGTAGCCTAAAATATTTATCATGTACCAAATCCTTGTAATAATTAGGCTATTCTACCCACTCTGCCGCCATCATGACTACTTTGAGTATTCGATCGGAGAACAAGTGACAGCTGGCGTCATCATTGCCAACGTGATAACAGACGTTGCCGCTATAGTGAATTGCCAACTATTTTACTCGTATATAGTATAATTTTTACCGCACGTTTCAATAACTCGCGAGAAACTTTACTGTAGCCTCAATAATTATTACATCGATTTTTAAGAATAACATTTTAGAAAGATTTTTTCGCAATTTTTTTCAGGAAACAAAAAGGAACATTCATAGTAAACTCTATATAATGACTACCAAATACATAAAAAAATAATAAGTTTTCAGCTGTATTATGCTCTTGAAAAAGTCAGAGTATTTTTAAATAGTTATCCCTATTGTCTTCTAGTATGAGTTGTAATTTTACTATAAACACAAAGAGACATAAATATGAAACTATCGAAATTTCAAATGATATGTGGAACTATACATAAAACATTAAAGAACAAAGCAAGAAGAGATATTAGATTCAAGTTTTATAAAACATCAGCAGTTCCTACATTATTTTATGGGAGTGAAACTTGGGTAATGATCAAAAAATTACAAAGTAGAATACAAAGCGTAGAAATCAACATCCTTAGAAGAACAATTGGTTGCACAAGATTGGATCGGGGAAAGAATGAAAATATAAGAAAGAGTTAAATATATATCCACTGAATGATAAAATCAAATAATATAGAGGTAAATGGTTTAGACATGTAGAAAGAATGGATGTAACGAGATTAACAAAAGCAGCATTTAACTACAAGCCAAAAGGTTCAAGGAAAGTAGGAAGGCCAGTGAAAAGATGGACGGAACAAATGTGAGGCGGAGCAGGCAGTTTGCCTAGCCCGTGATGTGAAGAAGAAGAAGAAGTCTACTAGTGTGTCTAACATGTTTGTCTCTATAATCAAGTATCACGGGTTCATATCCGGCTGGGTCGATAGATATTTTAGGATGTAAAAAAATCATCGGTAAAAATCAGAACCATAGGTCCCTGTCATATATTTCAGATATGTAAAATAACACGCTTCAAATAATTAAAAAATGTTCCTTTTTTCACGCAAAGCTCCAAATCGCTATTCTAATGACTTGAGATGATACAGAACTACGTTATATAAACTGCATCCATATAATATTTAAAAAAATTCTTTTACTTGTATTTTATGACTACTTTTTTAATTTGGTAAAACAATTGGTTTTGAATTTAAGGCTCTGAGCGTTATTGAATATCAGTAGAACAATATTGAAATCTATGGAAATAGTACATCTCAACCTACGCAATGTTTATAGGAAGTCACTTCTCGCAAAACTTATTTTTCCACAAATATCATTGAATACAAGTTTAAGTCCGACGTAGAGTTTCTTTTTAAGCTACCACTGATACCAGACTATCAACTTACTATCCTTCTAAATGATGGCAGGTAAACCTCATTTTAATGACAGGGACAGTTTTTGTTAAACATTCTCCATTATTATAGACATTGTATTTCCCATCTTATTCATAAGAGGTAATTTTTATTGAATCGTAAAGTAACGGAAATTAAAAGAAAATGCGCAGATAAAATAACTTAGCAGGTACCTCATTAATATACCGTGTCGTGCTAAAGGGATGTGACCTGGTTCTTAGTTCGGTTTGTTATAATTGTTTTGAACTTACGGCGAGCATATATTTGGTTTGTATGACTTTTTCCTTCTAACGATATAATTATGTAAAATAATATATAACAATGTAGAACGATTTAATTATTTTCAAAAATTTAGCTTTTCTATTTATTTTTTGCTATATAATAATAGTAATGTACATCTACTCAGCTACTTGACTCAAACAACAGTATTTAAGATTGATTCAGTAGATAGGACCCTACAGGATCCAAATTTCATGTCGAAAAATATGGTGTTTTTAAGCTTCTCTCACTTATATTTTCATTATATTCACAGCAAGAGTAGTTATCGTTTAGTAATGAATTAAATTCAACGTTAGACAGCTTCTATATAACAGTGAAACACCACAGAAATTACATTACCTTCTGATACACACTAATCTTATTGTGATACATAATGTTTCAAGTAACAATAAATTGCAATCATATAATATTTATTGCACTGACCATAAATGTTAGCATGTTTGTCTAGGATCCCAAGAATTTCAGATTCAATTCCCGGTTTGCAACAGATTTTTTAAAATAAGGAAGCAGCTACCACGAGATTCTCTCTTATATCATCTGCTATCTAGTCACAACAGCCACTTTAGTTGGTTTTTACACTCTGAATTATCTTTTACGGATTTATTTACTCCAGGCGACTCAACTGCACTTCTACTAGCGCTTGATTTTTCAGTTATATTGTTGTACACTATAGCTCTTCTTCTGTATTTACTAGCATTACTTAATATTTTAAACTTTTTCAAACAATTTTTATAACATTGTTAGACACTTTTGAAGTATTTATTTAAATATGCAAATCACAATATTATGACACTGTTAGACAATATTGTGATGCTATTATTTTCTCCACAGAGTATATTACTTAGTCTATGATTTTTCTATCGTTGTTTTGGGTTATAGCTGGTTCGATCAGCGTTAGAGAGTGATAAGTAAGTGTATGCCCATTTTTAATAAACAATTGGTAATTTTAATATTATTAATATATTTTTAACATAGATTTGGGGATTTATAGCAAATATTGGTCATTAAGTTTCATAGCGACGGATAGTAATCGAGGATGATAATCGATATGTGGTTCAATTGTGGCACTATAAACTCTGGCGCATGTGCACTGTTGTTGTATAGGACTTTGAAAATATTTCACGCAATTTAAAGTGCAGTTTTTTCCTACAGGCTAGCTGTAAGCTTAGATGAAAAGGATAATTTCTTAAAGCCTATTCATACACTTCTTTAGTTGGTAATTATTTCATAGGTCTCGGATGAACTACTGAACTACTTCCGTGACTAAATATAAAATAAAAACTGGTGAGGTTTACACACTGTATTTACACTTTGTTTAATTTTAACAAGGAAAAATATTGGTATTATTCTCTTACAGTTGGCTAAATACTTTGTCAGAGTGAATAGTTTACAAGTTCTTAAACTACTTAACAGCTCATATTTTTCACTATAAATGAGGTATAGTTCACCAATAAACTCTAGGAAATTGTCTTTATTGTATTTTTAATTTGGATATATAATACCTGACTCTTTTTTTCGCTTGACATTTCAGATATTATAAATAGTTGCAAAAATTGAGGTATATTATATAAAAAAATGTGTGCCGAATATAGCGTGGACAACTCTACAACCATCCCCTTCTCGAGCTCTGAAATTGGAATGATGTAAGTAAAAATATTAAAATGATTTTTTCTTCTTAGCAGCAAGATAAGGTGGTTACATTAGAGGCCTTAGGAGGCCCTTGGGGTAGTAGGAGATTAAGGTTCCCACCTTATCCGACAATCGGCAGATTTCAGCCGGGTTGTCCTCATGAACAAGCGACTGGTACTCATTTTCGTTAGACGCTGAGTCGGAGAGAAAGCCATGGGGCTGCTAGAATATTTAATCCAGTTTAAATATCTTCATCATACCGGGACTCAAACCTCCATCCTTCTGGATTATAGCGTGTTGCCATAACCAACTACGCTAAGATGCGTATGTGCGTTTTCTAATTAATAGTCTACGTGTAGGATGGCTGTTCTTAACAAATTTGTAATGGTCCATACTTTCCTTTTAATTTTCAATTCCATGTGCCCTGTATCGTAGATTTACGGTACGTAAAAGAACCTCATGCCTAAAAAAGAGGTATCTGAAAAAAAAATTATGGACCCTTTCACTTCCAGATTTCTTAATGGGCGTCGTCCAGCTAACGTTATTTAACATTAGATCGTAAAAGATTGTTAGTTCTATTTGTGTTTTCAGTGCCAAACCTGTTTGCCATTCGACATTTCAGGTAGGTATCTCATGGATTGGTGTATTGTAATCTACTTCTGAGGTTGGGGCGCCTGGAAGGCGGGGTTACACTGCCCAAATGACATGATGGGTGATGACGATAGGTAATGGTGCGCCAGGAGAGGTCTTAAACTTAAACTTAATCTAATGAGGTGAATATGATATTGATGATAATGATGGCCAGGTGATGTTTGGGGAACGTTTGAGCCTTAAAGGATCCTGACATTTGTCTTACAGGCGAGGAAAAACCCGAGAAAACCTCGCCCAGGAACTTTTCCCTACCGGGGATCGAACCCGGGTCCGCTGCGTGACAAGGCAGCACGCTACCTCGAGACCACATCAGTGGACTCTTTAAATAAAATAAAATAAAATAAAATAAAAACAAAGAACACTTCCATATAACGTAATTACTAGCTATACTAGTTCCGAGCTAAGTTCCAATTATAATGTACATAAACCAGATGTACGACATTTTTATTGGACGAATAATGGTTTTACCCTTAAGCATATAATAAAATATATTTCGCTCTCTAACACTTTAAATAAAAAAATTAAAATATGTATTATCTAGCACATGTATATAGGATATAAGTTACATGGGACTATTTAACTCATGCCCCAAATGGGAGTCAATGACCAATCACATTTCAATGATTTTTTATTTACAACCAATCACAGTAGTGTTTCGCCTAAAATTTACCAACTAAAGTTTATCATAATAAAGAAAGCACCTCCTTTTTGACATTCTGAATAGGTCATAGCATTATTTTGCAGTCACTGACTCTCTAAGAAATACGGCTACCAGATTGTATATATAGTGCATGAATGTCAACAAAAAGCGCATGCGAGAGATAATATAAAAACATTTGTAACAATTGATTATACCATAAAAAAAAGAAACCACTGTTTGCACTTACTTACTTACTTACTTACTCACTGGCACTATCGAACCCGTAGGTTCATGGCCGCGCGGACATAAGCTCTCCATACATCCCTATCCTGAGCTAATGCTTTCCAATCATTCCCTGTATAATCTACTTCCCTCAAATCATAGTTAATGTTGTTCTCCCACCTCATTCTTGGTCTACCAACTGGGCGTTTTCCTTCTGGCTTTCCTACAAGAAGTTTCCATGCACGTCTTTCATTCCCCATACGCGCAACATGTCCTGCCCATCGCAATCTACGAGACTTAACTGTTCTTATTATATCTGGCTTCCTATAAAGACCATGTAGTTCATTGTTATGTAGTCTTCTCCATTCACCTGTCTGTTCATCTCTCTTTGGTCCAAAAATTTTCCTAAGAACTTTATTCTCAACACTTTCTTAAACGAATTATTTTCCAGGAAATGACGTTCCAGAAAAATGTAATTGACATATTTACAATAGGACATCAGAAATTAATTAATACCAATAACGTTGGTTATAAATTTCTCCACTAGGGTGAATTCTTACAACATTGCGATCCTTTGACAATAAATAATATGATCTGGTTGCAGTGATGAACAAAAGAAGCAAATTAAGCGTACCAATCGTTTCTCATTTGTTTTCAAACATCGCCGTTTACATTAAATTTATAAATATTTAAAAATAATTATAGTTAAATAATGAATTGTGAGTAAGCAGCTTAATTTTATTCGTTAAATAGATCTAACAAATGCCACTCTTGATTTCCAAATTATCGATAAATTCACGACTCACGAAGTGAGTTTATCGATAATTTGGAAATCATTCGTGGCATTACTTATGACAATCTAAGAACATATAATTACAATTTTAATACATTATATAAGCACTGTTTTGTTTTTGCTCATGCGCAATGCAGAATACGTTGAAATTTCAGTTGTTTCAAAATACCACTTCTGTATATTTTCTATAAGATCGGAAAGGAAAGCATTTTAAAACCGGACAGAAATAAATTATTTTGATTAAATTCAAACAGTTCAGTGAAAAATATCCCAATTGGTCATTGAGAATATGGTGCGTCAGCATGAGCATAAATTCTGCTCGTAATGAAATTGTACCGGAAAATAAAGGATATTTGTAATTCCTGTTTTGTTGTTATTGTTAGTTTGTACTTTTAGAACAATAAGATTCTTCTCTTTTTATTTATTTTGGAGAGAAGTTTAATTTCCACTTTATTCATGATCTTAGGATGAGGGCATCAACCTGATCAACTGCAGGCGGGGGTTTATCTACTATTTTATACCTTGCTAGCATCTTCACCGTTATTGGTTGGAGTATCTACCAATCGTATGGAAAAAGCGTAGAAGTTGATTAGATAGTCCCATTTATAATTTTTGTCACAAATAAATGAGGAATAGAAGAAGTTTCGGAAAAACTGCACTTAAACTAGCGTGAAACATTTTCAAAGTCCTATAGAACAACAGTGCGCATGCGCCAGAGTTTATAGAGCCAGTGATAACCCACAATCGAACCACATATCGATTATCATCCTCGATTTCTATCCGTCGCTATGAAATTTAAATGACCAATATTTGCAATAAATCCCCTAATCTATGTTAAAAATATATTAATAATTTTAAAATTACCAAACGTTTATTAAAAATGGATGTACACTTACTTATCACTCCCTAACGCTGATCCAATCAGTGACAACCCAAAACAACGATAGAAAAATCATAGACTAAGCAAAATACTCTGTGGAGAAAATAGCAGTTAGCATCACAATATTGTCCAACAGTGCCATATTGTGATTTGCATATTTAAATAAATACTTCAAAATTGTCTAATAATGTTATAAAAATTGTTTTGAAAAAGTTTAAAATATTAAAAAATGTTAGTAAATACAGAAGAAGAGCTATTGTTAACAATAATATAACTGAAAAATCAAGCGCTAGTAGAAGTGCAGTTGAGCCGAAGTTTCTGATTATAATTATTGGTACCCATCTTATCTTGTATTCAGTCTTATTTCTCGTAAAATATGATATTGCCTAAGAACACTGACAGTTTCGTACACAATTCAGTCATATGGCGATCAAAAGTGGTACAACAGTTCCCCTTATAGACAGATTCGACGGAGTAAATACCTTATGCTATTTTGTTTGCAGTACAACTGGAACTTAGCTCGAAATTGATATAGTATCTCATTTTTATGTTTTTTTTTTCATATTCTTGTCAACTTTATTGTGTAATATTACTATACAGTTGCTAATTTCATTCTACCTGTCGCCCATATCATCATCATGCCTACTTCGATGACCAAAAAAAAAAAAGGTTAGGGTAATTTATTTTAGTTAGCTTTACAAGTTTATGAAACATAAACAAAATGGCTAACAAAAATAATGCATCCTAACCTTATATATGTTCTTTGAAGATCCAAATGGCCATGTGAGTGATAGGCCGAGTGAAGTTATCTGATAATTGTATTATTAACAAACACTATATTACGATGCGAGGTTGGGAAGTGATTTTTTACAGAAGCGACGAAAATGTTTAAAAATCGAGCGATAGCTAGGTTTTTAATTTCCGTATTCTGTAAAACACTTCACAAACGTGCGTTGTATATTTTTTTTTTGCGCGATGGTGTTTTCAAAATAATAAATAATAGTAAAATAATATCTTTCTTGGAAATATTTGCGTTCATTATAAACAACTGACTAACGTTAACAGCGTGGACAATGCTTATTAGTTGAAAGTACAGGAGGCCCTGACGTCAATTCAGTGATAAAATATCGGCAAATACGTATTTATTGTTTTATATTGTTTCAAATAAAGTTCATTTAATTTAAAACGCAGTGATTTGTTTCGTATAATGTATATTAACACTGCCTTTTGAATATTTTTTGTATGTACATTGTATGAAGTATACATAGAAGACAGTGCTTTTACTTCCCACATGCGTCTTGTAATATATAATATTACAATATAGTTATTTTATTACAGTATAATTATTTAAGTTGGCAACCCCAAAATGTAACAAATTGAACTTTCAATCATGGTCGCCATTGTTGTAAGTACGACAAAACGCACTATCGCGCAAAAAATAAACATGTAACACGGTTTTGGATTAGCACCCACTGTTATTCCCAACGACTATCGAAATACTAAGAGATAAATAAAATGGGTATTTTTATAGCTTCAAATCAGAATGTATTTTATTTTTGAGTCTTAATAATTTAGATTAGGATAAATGTTCCGTTATTGTAACGGAAATGACTCGATACGCATATTACAATGGGCCTCAAGTTATAAACGATTTCGATTCTTATCGATATCTTCCATTACATATTTGATTACATCTCATGCTGCCAACATTTTTTTAATGCTACATCTACATGTACTTTGGTACTGCATCGTACATCGTTACTCACAAGATTTTTGGTACAAACTATTTCTCAGTAAATAACATTGAGATTAGTACAATGATTAACTTAGATTAGCTTCCGTTACATTACATTACGAAAGTTACCTAAGTTTCACATCCTCTACAATCACCGAAGAAAGGCTCGACTCGTCTGTTAGAGTCATATGATGGATGGATGATTAATAGCCTATACGGGGTAAGGCATTTATAGTGGTCATTGGTAGCAGAATTAATGAAGGACGCAAAAACGCGCTGAAATAATTATAAATAACTTATACAATTTATATATGGAGGACGTGTTAAAATATCAATCATCTGAGAATATATGAAAAAGAACAGTGGCATAGAAGATGATTTACTGGTCCTAATAAATGCGACAGACAAATCTAATAACAATATAAAATATTTCCGATTGAGGGTCTTTTCACTTTTCAGCGGTTGCCCTTTTACCAGCCGGCTGCTGGTCCTTCACATCCACATGTGTCAATCACAGAGGTAGATGATCAACAGCCAGTGTAGGGGTGACATGTGGTTAGCATGTCGAGTCCCCCAGCCGTTATAGCTGGTTCCTCAACCTGGAGCCGCTATTTATTGTAGCTACCCAATTGCCTCACGATGCTGGGTGGGCACCGGTCCCATACTGATACCATGAGAAAATTTCTTCCCCCATGGAGACTCGAACCAGCGCAAGTCCCGTAGCTCTGCGCCACGGCTACGGCGCGGGACATATATAAAATATTTGACTATTTAAATGTAGCAATGTTCAGCTTAACAAACTTAATTGCTAACCGTAATATATAAAATGTCCAAATGTTTATCTTTCAGTTATTTTTTATATTCGTTTGGTTAACTTTATTTACAAAGTGTCCTCCGCTGTGGTCTCGAGGTAGCTTGCTGCTTTGTCACGCAGCGGGCCCGGGTTCGATTCCCGGTCTGGACAGGCCCCTGAGCGAATTTTTTCGGGGGTTTCCTCACCTGTAAGACAAATGTCAGGATGCTTAGGGCCCAATGGTCCCCGAAAATCATCCGGCCATCATCATCATCCTTACCACCATCCTTTACCGGTGTGGAAAGCAACGGGAAGCTACCACACCTACAATTCCTTAGTAAAGCAGCAAAGCATAGCATGAAAATGCTATGATTGCTGTGAAAGACCTGTCCTCGGGCAGAATTACTATTAATGGATTTACAAAGTAAAATATTAAAATAGATACCTGGCAGATGCTGTCGTCCTCAACTAGGTTAATTTAGTTTGGGAACAAAATTAAAAAATAAATAAGAATGTTAAGTTTTGTCGACGTGTTCAAAAGATTTGGTATTTTTTTCATACATTTATTAAAGTTTTCGGGGAACTTGTTCTGTAAACCTAAACTTCATTTTTTTGCAAATATGGTCGAATAACCCCACAAGATGGTTTAAACGGTAGTGTTTGAGGGTCGTATTCGGAAGGACTCGAGTTCATATCCCTGGCCTGACAAACTTGACCAGGCATTTTACTTGTCATGCATGCGCAACTGAATCCAACGAGGAATAAAAACATACATTACCCATCTAAGCTGCAACGTAATACAACATTTGCCAACCGGTGTTAAACATTCACTACTAGTTCGTTCTATGCTGTCGTTAGTTTATAGAGTGTAGGTAAAATATTCAGCTCAGCCATTCTTCACTGTAAGCATATTGCCACTTCAACAGCATCGGTATCGTGGAGGTTGCATACTGTGTTACAGAAGCACGTCCATGTACTTGGTTATTCCCAATTGTCGAATCAAATATTAAATAAGAATAAAATAAACTTACCACGATCCACTCACCATTAATCATCACTTCACAATTCATTAAAAAGTATCGATTAATTTGCAGAAAGACACCAGAATACAAACAGTAGATTAATGCAAACTATTTGAACACACCCAGATCCTAGACGCAGTATGGCCAAGATGTTAAAGTGTAGAAAATAAAATGAAAATAAAAAAAAAGGTATATATCAGCTAATTTTTAATAAAACATGAATATCCAAAATGTGTATGTATTAAATGAATTTAATTAAAACAAAAAGTTTAAATGGGATTTTATTTTTTTTTGTATTTTTTTTTTTCAGATCACTGTTAACAATACTCTCAACATTACTGGCAGCAAGTACAGTATACGATTTAGTTTTACACAAATATGAAAAAAGATGTGAAGGTAAGAATAGGTCTAACATTACACTTGCCTCGATGCTGTAATGACTACAGCTAGGATTGTTATGTAATAAAAGATAAGATTGCAATGCAGATAGTATATATTATTCAACTGTTTGTGTGTGAAACCAAAACAAAAGACAGTCACAAGTCTAACTTCTCATTATACTATTCAACTGTTTGTGTGTGAAATGAAAACAAAAGGCAGTCAGAAATCTAACTTCTCATTATACTATGTTGCAAATGTTAACTTTTAGTACATAAAAATCCTAGTCCTACATTATTACTATTGACTACCATTCTCTCCTCTGCATTTGTTTTTCTAATTAATTTTGTTTGGAATTTTTTTAATTTTTCAGAGGATAAAATTGTTAGTATGACTTCCTTCGGGAAGAGAAGTAAAGTTATGAGTTAGGTGTATTAACTCTCCTATATTCTCACCCTAACTTGCCCATTTTCTCACACTAACTTGCTCACTAATCTAGGTGGACTCGTAGGATAGAATTCCCTTATATGTGAGTAAACATGTTGGTAATTGGCTCTAGCGGAACATGTGTTATCACATTGGACAACATGATGCTAGCAGTCATTTGTTCTCCAATCGAATATTCACTCGTAGCACGGTGACATAGAACAGCCAAATACAATAATAATGTCTCAGCATATACAAGGTAAACAACTTCAAGATATAAAAGACATGTACAGATAAAATCCAAACTACATTAACTTGTCTGTCATTGTTTTCGTACATGAACCAAAATCTATGAAGAAAATCTTGGCGAAGACTGAGAAACTGGGATGATACAACGAAATGCAAATGGTATTCTCCCATCCATCTCACAATACCGTTAACGCAATTGATAATAAATATTTTTTTACTGATTCCCTTTAATATAGTAGACTATTTAACTCATGCCCCAAATGGGAGTCAATGACCAATCATGTTTCAATGATTTCTGTTTTACAACCAATCAAAGTCGTGTTTCACGAAATATTTATATTTACCATATTAAAGAAAGCTCCCCCTTTTTAATGTTCTGAACAGGTCTGACCATTATTTTGCAGTGACTGAGCCTATGAGAAATACGGTTACCAGATTGTATTACCCGTTCAAGGAGTAAGCGCAGTTGTTGACGGAGGGCACTGCAGTCGTGTTTATGCAGGAATAGAACACGTGACACTGCTATCTATGAGTGCAAAGGGGAACGGGACATGGGACGCTGACAGTGAACACTGCCTTAGATGACGTCACGTGTATCAACAAAGAGAGCTTCGCAATTCTTCCAACTGCAGAGATATTTTGAACGACTAATATATATAGTGCATGAACGTCAACACAAGCCGCATGCGGGAGTTAATATAAAAACATTTGTAGCAATTGATTATACCATCAAAAAAAGAAACCACTCTTTGCACTTTCTTAAATGTATTTTTTCCCAGCTAACAATCCAGAAAAATATAATTGTCATATTTACATCATACGACATCAGAAATGAATTAATATACAGTTTGATGTGTTTTATTTTTTCTCCACTAGAGAGCATTCTTACAATATTGCGTTCCTTTGGCAATAAATAGTATGATCTGGTTGCAGAGATAAACAAAAGAAGCAGATGAAGCGTACCTATCGTTTCTGATTTGTTTTCAAACATCGCCGTTTACATTAAATATATAAATATTTCAAAATAACTATAGTTAAATAATGATTTGTGAGTAAACAGCCTAATTTTATTCGTTAAATAGTCCTAACAAATGCCACTCTTGATTTCCAAATTCTCTAGATAAATTCACTCGTGGCATTACTTATGATAAATAATTAGCGTTAAGTCAAGGCGTTAAAGTGCTAACATTTTTTTCGAAGCTTGATAATATCTACATCGAGTAAATATATGTCACGTGATCCACGACTTCATTTCCTTTCCGAAACTTTCTACATTCTGAAAAAAAGTAATGGATCACAGCCGAGTTTGAATCCAAGAATTTGGAGACCTGAGGCGACCATGGTACAATTAGTCTAACGTGATCGATTTTTAAATTTATGAAATAATAAACCCTAGTCATATGCCTCATACAGCGCGCAATTAAGTTAAGAAAGGAGTATACTCGTTTAGGGTAGGCTATACAATATATTGAGATAGACATATACTATATAACTTATATTAGGGCAAGACATATGGCACAAATGGGAGAATGAAAGAGATGCATGGAAGCTTCTTGTAGGAAAACCAGAGGGAAAACGCTCAGGTAGTAGACCAAGAATGAAGTGGGAGAATAACATTAACCATGATTTGAGGGAGGTAAATTATACAGAGAATGATTGGATAACATTAGATCAGGATAGGGATGTATGGAGAGCTTATGTCCGCGCGGCCATGAACCTACGGGTCGATAGAGCCAGTGATCTAGTTAGTTAATTAGTTAGGACATTCGATAACTAATGGCAACACTTATGTAAATCAGCGATCCTAATGGTGACCATTGTAATCTTGTAGTATAGTTGTTGAGCAGTCTTTGTTGCATAAATCTGTAATATTGATAGTCTCTAAATAATAATATTTTGTGAATGCATTCACTGTTTCTCACATTTAGTAAAGTAATTCCGCCCTAAAAAGCTGTTCAGTAGAATTTATTTAGAAGGTGGAATTGGGAAGTACTCGAACATCCACCAAATTCACCAGACAGGAACCCTTGAGACTATAACCTATTCTGAAAAATGAATGAATCTCTACGAGGCATTCGATTACAATCAAGAGGTTATGTCCAGGAAGCTCTAGATCGATCAGATGAAAGAGATGTCCAGAAATTATGCTGCAGATGGAGTGCACAGTCTTCCAAGGATTTGGCAACAAAAGTTGATCTAGCAAAATGCTATAAATGAAGTCCGTAATGTCAAAAGTAACCTAAATATTTTTTTGTGATGTTATAGTAGTGTTGCCATTACTTATCGAATGCCCTTGTACATATACATAATGTCCCTGTGGTACTGGTTTCAATACGCAGTGGTCTCAGTTATTGTATTGGAATGTACAGACTGATAGTTTATCCGAACAAAAGTAACAAGTGCAGTCTCTCTCTCCCTTAAAACTACTCTTTCTATAACTATTGCGTAGGAAACTTTTTTTTTATTTTGGCAAAGGGGTGGCCAAGTTCACTTACATTTTATTTTGTTACAGATAAGAAATTCAAGATTCTGTCAAGTTTTTCTCTTTACACGAATGTGAGGAAACTTTTCAGCATTGGAATCACTCCAGAAACTATGGTTTGCATGCACGGCTTACGATACATCTCACTGTTTTGGGTCATTCTTGGTCATACTTTTTTAATAAAATATATCAGCCCTGCAGTCAACCACGATGATGCTAAAAATGTAAGTTTAACAACGCACGATCACGTAAATAATCAGTAGTTGTAATTACAAACCAGGATTTGGGAGAGAAGGCAAGGATCATTCATTGTGAAGGAATTTGCGGTTAGGAATTTCAAAGGGGTAAGCCGCCCCCCCTTTTTTTAGTTTACCGTAAGAAAATGAAACGCCCAATACACATTATTTACTATAAAGTAAAATCTTAGAATATATATCTTATAGGCATCGTCGTCCTCAACTGGGTAAAAATTTAATTTTTTAAAGAACTGTAGGTCTTTCGGAGACCGACTTCCATCGCCAGCAGAAGAAATATGTGCTACAACAGTTGTTGTTGTTTGGCGACGCTTTTGACATCGGTGGCCTTCTAGCGTTGACGGTAGCAACTGAATCAGAGTCAATTGCTACTGATGACGCTAGAATGCCAATGATGTCAAAAGCGTCACCAAACAACAGCAGTTATTAACACATATTTCTTCTGCTAATGATGGAAGCCGGTTTCCGAAAGGCCTACATTTTTTTTTAATTTTTGACCCAGTTGATGACGATGGTACCTACCATTCTAAAATTTTACTTTCTTCTTCTTCACTTCCTGGTTTAGGCAAGAGTTGCCTGTTCCATCTTCACTAATAGATCTAAGACCATCTCTTCCGAGGACGTCCGACATCTCTTCTTCCTCTTGGAAAATAATGGAAGATTTTATTTGGAAATCTACTTTCTTCCATTCTTTCTACATGTTCTTTCCACTGTATCTTGTTGTTAAATATCTTTGACTACTTATTTCAACGGAATTTTGTTATGAATTTTATCAGTATTATTATTTACTACCTTATGTTTATTTCAATTACATAAATGCTTCAATCTGTGTTGTATGGTAAATCTACTTTAATTAGTGTACGTATTTTAATTTTTTATATTTTATACAATGTGTCTCTTTAGAAAGTCATATTTTTATGAATTTGTAAACGAAGTCTCAAAGGAACTAGAAAGGAGACACTTTTAAAATTTTATAAAACAATGGCGGTCCAACACTACTATATGAATCGGAACATTAGGTAATAACCAAAAACCAGGAACGAAGAGTAGAATCGTCAGAAATGAGGTTTCTAAGGGGTGTATACAATAATGGATCAAAGGCGGAGTGAGGATATACGAAGATAACTGAATATATTCAAACTATTAGATAAAATTACACAATACGGAGATGAATGGATGGACCACGTCAATAGAATGGATAACAATAGAATACCGAAACAGATTCTTCATTATAAACCACTAGGACGAAGAAATGTTGGAAGACCCAGTAAAATATGGTTAGGCCAATTCTAACATGAGATCGAAACAGACCAGCAGGTCTAATCCTTGATGCTGCTGCTGATGATGATAATTAAAACACTATGATGTCTAAGCTTAAGATTAATTACCCATATGGTGCACTGGGCATTGTTTTTTTTTCTGAGCCATTGTATTACAGTCCCTCGGTGTGCGCGCCGTGTTGAATCCTATTAACATCTATGCGGTAGTCCAACTCTTGCCAGACTTTTAACAACATGTCAAATGTCACTGTAGCTGCGACTTCTTCAACCATCGTTTTGAAGTTCATGTACGTCGTGTGGTAGAGAAGGGATGTAAAACTGTCCTTTGTGTATCCCACAGAAAAATAGCACATGGAATTTAATTTGGGGATCCCGGAGACAATTTCATAAGAGTATTGTCAAGAGGTCCTGTTTGTCCTACCAAACGTTCTGGAAGCACCCGATTAAGTAAGTTGAGAACCTTTCAGTGATAGTGAGGGGGTGCTCCATCTTGCTGGAACAGATAATCATCTGAATCCTCATTCGGTTGTAGCATTAACCGAAGTTCGAGCATGTCAATGTAAGATGTGCCTTCGATGTGTCATAAAGGAAAACAAATCTCATAGAACTATCAATGAAATAAGGCGCAAAAAATTCAGACTTGGGTAAATTTCGTTCACTCTCAATGATTCTGCGTGCACTCTGTTTTCCAAATTAGGTAGTTTTGACGAATCACTTTTTCACTAACGTTAAATCTAGCCTCGTAACAAAACATTATGCGCCTCGTAAAACCAACCGTCTCCTAAACTCTTGAAAATGACATGCAAAGCGAAACATTTATCTACGTTCTTCAGCTTTTAATGCAGTTGCAATTTGTTTGGTTTCATGTGCAACATTTTTTTCTCAACGCCCTCCACACTTTCTGGTGTGGCATTTCCAACTCACGAGAAGCTCAGCGCAAGGACTTTAATGGATACTTCGGAAGATCTTCCTTACACGCTCAATACGTTCATCGAAGACTGCTGAACAACACATCGTTTTTGTGGAGACTATTTAACTCATGCCCCAAATGGGAGTCAATGACCAATCACGTTTCAATGATTTCTGTTTTACAACCAATCAGAGTCGTGTTTCACGAAATATTTATCAGTGTTAGGATTATCATATATTAAACAAAGCTCCTCCTTTTTAATATTCTGAACAGGTCTGACCGTTATTTTGCAGTGACTGAGCCTATAACAAATACGGCTACCAGATTGTATATAATAGTGCTTACATGTCAACATTTGTAGCAATTGATTATACCACCAAAAAAAGAAACCACTGTTTGCACTTTCTTAAATGTATTTTTTCCCAGGTAATAATCGAGAAAAATATAATTGTCATATTTACATCATACGACATCAAAAATAAATTAATATACAGATTGATGTGTTTCATTTTTTCTCCACTAGAGAGCATTCTTACAATATTGCGTTCCTTTGGCAATAAATAGTATGATCTGGTTGCAGTGATAAACAAAAGAAGCAGTAGAAGCGTACCTATCGTTTCTCATTTGTTTTCAAACATCGCCGTTTACATTAAATATATAAATATTTTAAAATAACTATAGTTAAATAATGATTTGTGAGTAAACAGCTTAATTTTATTCGTTAAATAGTCCTAACAAATGCCACTCTTGATTTCCAAATTCTCTAGATAAATTCACTCCTCACTTCGTGAGTCGTGAATTTATCGATAATTTGGAAATCACTCGTGGCATTACTTATGATAAACTACTACTTGTGACAATTTGGTGATGAATTTCTCTATCGACTTTCTGCGGGGACCCCGTTTTTCATACAAAAGCTGAAATGAACATTGCACCTGCATAGTACAATGATTTGTATGGAATAGCAGCATACAGAAAGCTGCTTCAGCTCCAGAAAATGTTCCTTGTTACGTACAGAGTAACTTGCGGTCAAAAGAGGAAACTTCAATAAAGAAAATAATTTAACGTTCAGAGCATCATATCAGCCATAAAAATTACTTCAGGAATGGTGGTATTTGAATTATAAATGCATTATTAGGCTTCGCGGTTTTGTTACCGGAATTATATTGGATTGTGTATTTTATCCTGGTACATTAATGACGTCAATCAAAGGTACAAACAGGTTACATGAACACTATAGTTTATTAACTAATTGTGTTTATATAGGAACGCTGTGTTTGTACGAGGAGCTCGTTGTCATTCAGGTGAATCGTAGAGAAGGTGCACCAGGAAAAAAATGGCGCCAGCTACATCAACATTGCAGTTGTCTATTATAAAATCTATTAAAATTTAGTTTCAGTGTGGTCATTAATCATGAATGATATGTTCCACTATTTACATTTACTGTACAGTACCGCAACTTACGAGTGAACGCCAGCTATTTGAACTCCCTCCGAAGCAGGCAATACTTCTCGATAAATTCAGAATCCAGTTTTGTGAAAAAAACGCGAAGCCTATTTATTATAGTAGCCTATTTATTATACTATTCTTTGGAGACAAATTATATATATCTGGAATGTTGTGTATCACGCTAGTTGGAAGTTTGTATACTTGTGCTAAATGACAGGAATATAAAATCTTAAGGTCTCGATTGTATGGGAATAAATGCAACAGTATTGATTATTATTATTATTATTATTATTATTATTATTATTATTATTATTATTCTCTCATCACTGGGGTCCCGAGATCGAGTCTCGGTCACTCCACGTGGGTTCCATGGGGGACGAAACGGAGCTTGGGCGGGGTTTTCTCCCGTCTTCCCCTGCCACAATTTCATTCCACCATTTCTCCATATTCATCTCATTCATTTCATTTCATTCATCTGCCCCTGTGATGGTGCGTCAGGTGTGGTCGGCCGGCATCCTTGTCATTAATAGACCTCTATATGGGGGCTCATCTCATCCCTCGACCCGATCCTGAGTTGGACACGAGTTGTGGAGGATATTTTTATATTATTATTATTGTTATTGTTATTATTGTTATTATTATTGATATTGTCAATATTGTTATTGTTATTAATAATAATAATAATAATAATAATAATAGTAGTAGTAGTAGTAGTAGTAGCAGTAGCAGTAGCAGTAGTAGCAGCAGCAGCAGCAGCAACAGTAACATAGTATTACTTATGTTTATATTTATACTTGAACAATGTTAATGTCATGACGCTGTACTGATGTTTGTAGTTTTCAGATAATCCTCTCATGATGTTCGTGATGAACGCTACAGTAACAACAGATACGTTTTTCTTGCTGAGCGGTACGTTACTGTGTTACATCTTCATGCGTGAATGGAAGAAATTATCTCAATTCAACATATTCAAGTTCTATGTGATAAGATACATCAGGTACAATATGTCTTACTGTATAATTGTTGATCTATGAGGGAGACACAAAAGGCTCTAGGTTGAGAAAACCAGCTATAATGGCTAAATGATCATCCACTTCTGTGACTCTCATGTGGATGTGAGGCCAGCAGACAGCCGGCAGGCCAAGAGCCCTTTAGGCCTGTCGCGCTATGGAGTATATTATGGAGGGGTGGCTTTTAAATTTGATAGCTTAAAAATTAATCATAATTTCCCATAAACTACCATCATTTTCTAAGCTACATCTCTATTTCCCTCCCTCTCTCTCCTATCTCCTCTTCTTCTCACTTCTTTCTATTTCCCTCTTTTTATTTTCCTCCCCTTTTCTTTCCCTCTTTCTCTTTCTTTATCTCTGCCTCTTTCTCTCTCTCTCTCTCTCTCTCTCTCTCTCTCTCTCTCTCTCTCTCTCTCTCTCTCTCTCTCTCTCTCTCTCTCTCTCTCTCTCTCTCTCTCTCTCTCTCTCTCTCTCTTCTACCCTCAGCTGCCTCTTCTTTCTCTCTCTTCTCTCTTCTTTCGCTCTCTCTCTTTATTTCCCTCTCTTTTCTTTCCTGCTCTCTCTTTCTCTCCCTCTTTTTTGTTTACCTCTTTCACTTTCTCTCCCTCTCACCCTCTTTCTTTCTCTTTCTCTATATTCAATGACGATAAATTTCATATTCTATGTTGCAGAGAAAATATATTGATTTTATATGGGATAGTACTTAATTATGAATTTTGTTTTTAATTCCATAAGCGTTACTTTATTCGATGTAAATTATTTAATGAATTACAAGCAATTACTCACCCGTAATTTAATTATGTTGTAGTCCTAGACTAATAGTTTTAGATTACAGTAATCCTTACAGTATTTAGTTAAACTTTCTTAATATTTCAATAATGCTCTAGTGGTTATCATGTTCATTTCTGGACCCAAGTCCACGAGTTCAAATCCTATTCAGATCCTGATTTTTTTAGAGTGTAAGCATTAAAATGCCTTCCTTCCGAAGTAAGACTATGCGTCCCCTCTCGTTTATTCACGGCAAATCAAATTAAACCAAGCCAGAAATTAATCTTCTCTGAGAAAAAAATCTACTTCTTCATTCCCAGCTTTGATTTGCGATGCTATTTCCGTCGTTAAATAAAATTCACCTTGTACCACATTCCGCTGACGGAATAAGAAATGTGTAAGCAAAGTCAGTTTGAGTAAGACTATATGCAAGTAATTTAAGTTATTACCGTAAAATTACATCTAAAAATAATATTGGACAATACCGTAAATTAAGCAATACTTTATTTTATGTCGCCCTTTAACAACCCAGATCATTAAATTCACAATTAAAATCCAGTTTGAAAGGACTGACAATTTTTTTCTCAGAGATTATTTTTATAAGGTTTGAAGTTCTTTCACTTGTCGGAAATCAGCGTAATGGGACCCACGACTTGACTCCTCTTCCGAAGGAACCCATTCTCAGGATTTTTACGTCCTTAAAAATTATAGTGAATGGTGCAACATAAATAGTTTTGTATAATGCTTTCATCAAATTCATATTATCGCTTGCACGACAGTACTGTGTGAGTTTTTGTCTTCTTAAGAAGTCTATACCAGTCTTCTTTATATAAAACCATAACATCTTGTTCTTTGTATAATTTGTACAGTTCAGTTATACCTCTACATTTTCCCCATATTCCATTTTTGTTAACATTTGTCTAACAAGGAAACTGTCAACCATATCGAAACCTGCCTTGTTGTGATGTAGGCCTACTAAGATCGTGTCCAAAAATTAACTGCCGCTTATAACTGCAAGGCAGAGAAGCCGAAGCCAGAATCCATCAATGGCAACCCACTGTGCGAAGCAGATGGATGTTCCTGCTTGAATAGAGTGGATTGGAGTGAGACGGAGCGCAGCGCGTTTAGCAGGCTGTGAGGGTTATCCAGTCCATCAAGTCAGGAGATGTATTACTTCCCTTAGTTTAAATAAGAGATTTGGCGCTGGATTTTAGTGCCTTGCAGTTAAAAGCGGCAGATAATTTCTTGGACATGCCCTTGATACATCATAACGCTTCTCTGGGAGAAATTTCAAGGTAAGTTTCGTCATGCAATGGTTGACAATTCCTTGTAACAATGTGTGTATATATATATACACACACACATTATAAACAATTGACTAACGTTATATATATATAAGCCTATAGTGCGTCTGATTCATGTAGTCACGAATGACGTTCAGCTGAAATTAAATAGATTTAGACAATTTTGTGGAACAATACAGTGAATATTGAACTATAAAGTACAAAATACTCGTACACTGCTCAAAACAATTAGAGGAACACTATGAAATATGCAAATATTTTTTCATTGGATAAAGGTACAAACATGAAATTAATAAGGTACATTATTTTTGGTTATTTATTTATTGCTCATGTCAGTAAAAACAAATGAATAACGCTGACAATTAACTTTTCAAATAATTCCGCTATGTAAACAATTGAATCTTGTGCTTATTTTTCAAAGTTAAACACTCGTTATATAGAGTTAGTATCGTGTATGGCCTCCACGACATTCGATGACAGTTTGGCACCTTCGTGGCATGCTCCCAATAAGATTCTGGATTTCCTCTTGCGGGATATTCTTCCATTCCTCCTTCAGAGCATCTCCAAGTTGCTGCAGAGTTTGTGGAGCTTGATGTCGGTTCCTGACCTTCCTGTCTAGAACATCCCACAAGTGTTCAATAGGGTTGAGGTCTGGGCTGACCGCTGGCCACTCCATTACCTCAATTTCATTCCTCCGCTGAATGTGCCCTGGCATTATCCTGCATAAACAGAAATCCAGGGCCTACTCCAATGGCAGCAGGTACTACATGCTCTTCCAGAACGTGCTCGATATACCGGACAGCATTCAGTCGCTGGGAACAAGTACAAGGTCCGTACGATTGTTTTACATAACTCCGGCCCACACCATTATGGAACCTCCTCCGAATCTATCAATTTCCTGTACAGCCTCTGCAGAAAATCTTTCTCCTGGCCGTCCCCACACCCTCAATCGACCATCACAACGTGTAAGACGATACCTGGATTCGTCCGAGAAGAGCACAGACTCCCACTGGTTCAGGTTCCAATCACCATGGTTTTCAGCATATGTACGTCTTGCTGCCTTATGCCCATTTGTTAAGCGTGGTTTTTTAACGGGCCTTTTTGGAAGAATATTCTCTTTCCTTAATCTGTTCCTTATGGTTTGGTCTGAAACCCGGATTCCGGAAGTCATATGAAGGTCATTCTGCAGGTCTTTTGCAGTTTTTGTACGCTGTCGAAGAGCAGAAAGAACAACGTATCTGTCATCCTGGGGGCTTGTTTTAAATTTACGGCCCTGGCCACGTCTTCTACAATACTGACATGTCTCTCTGTGCCTGTTGCGTAACCTAGACACTACGGAAGGAGAAACCCCAAGCTCTCTAGCCACTTGTCGCAGAGATTGACCTAGTCGTAAAAGATGTTGAGCATGATACACTTCAAACTCATTTAAATGCCTCATTTTGTCAGAGACTTCAATAAACAAAGCAATAATCAACATTCGTCACTATAGCAACATCAGGAAGCTTACCAATTAGAAGCGGCCAGTGCCTTCCAAAATAAAAAAAATGTCTATATTTGTTATTTGAGGTCATTTCTCTGTATTTAGGCCATGGATCTTTAAAATTTGTATCCAATGATAAAATTAATAATTCAATTTACATATTGTCAAACTTTCAGCATCACAGCTTTAAAAAACAATTACTTATTCAATTTATTACAAGTGTTCCTCTAATTGTTTTGAGCAGTGTAGTATATTACCATGTGAGGTTGGGAAGTGGTTTATACAGAATCGAGGGAAAATGTTTAAAGATCGAGCGATAGCGACGTTTTTAATTTCCGAGATTCTGTAAAACACTTTACAAACGTGCGTTGTACATTATTTTTTGTGCGATGGTGTTTTTAAAATAATGTATAAGCGTAAAATAATATCTTTGTTGGAAATATTTTCGTTCATTATAAACAATTGACTAACGTTAACAGTGTGGGCAATGTTTATTAGTTGAAACAACAGGAGGCCTTGAGAACAATTATTGATAACATGGCCGCAAGTACGTATTTATTGTTTTATATTGTTTAAAATAAAGTTCAGTTCATTTAAAATGCAGTGATTTGTTTCGTATAATGTATATTAACACTACCTTTTGGATATTTTCTATATATACATTGTATGTAGTATACATAGAGGGCAGTGGTTTTACTTCCCGCACGTGGGTGTAAATGTAATATTACAGTATAGTTATTTAGATTGGCAACCCCGAAATGTAGAAACTTTCAATTAAAGGTCGTCATTGCTGATAAGTACGACAAAATGCACCATCGCGCAAAAACAAACATTACTGAAGTTTTATAAAGTAATTGCATTGCCACTACTTCTATGTGGCAGTGAGAACGGGACATTAACTGCAGACCTGTCTTCAGAAATTATATTTCTTCGATTTATGGCAGATTGTACGTTGTTAGATCATAGGATAAATATTTGGGATAAACACAGACATCAGAAATGAACTGAATATGGGCCTACTACTTATAATGGGAATGATGGAAAAATATAGAACTAATTGGAGAGACCATTTCCAACGCATGTCACCAACTAGAGTAGCAAAAACCGTCCTGAACTATAATCCTGCTGGAAAAAAGAAGTGTTGGCCGACCTATAAAGAGACGGCGTGACCAGTTTTAAACTAGAACAAGCCAATGTGCCTATACCTTGATAATGATGATGACTATAACGAACGTCACCCTTTCGTTTAGCGAACTTGCGTGCTCTCGCAAGATAATTGTAAAAACTTACGTATACATTACATTACGCATACTAAAAAAGGTAAACGGTAAAGTGATCCCATTACAGGCCATAGGAGACCCTTGGGATGTAGGAGGTTAAGGTTCCCATTTTTTGTAGACAATCGGCACTGATGTCAGCCCAGCTTGACGACCGCCTTTACCCCCAGAACAAGGGTCTGGTACGCATTTCAGTTAGATGCTGAGTCTACCCAGGACCATGGTGCTACCAGAATATTTGGGTCAGTTTAAAAATTGTGAGGCCACCTGGATTCGAACCCTCGATCTGCCGTACTTTGGTATTTACTCTGTACACAAAATATTCTGGATATGGTGTCAATTTTCTCTTACGTATGTTTCACACCTCAGTAAATTTTCATTCACACATACTAGCCCTTCCACTGTAATGTACGTACATTATTATTATTTGTATATTTTCCTTTAGTTTGTTTAGGAGTTGGCATTAGGCCTACTTTCATTACCTTCATTTATTAGCATTTACTACGTGGCCACATGAATCAGACGTACTTCAGTGTTCACCTGATTTTAACAATTATCAAGTTTCAGATGCATAATGCGAAGTTGATCTTATAAGTACTTTATATATACTAACTCACTACCACTATCGAACCCGTAGGTTCATGGCTGCACAGACGTAATCTCTCCATATATCCCTAATCTGAGCTAATGTTTTGTAATCATTCCCTATATAATCTAAGTCCCTCAAATCATGGTTAATTTTATTCTTCCATCTCATTATTTGTCTATCAACTGGGCGTTTTCCCATCTGGTTTTCCTACAAGAAGCTTCTATGTGCGTCTTTCATCCCCCATTCGTGCCACATGTCCTCCCCATCGCAGTCTACGAGACTTGACTGTTCTTATTATATCTGGCTTCCTATAAAGATCATGAAGGTCACTGTTAAGTAGTCTTCTCCATTCACCTGTATATTCATGTCTCTTTAGTCCAAACAATTTCTACATAGTGAGTATATGGATGTATTGTATTAACATTATTTATTTTTATTATTGATATATTATTATTATATTAACGTTAGTTCTTCGCATTTATTATGTTTATAATTATGTTTATCCAGGTTAACGCCGCCTTACGCATTTGTAATTTTCTTCTACTCAACTCTGATGTATCGCACGGGGTCAGGTCCTCTGTGGGACTCGCTGGTTGGACTGAACAAACAACTGTGTGTGGATAATTGGTGGATCAACATCCTCTATATAAATAATTACATACATGTTGATCGAATGGTATGTATGGATTTTACTGTCTTATCTTATTCGATCTATGTCATAGAAAGGAATCACCGATAATAAAATATTTAGGTTTAACGAGATGTGGTATGAAAAAATTACTATATTTAATTGTTTTTACACATTTACCAAGTAAAAGTGATAAAAATTAAAAATTAAAATGTATAAAGAATCAAAATAAACACACTTATTCGGCTATAATTCAATTTTATATTTATGCCACATCAGTTTAATTAGGTTTATTTTTTATTTGTAAGTGTTACAACGTAGAAAAACTATCAACCGCCTGTATGAAGGTCTCTAAAGATTATGTCTAACTCACATTTCAGGGATCCCGATTTCGGTTAACGGATATACCTTTTTTTACCATACGGCGACAGGCCTAGAAGGCCCTTAGCCTACCATTCGGCTGCTGGCCTCACATCCACATGTGTCAATCACGTAGGGGTGACATGTGGTCAGCATGACGAGTCACCAGCCGTTAAAGCTGATTTTCTCAACCTGGAACCGCTACTTATTGTAGCTACCCAAATGCCTCACGATGCTAGGTGGGCACCGGTCCCATACTGGCCGAAATGGCATGAGAAAAATGTCTTCCCCCGTGGAGACTCGAACCAGCGCAAGACCTGTAGCTCTGCGCCAAGGCTTCCTGCCTTAACCACTCGGCTACGGCGCGGGATCCGGATATACCGTAGAAATATATAGGCCTATGTACTGGATCTGAAACACGATCCATTTAGCCCTATATTGTTAACTCTTCCGAGCTAAGTTTCAGTTGTAATGCTAACAAAGCAGATGCATGACTGCATTTTCATTGGTCTAACAACGATTTTACCTTTCAACATGTAAGAAATTGTAGTTCTCTCTCTAACACTCCAAATACAGAAAATGAAAATATATATTATCTAGCACATGTCTACATACGTTAGGTCTATATAGGAAAATCTTAAAATACATAATAACAATTTTAATAGATTAAATGAGAATTAGTCCACCGCTGTGGTCTCGAGGTAGCGTGCTGCCTTGTCACGCAGCGGGCCCGGGTTCGATCCGAGGTCGGGGCAGTTTTTCTGGGTGAGGTTTTTATCGGGGTTTTTCCTCACCTGTAAGACAAATGTCAGGAAAACTCTAAGGCCCAAACGGTCCCCGAAATCATATGGCCATCAACATTATCATCCTTCACCGGTATGCAAAGCAACGGGAAGCTACCACACCTACAATTCCCTAGTAAAGCTGCAAAGCATAGCATGGAAATGCTATGATTGCAGTGAAAGACCTGCCCTCGGGCAGAATTACTATGGATGGAAATAAGAATTGTTTTATTCTTACGCACGCAATGCAGTATTCATTGGAATTGATGCGGGATTTTAGTCCAGGATGGTTTAATTATGTGTGTCCAGGGTAAGGTTACATGGACAATTGTTGCACCGGGCTAGTTTGGTTCAGGTTTTCGGTAGGACAAGGATTTATATCTCGGGAATCCGTGCTGAAGGATATTCACTGGGGAAAACATTAGACTCCCTGTGATCAATTCAATTGGATGATGCACTTTTATTGTCATTAAGGCTTGCACTTGTCGTATTTGACGACAACTTGACACGAAGGCTGTTGGTGGCCGGCAACGTATATTTATTATTTACTGCACTTGTTTAAATAATTATTAGTAACACTAAAAAAGTGCGCTCTGAATGATAGCGCCGAAACTTGGATAAAGCGATGTGCCTCTGACTGGCACACTACTAACTTTAATTTTCGCTAAAAATGAATATTTATTTTCTCTGAGTGGGCTGGCATCCGTCCCTTCCACCAAAAGTCTTAGTGTCTCACAAAAAGTTCATATGTTACAACAATTTTGATTTGTAATTTATATCTTGAGGGCGTTGTCGGGGGTGTTAAACTTAAGCGTTTGTGGTCTTAAATTAGTTGCATCCTAATATCAAATTTCCAGGGTTGTCCATATGAGAGTGATATTTACTAGGGCGGATTTCGTTTGTCGGCATCTATCTTATGCCGCCAAAGAAGACCCCTGCGGTTAGCGCACTTTCTAGTTAAATTAATTTGTGGTGGTTTTTTTCCATAGCTTGCCTAGGAAAACCCGGTCGCTTGTTCGCTTATTGTAAGTAGTTTTTGGATTTGGTTATTGTATTTGTAAGTGAATAATAGCGCAGTCTTGTAATTCCCTAGTACAAAGGAAACTGCAAACTTTTTCTCCATTGTATAAGGGCTTACCGTCCCATTGTATGTTGTTTACTAGTATGGTTCACCACAATAGCAAAGGTTCAGGTCTATGACCGAGCGCAAATCACTTGGTACTAGTGTTTTATTTATTGCATACGAAATTGTTTTATGGTAGGTTATATCCTTTTAATTTTGTTGCCAATGAATTCCTATTTTAATTCCATTTCATTTGAATATAAATATGCCCTACTTCTGATAATAATTACAAGTTAATAAATTATTCACCCTTAATAAAAGTCCTTACTTTTCTGTGTAAAGGAGGCTGAGTGAATGACTGGGTGCAGAATTAAAGTTGTTTAAAAATTGCAGTTTCTGTATAATATTATAATATATTTGAAAGGAAAGTATTTGAACAGCGGAGAGAAACAAATTATTTTGAATGTTTTCGAACAGTTTAGTGAAAAATATCCTACATTAGTCATTGAGGATGTAGTTTTAATAATAACAGCAACATTTATACGTCATTCATCATGGAGCATAAATTCTACCCGTAATGATATTGCAAATATTTCTATCATATCATGGAAAAAGCGTCCAGTAAATGTCTGATTTGGTTGGTCCATATATATATATATATATATATATATATATATATATATATATATAGGCCTATATACTTTTTTAATATTTAAAGAAATAAGAAATAGAAGAAGTTCCTAATTGTTGCTGCCATCTTACCTTGCACTCGGTCTTATTTCCCATAAAATACGATGTTGCCTAAGAACAATGTTTCTATTGATGACAGTTGTATGCACAATTTTATCATGTGGCTGGTACAAGTAGCGCCACGGTTCCCCCAATAGACAGTACCGGCGAAGGCATACTTTATTAAAGTTTTTTTTTACAGTGTAACTGGAACTTAGTTCGGGAATGGTATAGTAGTTACTTGATATGAGAAGTGGCTGAAATTAAGGTTGAGAGATTGCGTCATGTTATCTACTGAACCCCTGTAAGCTGTCTTCTACTAATCTGTGACGGTAACCAATCAGCTTACATTTGTCTTCGAACCACATATTTATTTATTTAAGGTAATACCACGAGTGATTTCCAATTTATATAGAGGATTTGGAAATCTTACGACTATTTAACAAATAAAATTAAGCTGTTTACTCAAGCCATTATTTAAATATAGTTACCAGTATTTTAAAATATTTGTATATTTAAAGCAAACGGCGATGTTTGAAAATAAATCAGAAATATGAGCTTATGTAATTCACTGCAACTTGATCCTAAATTATTTATTGCCAAATAGGATCGCTATGTTTTAAGGATGCACCCTAGTGGAGAAATAATGAAACACATCATACTGTATATTATAATCAACATTATGAGTTTTTCATTTATTTTTTTAGTAAACAACTCGGTAAAATTAAGGAATCTGTTCATTATTTGCTATATTCAATGTATTTGTTGGAGAAAAATAATGCTCTGAGCTCTTCAGAATATTAAAAAGGAGGAGCTTTCTTTATCACAAAAGGAGGAGCTGATAAAGAGAAATCGATAAAGAGCGAGGTGAAACACGACTGTCATTGGTTGTAAAACAAAATTCATTCCAACGTGATTGGTCATTGACTACCATTTGGGGCATGAGTTAAATAGTCCAACTCAAAACCTTTCAGACCATGACTCAAAAGCTCTTTAGAATCTCTCAACTTTAGTATGTAGTCTACCGGTAGTGTAAACAATATAAAATTATAAAATATAATAACTGTAAGTTAAGTTTCTTTAACTTGATTAAAACTTTTTTAAATTCTGTATGTCTTTCGTAACCAGTTCCATCTTCAGTGGAAGATTATTTTTATCCAATAGAGACGGTTGTGTATACTGGTTGCGTTTTCGTTTAAAATCATGTTATTGTCGATTTTTTTTTTTAAATCTATCTCCTCTTTCTATATAATATTGTGAAGGTATTATCACCTAACTATGATGGTTGTCCAGCGGCTCGCTTTGTTTCCCCGCAGCTGTTATATAGGCCTATAATTAAATACAAACATGCCGACACCGCCCACTATAATAATCCCGCATGTTAATCATTGTCAAGCATTGTCGCGCGGCACCCGCTTCTACATATACGGACAACCATCATAGTGTGGCGATAATACTTTGTTTCATCACGCATAATGAAAAATATTTTATTCGTCACTTTTTCTTTAAATTCTTCCACTTTTTTGTTCCAATGATTGGTACATAATATTGAATTCTATCTTCAGAAGGTGCATAAGTCACCACAGCCCTTCATATGTCTGGCAAACCACTCTCTCATTGTACGATGATCTAGCTTTTCTACAGAAATTCCTGCATTCAAGAATACCTACATAGCCTCAACAATGAACTCTGTTTTCTCATATTTTGCTTTTTTAGACTGTATAAAGGACCCTTGAATAGATGGTTAGCTGCGTTTCATTGACTATTAACTCATGCCCCAAATGGGAGTCAAAGGCCAATCACGTTTTAATGAATTTTGTTTTACAACCAATGGCAGTCGTGTTTCAACTCGATAATTACAGAATTTTTATTACCAAAATAAAGAAAGCTCCTCCTTTTAATACTCTGAACAGGTCAGAGCATTATTTTGCAGCGACTGACTAAATATACATTGAATATAGCAAATAATGAACATATTCCTTCGACCTACACATTTGATAATTGCGTGTTCAATAACTGTGTTTTTAAATACTGATTTTACTGAGTTGTTTGCGAAAAAAATAATTAAAAATCTGTATTGTTGGTTATAATATACAGTTTGATATGTTTCTATTTTCTCCACTAGGTTGCATTCCTACAATATTGCGATCCTATTTGTCAATAAATAATATGATCAAGTTGCAGTGATGAACTAATGGAACTTAACCAAACATTTCTCATTTGTTTTCAATCATCGCCGTTAACATTAAATATATAAATATTTTAAAATAACTATGTATATTTAAATAATGATTTGTGAGTAAACATGTTAATTTTATTTGTTAAATAGCCCCAACCAGTGTCACTCTTGATTTCCAAATCCTCCAAATAAATTGGAAATCACTCGTGGCATTACTTTTCTTATTTTACCACGTTCGTATCATTGTCTATGTGTTTTAGCAATATTTCCTTTCTTTCAAGTTCTAATCTTTTGTCACAATACTGATATTTAATTCTATGGCGCGACAGGCCTAAAAGGCCCTTAGTCTACCAGCCGGCTGCCGGCCTCACATCCGCATGTGTTAATCACGGAGGTAGATGATCACCTAGCCAATGTAGGGGTGACATGTGGTCAGCATGTCGAGTCCGCCAGCCGTTATAGCTGGTTTTCTGAACCTGGAACCGCTACTTTTTGTAGCTACCCAAATGCCTCACGATGCTGGGTGGGCACCGGTCCCATACTTTCTGAAATACCATGAGGCCATAGTACTGATATATCAATATGTTTTATTACTTTAAAAAACCTTCACTTTCGAATTTGTGTGCTGGTACATTTGGTTTCGACATGACAATAGCAGAAAATCAAAAACAAAATTTAATGAAAATTATTATAAAATTGCTTTCAGTAAAACACAAACTGACAAAGCCACATGCCTCAGATTCATTGAATGTATTGACAAGGTTTATGGCCTAGTGGTCAGAGTTTCGGATAACCGTTCATGGGGTCTCAGGTTTGATTTCCGGTCAGACCACAATATTTTTTTTAAAGAGAACTATTCCAATTGTCGCCCATGGTATAGACTTTCATTAAGTTTAGGTTTAAGAACTCTCCTGGTTCTTTATTATCATTCATCACCTTTCAGACCATCGGGGAAACTCAACTCCGCCTTCCAGGCACTCCAACTTATGAAATGGGGTACAATTCCATCATGCTAGGAGAGAATACTAGAACTGTCGTAAAGACAACCTGGTGGCATTGGTAAAAATGTGTGAGGATGCTACTTCTCTATGTTTACAATATAATGACCTGCTTGAAATGTTTGAGGGAGGTGGGTAAAACAATTAGGGCATTATTTACAATTTTGAGTAATTATTTTATTAAGAATATTCCACAATACAGGATTTTTCCTTCAAAGTGATTTGTCACCAGAGGTTCCTGTTTAAAACATTTTCTTCCCTGAAATGTCTAGTTTCTCTACATCTCCTCACTCCATCTATCCAACGTTCTGTAGGTCTGCCTCTTCCACTTCTTCCATTAGCTTTCTAACCAAGGATCTTCTTTGGTATTCTATCTTCTTCCATTCTTATAAGGTGTCCATATCATTTCAAACTTTTTTCTTCTATTTTTCTAATATATATTTTTTTAACTTACATAATTTCCCTTATTGTGCTGTTTCTGACTTTATCTCTTCTTGAAATTTTTGTCGATCACCTCCAAAAATCTTACTGTCCAGGTTTCGGACCCATATAATTTTGAGTAATGAGTGTCTAATTCGTAAAGGCTTTTCATTAATGTCTATCTATCTATCTATCTTCGGGGTTTTTTACAGCTGCTGTCGTCTTCCCGTGCCAAACCTCCAAAGCCTACGGTCCTGGGCATCTTCGATGCTTAGCCCTCTAGCTTGCATTTGTATTTATTAAATATGTCAATACTGTAATGATAGTGTGTTGAGCGTAACCGGATTTATCTTCTGCATATTTAAAATCTTTAAAATTATCTTGATATCTGATGTTAAAATTTCTGTTGGTTCAAATGAGAAGTTCCAGAGAAGTACCGAAGTAAAGTAGCCTGAAATAACGAGTAGATTTATGAGCGTGAGAAAATCATACTCTGTGCACATTAGGCAACAGCATAACGCCCTTGTAATAGTTCGTTTATAGGCCTACTAAGTTGATTGTAATTAATTTAAGTAATGTTTGCTGTTTGGTTGCAGTGCTTGAATCAGACATGGTATCTTGCAGTGGACATGCAACTTTATTGTTTGTCACCTCTACTGCTTTACCCTCTGGTTAAGTGGCCTCGGATTGGTAAAGTGCTGATTGGTATTGTTCTCGCAGCTTCTATCCTGAGTCCTGTTATAATTACAATACAGTTACGTCTGCCGGCAGCCATGCTTTATACTAGAGAGTACGTATCCTTAATACCATTTCATTATCTTGTAATGGGTGTAAATGTATCAAATTAAAGAATTTGCCTGGTTATAGATGGGTCCAATAAAAAAAAACAATTATTTAGCCTGGTGGAGTTAAAGACATGTGGCCTTCTCTTCCACTCATCAGGACAAACATATCACATTCAAATAAAAAAAAATCATACTAATATTAAATACTGAACAATTATCTGGCCAAACTGAACAATAATAAACATAATATCTAATAATACAATAAAGTTAAAGACAATTTAAATTAAAACTAATAAAAGAACAGCTCGAACCACTATAGGCATTAAAAAAATCAAATAAAGTACTAAACTGTAATGAATTAATCTATCGCTTACATATTTGGAACAAGGGCAAAATATGAGACATAACCATTTTTATAGTTGTTTCCTTATTTAATAAACTACTAATAATCCAGGATTAAAATGAAGTAGTATGAAATGGTATGAGAAGGCTTCGGATTTCAATTAGCACAACCATTAAAAATAAACATATCGTATTTTAAAAAATACCTTTGAAAAATTACTATTTGCTGTCAATTTTATGCATTCTGTAAAAAATTAATTTTGAAAATATGATTGATCAATTCTAAATTTCCGGTTTTATCCTATGCTTAATTGTACTATTTTATGCAACAACCGGCTAAACGTCATTTTAAAAAATGAGATTTTGATGCGTACGCACACTTTTAGCGCCATATTTTAGATGTATCCTTATTATTAAAGAAAAATGTAAACGCCAATCAGTCCTATCAGAGATTCTGTTTTGCAAAAAAAAAAAAATTATGAAACCAGATCTTCATAAATGCTAATATAAATTTTTCATCATGCAGCTAAGAGCCAACTGTTCCCGCTCTTAGATTGTTGATGCATAATTGTCAAACAAGGAAGCTAACTTGCAATATTGTTAGTTTGGCACTAGGCCCCCTAGGCCCTTCCCCCACCCCTTGGAATACCTCGGTCATCATAACCATACTCCCAAGTCCTAGAGTTCTTGTTCTCCCTATCCTATGTTCACGTCCACGTTCAAGTTCACGGCCCTAAAACCAACACCCCTAGGGAGACGGTGTTGGAGTTGCAACTTCTGGGAATTGCTGAGCTTCGTAGTCGCCAGGTCGCTCATTCCTGACGACCCCACAGTTGGTCCACGGGCTCCATGAGCCTAGCCGGGAGGACTGCTGTCGCAGATCCACCGACCGTTCCCCTGTTCTGCCTCCAGGTACGTGTCCTGCAGCCGTTGTGAGACCGGCTAGGGCTACAAGCCCCACAGTGTGAGACTTTGGTACATCCAGGTACTCATCTCCTGGCGACCCCACAGTTTGTCGACGAGCCCTAGGCTGAGCCAGGAACCAGTACAGTTGCTCCCCTCTGCACTGGTCCGAGCCGAGCCCTGGTATGCCTCCAGGGACGCCTTCTGCTGCTGTTGTGGGCCAGCACGGAGCTCGCAAGCTCCAACAGATGAGCAAATAGTACGACAAGGCGCTCAACTCCTGCCGACCCCACTAATGGTTCACGAGTCCCTTGAACTTGACCGGGAGGACTGTCAAGCAGATCCACCGACCTTTCCCCCAGTGCACCAGCTGGGGACGTGTTTGGTTGCTGAAGTGGGTCCAGCCTGAGCATTAGTACGTCAGGTCGCTCAACTCCTGACGACCTCACAGATTTTCCTTGGGTCACTCGGTCCCAGAGTCGGCGCTAAGTCCCAGACACAAAAGACCGCGCTTCCCTCCTTTCCCGAGCTTATTGACCTGGTGGTAATTCCCAGCATTACGCCCGGAATTGTCCCAACCAGCCCGTTCGCAAGACTAAGCCTAGTCGTGCCGCTGCTGTGAGACCAGCCCACTGAGCAATGTAGGCATCCAGGGTGCTCATCTCCCATGGTGCCCTCACAGATGGTCTCGGGTTCAATTGAACCAAGAGAAGGGGCTCTCGATCCCCTAGTCTCCCACCGCTCCACCAACAGCGGCCCATGCTCCCGCTTGTGGGCCGGGATTCACAGGTTTGACAGCAGGGCCCTCTTTTAATTTTCCTGCTGACTCCACTCATGGTCCGCGAGTCCATCGGACTTTGGAAGGGACGACTGACTAGCAGATCCACCGACCTTTTCCCCACTACGCCACCGAGGGGACGCGTTTTGTTGCTGGAGTGGGCGCAGCACGAGCTATGTAGTACGTCAGGTCGCTCGAGTCCTGACGACCTCACAAATGGCCCGCGGGTCCGGACGGGACCTAGCCGGGAGGAGTGCAATGCAAACCACCGACCGTTCCCCTATCCGCCACCCGGGTACGCGCCCTGTTGCTGTTGTGAGCACAGCTGGGGCCGGAGAAGCGGACCCCCAGGGTTAGTTTGGCACTATAATAAAATAGTGAAGATTGACTTAAACTTTAAACGTATTTTTCTCGAAACTTGCATAACGGCGCATAGCCGGTTGATACGCAACGCCGTCTAATGTCTGAAATTATTCCTTTGTATTCATTTTTAATTTTAATAATGAATTATTTGTATGGAATGTAAAAAAAAAAATAACGAATGGTAACTCGACTATTTTTTTTTGCGCGATACTGCGTTTTGTCGTACTTACAGCAATGGCGACCATGAACTTCCTACATTTCGGGGTTGCCAACCTAAATAACTATGCTGTAATATTACATATTACAAACCTAGTGTGGGAAGTAAAACCTCTGCCATTTATGTATATTACGTACAATGTATATACAAAAATATATCCAAAAGATAGTGTTAATATACATTATACGAAACAAATCACTGCATTTTAAATGAACTGAACTTTATTTGAAACAAAATAAAACAATAAATACGTACTTGCCGCCATTTTATGAGTGATTGGTGTCACGGCCTGATGTAGTCTAAACTAATAATTATTGCCCACACTTTTAACATTAGTCAGTTGTTTATAATGAACACAAATATTTCCAACAAAGATGTTATTATTTTACTACTATTTATTATTTTGAAAACACCATCGCAAAAAAAATAATGTACAACGCACGTTTGTGAACTATTTTATAGAATCTCGGTTTTTAAACATTTTCTCGCTTCTGTAAAAACCATTTCCCAACCTCGCATCATAATAAATTATAACCCCAAAAAGCTAGATCTCATATTTAAAATTTCCCTTCTGAAACTCCTTTATAACCAGGTAAAATTCTTAGGTTTGATTGATTTACATCTTGAAAATGCAACGTCTGAAAAATGATTTGATGGTGAATTTGATTTCAGCTCGGCATCCATGGGCACAGTCTACGAACAAGTCTATGTCAGAGCATACACAAGAGCAGGCCCATATATTATAGGTATCATGCTTGGATATGTGCTACATAAATATAAAGGAAACAAGTTGACATACCTAAGGTAAATAGATTGAGATGAAATCTGTAAAAAAATATATAGGCATATGTGTTCTTCAATGAGAATATTGTGGACCTGGTAAGTTAATACAGATGGTAAAACATCACACTAAGGGTTTTATGGTTCAGGTGAGCAGTTCTTTTCACCCACAGTATGGCTAACTAAGCTATAAAATTAACCAGAAACTTTCTTGGCTGTACTGGGTAAAGCGTTGAGCTGGTTCCTTCTCGTGCATTTTGGCTCCCACAAACCTTCACATTATATTAACAGAATACTTTTATCATAAGTAATGTCACGAGTGATTTCCAAATTATCGATAAATTAACGATGTCGTGAAGTGAATTGCCATTCCATATCCCTGCACAACTATTTTTAATTAAAAATCATTTAATTATTTTTTACAATTATTTTATGTAGTTTCTAAAAACAAATATCACCAATAAAGAGCAAATGATATAAATAAAATGGCAAAGTAAGGTTGTCTACCTTTTTCCAAGCAATAATGAAAGGTTGCCAGGAACGAATAGGTAAGGGTGTATTAGTCATTTATTCTCATCGAGTTTCCTCATATAATTACATATAAAAAATGTGATAATATTACAAACACGATGGGATATGGTTGCCTTAGCGAAACTAAACAGATATTAGGGTTGTCGCAGTTTTAAGTTTCAGGAATTGAGTGAGATAAATAACTAAAATATAATAATAAATAGCATTATATAGGCCTATAACAAATTAGAGTTAATAAATATTTAAAAAAGTGATAAATCAAATTTTTAAAAACCAATTAATACATTTAATTTAATAAAACAAATTGAAAAGGTCTGATTTTGCCTTTATTGTAGAAAACAGTGGTGTAATCACAGCTGTTTTTCTGTGTATATCGCATAGGTTTGTATGGTCTGTGTTTCTCCGTCATACCACGCTCTCTTACTCAATTCTTGAAACTTAAAATCATGACAGCCCTAAAACTTGCTTAATTTTGCTAAGACAACCCTATACCATCGTGTTTGTAATATTATGTACCTTTTTATATATAATTATACGAGGAAACTTGATGAGAGTAAATTACTAAAACACGCTTACCTATTTGTACCTGGCAAACTTTCATTATTGCTTGGAAAAAGGTAGGCAACCTCACTTTACCGTTTTATTTATATATTTTACTCTAGATTAGTGATATATATTTTAGAAACTACATGACAATAATTACCAAAAAATTGATTAAATAATTTTAAATTAAAAATAGCTGTGCAGGGTTAGGAATGGCAACCCTAGCACGATTTATGATGATCCAGAAGAAGATTTTCGGGCTGTAGGCCGTGGTCGTGAGGCTTGTAGTTCCCCGACGTTTCGCCAGAGACTGCGTCTGGCATCCTCAAGGGTTGTCTTGAACCCTTGAGGATGTCAGACGCAGTCTCTGGCGAAACGTCGGGGAACTACAAGCCTCACGACCACGGCCTACAGCCCGAAAATCTTCTTCAAGATCATCATAGCAATTCCGGCCGTGAATGTCTACGTGAATACACTAGCACGATTTGTTTAATTATACATCATTTGTATAAAATATTCATTTTATTAGGAAACTCGATGAAGGAAGGTCGATTTAAGCCCGGATCTTAGATAAAACAGAAAATTTGCGACATGGCTGTTGTTTTTAAAGAGACTATAAACAAAAAAAAAACATGTTTTCACTCCTGAGATTAATGGTTCTGAAAATGTGGACCAAGGCTCCATCAAAAACACCTGATTTCTATTTAAATGCAACGTGTTAATATCGAATTAACTAATAGCATTGCAACTATAGAAGTATGTCTGTATTCTGGCATGAACGTCATGAGAGAAAATATTTGAGCCTCAGCACTACACAGCTCTACAAGGAACGCTTTCTCACAATTCTTGCATAATATTTTGTACGCTCTTATGGTTAAAATTGCTGAATAAGCTTTATTTAATTCATTATTTTGTTTAATCTGAGGAAGTTTTGGTTTGAACTGTTTCTTCATCCTTTAGCTCTACGGGCCTCTAAGAACCTTGGCATCCTTCATAACAACTGTCCAGTCTTCTTTATTACTATCTTTTTGTCTCCATCTTTTCATCTTCAGTTGTCTTAAGTATTCCTCAAACTTATCTAACTATCTTAGTTTCTGTCTTCCAACCTTTCTTCTTCCTTCCGGTTTCCCTTCTAAAATCTTTCTTGCACCCTATCTTGCTCCATCCGCAACACATATCTTGCGCATTCCAGTCCTCCTTCTAATATCTCCTACCAGATCTAAACCCCTATATCCATCCATCCATAATAATTCTGCCCGAAGGCAGGTCCTTCACTGCAATCATAGCATTTTCATGCTATGCTTGCAGCTTTACTAGGGAATTGTAGGTGTGATTGCTTTCCACACCAGTGAAGGATGATGATAATGACAAGGGTGATGATGATGGCCATATGATTTCGGGGACCGTTTGGGCCTTAAAGTTTTCCTGACATTTGTCTTACAGGTGAGGAAAAACCCCGATAAAAACCTCACCCAGAAAAACTGCCCCGACCTGGGATCGAGCCCGGGCCCGCTACTTGACAAGGCAGCACGCTACCTCGAGACCATAGCAGTGGACAAATCCCAATATAATTCTTTCAATTCCTGGTTCGTTACAATTCTCCATATATCTTGTTCCTGTACTGCTCCATATATCTTCCTTAATATTTTTCTTCTGCATGTATTTTTTTGGTTTCAACAGATATACATATTTCTCGGTTGGGTTGTGTGTATGACATCATGCCTAGCGGTTCTCATGGGTGCTGCTGTTTTCTACGATGAGTCTCACAAGTACAGCGCAATTGAAGCTGGTATTTATGCCGGAATACATCGCAATGTATGGGCTGCAGGCATCGCTTGGATCTGTTTTACATGTATCAAAGGTTACGGAGGTAAGAAATCTATGAAACATTCTGGTAATTTATTTGTAATAAGAATAGATTTAGGATTCTCAAAATTCATTTTGGGGTTAAATTCAGTAATTCTGATTTTAGATCACTCTTCTAGCCATATTCATCAAAATGGACGGAACAAATCTGTGAATTATCTGCAGAAAATTATCAGTTCTTCTGCATAACTGAATCCATTGCTTTCTTGTCATTTCAACTTTATCGAATTGATGAAAAATAACACTCTGTATATGTTTAGTTTTAAATACAATGTGATTAAATAATAATTCATGCAGAATAATATTCCATATCCTTTTTTGTAATAGGCTATTATTATAGACACAATCTCGGTAATAATGTGGCGGCATTTCTTAGAATGTTCGTAATTTAGACCTCTTCCCCTACACTGTCTGTTTTCATCACTATCCCTGAAAATGGCGGACAGGCAACTTTGTAGTTTATAAGTCTCATTCGCAGCGGCTTTTAGCTGCCGCAGCAAGAAGACAGCTTGGACTTTGTGTCTACGGCAAGAAGATGGGCCAATCCATTTCGCTTAGGAGGAAAAGTAATAAGTCCTATAATTCATGAAAAGCCAAGAATTTATTCCTAGAGAGAGGACGCGAGTATAATTAAGAAAGTTAGTGCTCGTAACAATGAGATTCTTTGATGTGGCAAAGGTGACTAATTTAACACCATTGTTGTTACTATCTTCATGAAGACTGAATTTGCCTATTGTTGGTTTGAATATAGCTTCCCGCCCCACTTTTGTATTAAATTCTCCTAAGGCAATTTTTATATGATATCGTGAAAGGCTATCAAATACGGATTCTAATTCTTCATAGAACTCCTCCTTGATCTTGTCATCTTTATCTTCTGTGGAAGCATGTACATTTACGATTACAAAATCATATCGTTTACCCTTTAAAATTATGTACGATATACAATTACTGACAAACTTAATATCTCGGATAGCGGATAGGACCCTCCTTCTGACTAAAAAACCTGTTCCAAATTCAGGTCTTTCTGCACCCCCGTAGTATAATGTAAAGCTTCCTGATTCCTGACTACCTTCTCCTGGCCACCCAACCTCCTGTAAAGCGACTATATCCAAGGGTGATTTATCTAATTCCCGCTTTGAAATCCAAGTAAGGAGATGCACTATCTCCTCTACTATTTAATTTTGTACTAGGACATGCCATCAAATCTCTAGAGGATGAAGAAGACCTGCAACTCAATGGTATTAATAAACTGTTAGTTTATGCTGATTTTGTAGTAGGCCTACTATTGGCTGATAGCGAGGAAGTACTAAAGGACAACACGCACACACTATTGAGTAACACTAAGAAATTAGGACTGGAAGTAAATATCAATAAAACTAAATACATAATCATACGTAGAAATACATTATATAATGGAAATGGACAGCTAATGACAAACGAGAAAAATTTTGAGGAAGTGGCTGAATTCAAATACCTAGGAACAATAATCACAAATAGGAATGAGATACACAAGGAAATTAAACATAGGCTCAATTCTGGAAATATGTGCTATTATGCATTACAGAGACTTTTGATGTCCCAACTCCTTTCAAAAAACGTTAAACTGAAAATATATAAAACTATTATTCTACCAGTTATATTATATGGATGCGAAACATGGACTCTTACTTTAAGGGAGAAAAGGAGATTACGAGTATTTGAGAATAAAGTACTTAGGAAAGATTTTGGATCAAAGAGTGATGAACAGACAGGTGAATGGAGAAGACTACATAACAATGAGCTGCACGATCTTTATAGGAAGCCAGATATAATAACAGTTAAGTCTCGTAGACTGCGATGGGCAGGACATGTGGTACGAATGGGGAATGAGAGTCATGCATGGAAGCTTCTTGTAGGAAAACCAGATGAAAAACGCCCAGTTGGTAGACCAAGAATGAGGTGGGAGAATAACATTAACTATGATTTGAGGGAAGTAGATTATACAGGGAATTATTGGAAAGCATTAGCTCAGGATAGGGATGTATGGAGAGCTTATTTCCGCGCAGCCATGAACCTACGGGTTCGATAGTGCCAGTGAGTGAGTGAGTGTGAGACATCGCCAATTTCTAACTTCCTCTGTATTAATAATCAAGTCCAATTTTCTGGGCTCCGCAGCAAATGCTAGAAGACTCTCAATAGCTATGGTATAAGGTGCCATCACGCTGTCAGGAAGGTTAAGTAGGATGATGTTAGATTGTGGATCATCTAGCCTTCGCTTCGGTTCTACTCGAGGGGACTTCGACTGGAGCAATCTAATTTTCTCCCACGAAGTAACCGTCTCGAGTAGGAAAGACGGTCCTGTCCGTGTATGTCACGTGGATGGATACCGATGAGATGCTCGTTATTATGTGTATCCTGTTGCGAGATAAAGTCGCATAAGCGTATCATGTTGGCGGTGAATGTTGTTCGATGTGGCAGAGTTCTACAGTTAAGTTTCATTATCTACTACTTCAAAAGAACATACAAAGTTTGTAGTTGAGATTAATATTCTCTTTTCAACAATCTTTCTTATCGAAATTTCTACGTAGATAATGGAATTTATTGCCTTTTTTTTCAGAATAAAGAAAATACATATGAATTTACATTGCGCACGGGCCTGCTTGGCCGTACGTGCATTATTTTTCCATGAATAAAAAATAAAACTAATCATAATATAAACAAATACCTACAAATACACCTGTATCAAAAAACAGTAACAGGCTACATATAAGTAAAATCTATGTCTACATTACATCACAATAATACATATCTACATTCATCAATATTCCGTACATTAATATTAAAAAAATGCTAGAAAACAAATTAGAAAAAACACACACACATACACCCCCACACATATACACACCGCACGCTCATACACCCTCCCACCGTCCCTGCAGGCATCAAATACACTATCAGACTATTCAACTTATCAGACCTACGTATTATATAATATAATTAATTTAAGACTGATTTGCGGTCGACATCCGCTGCGCACACACACATATATATATATATATATATATATATATATATATATACTTTCACACATTACACATCAGTCGTCATACCAAAGTACAAAATGAACAATTAGTGTTAATGCGAAATTTATAATTTACTAATGAAGGGTCCAAAAGTTGTGTAAGCAATAAATGTGATTTTAATTATCTATACAATTTTATACCTATATTTTCTTACAGTCGTCGATCTAAAGATTGGATAAACAATCAGAGAGTAATTTAAAATTTATACAAAGTGAACTTTGGACTCTCGGATGAGAGGACAGAATCTGACTGAGGAACAAGAATTCGAGGTCCCGATTCGGGACATATCTGGGAACTTTCCTAAGGGAGGTTTAACACGGCAGCCTATCTCCATATTTCGGCGAACTTTTTAATTCCTTCCACTGGGAAGCGTTATCCTGAAGGAATGATTGTATTCCAACATGATAATCATCCGGTTCACCATTCTCTTCGGACTAAAAGAGGCATGTATCCATTCCTTGGACCCCCCCCCTTCGATATCACTTGATATGAATCCGATAGAATATATGTGGGCGAGAATGAGGGCAACTTTATTCTCCAATTGTGAAGGACTGCACAGTAGCCAGAGTTATCCATAGTTAGAGGTGGCATTGGATCAAGAACTCTTCTTGAATATCCATACCACGGCCAATGCATGCTGTAACAGACGCAGGCGGATGAGTACGACGTATTAGTTCCGCGGTTTATTTATTTTCGTCTACTGTTTGTGTTCCGCCTTCAAATAAGGTATTTATTGTATATACGCTAAGTCGAGCCTCATATTAGCCTTCACATGTAGGGTAGTAAACAATTCAACATAAACAACAGTTTTTATCTTTGAAAATAACAAACAAATGCAAATAAAAAAAATTAAAAAGAAAAGCATTCGAGTGTGGATCGAATCCTAGATCCCATGTACACGAAGCACTAAGCTAAATGTTACACTATCAAGGCGCCATTAAATGGGTGTATTTCACAGAAAAATAACGATTTAATATTACGTGTCTTGTCATATATAGTATAATACAATCCGTACTCTTGTGAACCGCTCGCTAAAACTTTTGTATTTTAACGACAATCTTTTTGAGCGTCAGTGTATGTTCCAAGGCTTCTCATCCTAGTGAAGTCACATGTTATTGCGCATTCACTTGTTGACTTCTGCCGTTCTTCTTTCTAGTTACCGTGGCTAGATTTACAGGAGGAGGTTCTTTTAAGCTGAATGCGATAGATGTCAGCACGTCTGGTGGGGTGGCGGAAGTTTAAATTTTAACGACTCAAATAATAGATTTAATTAAATTGGGCTATTTTTTTATTTTAATTCAAAATTATGAATACCTTAGCAGTGGTGGGATTGAATTCACGCCACTATCTTTATCCAAATTTAGTTACCAATTAATGCATTTGTTGAGCAGGTCCAGTGAATATGTTTCTCTCCTGGAGGATTTTCATCCCTTTGAGCCGTTTGACTTATTGTGCATACCTGTGTCACCACGTCGTACTTCTACACGATATCGCCTCCTTGCGAACTCCTATTTACCTTTCAGGATATAACATGGTGAGTACAAAACAATTTGTATGTAATTATTTCGTTTTGGAAACGAACTAAATAAACTTGAATAAGACGTTAAGGAGTTTACAGCTGACATTGTTACAAAATATTTGTTATTTTCGAGGGCAATGCTACAAGATTTTTCGTACTGTCGATAATTCATGACCGGAGTGTTCTGACGGGAGTGAATAATTGTCCAAATAAATTAAAACTTTGATTTTGCCTATTAAGAAAATAACTAAAAGGGATTGCAATAACAAATGAGTGCAGTCTGGGGTCAGCCGCTGCGAGGATTATCCCGAATATTGGCGTGCCCTCTTTCATCACGTAATCTGCTTGCCAACCAACTAATTGTACTACAATTGACAGCAGCATCTCCAAACACCTTTTCAACCTCGTGTGGATGTTTTCCGCTGTCTCATTCTCACAACAGAGGAATTCTATAACAGTACGTTATTTCTGATAAATGTCAAGTGCAGCAGCCATTTTGAACACATACTATGATAGCGCCACTCACAGGGGCGGGTTGAAATACATTTGAACGCAAGCGGGAAGGATATATCTATGAATTTCATAAATTTCTAAGATCTAGAATGAAAAATAACTTAAGAAAAAATAGTGTTCATTACTTTGGAGTAACCCTCGCGCGCGCGTGTGTGTGTGTGTGTGTATGTATGTATGTATGTATGTATATATATATATATATATATATATATATATATATATATATATATATAGGCCTACATATGTGTGTGTTATATTGCAGATTTTCGCGGATATAAGTATGATTAAGAAAGTTTCTTAATCATGTATATTTTTTATTCACTAAATAGCATTAATTCAATTGGTTGAATAGACTTAAAAAATACAACGTGTAACAATTTTAGCTATTATCTCATATATATATATATATATATATATATATATTATATCTGAAGCAAGATTTAGATCCCTCAGCCGTAATAATTTGAATTTTATAAATTCAAATTATAATTGATATAATATAAATTCTTATGAATGTATATCAATGTATGATATTTAATGGAATCAAATATTAAATAGTAACTTCTTTTTATTTCTCAATCGACAGTCAGACATGGGCAGATGTTTTGCAAATCTATTAAACATGTCGCCACTTTACTATGTTTATGGCAGCAAATCCCATATGCCGCAAATAACTTTTATAAAGGGCCTTAAGATATATATTTTTCTCATATTTTCATAGTTCTCCTAAGTAGACTGTCCGTCAACTTGATATATTTATTAGCGAGCAGGTCTGCTCGTTTCTGTACTTTTATGAAGGACAAGCCACTGTATAACAATACAGATCTCTTTGGACAATAGAGTATGACTTCCTTTGGGTAACTTGTTTTTGTAGTACAGGCTATTGTTTAGCAAAAACACCCCAAGACGGGAAGACCCTTATAAAAGTGAAGTAAGGAAAAAAACAAGTGTTATTTTCTCTTCCCAATAAACCAATTAGGACTGGGACATCTTTTTATTGCCGATATCCGGCCTTTTGAAATTTCGCTAATGTTAAAGAAAAAAAAACATATTTTACCCAAAATCAAGTTGCGTGGGAAGCCCAGAAGAGAAAGTAAGGAGGAAGTAGGCCATCTATTGTTGCCCAGAAAAGACCTCCAGCCAATGGGCAAATAGAGCTAAAAAAATCCCTTTAGGTATGAGCCAGTAAAATTTGGCAAACGCCCCTGCAATTAAAATCCTATTTATCGATAAGTTGTTACCGTAATGATGATACGCCCTACCAGGGTAATGCCCAATCAGAGAGCGTATTAAAATAAATTGTAAGCCGGACAGAGAACTTTGCTGTATGTAGGCCAACAATTTTGAGAAAAGATTATTGTGTGAGAATCCGCAGGGGAGTCAAGGAGGCATGTGGTCTCCGAGTGCTGTTAAGTGTTGGACTCCGTAAAAAAAATTAGTATTACCGGACAACCGCGGTACATATTTCGGTAGAGACATAAATCTACTGCATATAAATTGGCTCTACTCAGCAAATATCTCCGCCGGCAGATTAACTAGTGTAAAAAAGGAGAAAGTCAAGTCTAGAAGAATAAAGAAGTGTGATTCTTTTTGTGTAAAACTGAGCATTAATGTAGAGCTGTTGGTATTTTCCTGGCCTCCATCTCTCACCGACAATCCTCCGTTACACCTGAGATAAGATCCTTTTGCTCTCCGATAATAAGAACCCCTGAGAACCCTAGTCCGGTGCACCATTCATCCAAACTGTCCCTCATCCTTAAGTTGTAGGAGTGGACCCTGTAGCAAGTAGCCGAGCAGACTATCACGCTTCATAGTGACCCTCCAAAGTGGTGCTACATAGTGGCGCTACATCTCATACATACACACACTCACACACACACACACACACACACACACACACACACCACCACACACACACACACACACACATATATATATATATATATATATATATATATATATATATACCGGTATATGAGATAATAGTTAAAATTGTTACACGTTGTATTTTAAGTCTATGTCTATTCAATCAATTGAATTAATGCTATTTAGTGAATAAAATATTTAATAAAGAATATTGATAAATCTAAAATAGTTATATGGGTATTATTTAATTGGATTTAATAAAACAATGTTTTGGCAGAATGCCCTTCTGTGTTTTGTAGATTACAAATCAGAATCATTTGCGAACAGTGGCGCATGATATTTGCCAATTTCATTTCTAAAATATTTCAGTGATAGGTAATTGGTTCAAACTGACATCGATTTTAATTGGATTGATCAACATTAAAATATTATCGTTTGAAAAAAGGCTGCATTTTCATGACACTCGGCGCGGGTCCGAATTCGATATTGAATTAAAAAAAAATGTCAGTCTAATATTAACGAGAACGCCGTTGTATGACGGCAACTTATCTGACATGACTGTTTAGCCAGGAGGTCTAAACGTTTTGAATAGGCGTTTCCTTTCTTACTAACCCTTTAATTGGCAATTTATCTTATAAGATAATATATTGACTTCATTAATTTAATAGTTTATAAAAAATAAGAAAACAAACAATAGAAATTATTTAAATTTGTGTCAAACTACACAATGTACAATAATAACGTACAGTTTACATTATTTTTCCTTGCGGTCCGAAACGTTTATACAACTGGAACGAGAAATTATTGAATCGCCAATTGAAGAGTTAATACGATCCACTTCTAATAAATAGTCTATACTAATATTTATTTCATTCTTATTTATAGACCTTATAACATATAAGATCATATCACATATACTCGTTTTTAACGGTAGTATGAAATAATGTATATGATGAAATGGATTCTGGTAATGAAATTCCAAGAGAGCCTTGATGCCTGAGTAAAATCAGGAAAAAATTCAGGTTAATCGGCATCTATTCTTGAACCCAGGAATACCAGAAAAGAGTATCAAGCTGCTCAATCGTGTCATAAAAATTTATCAACGAATTATTGTGCATATATTTATTTATTGTCCACCGCTGTAGTCTCGAGGTAGCGAGCTGCCTTGTCACGCAGCGGGCCTGGGTTCGATCCCCGGTCGGGACAGTTTTTCTGGGTGAGGTTTTTATAGGGGTTTTTCCTCACCTGTAAGACAAATGTCAGGAAAACCTTAAGGCCCAAACGATCCCCGGAATCATATGGTCATCATCATTCATATTCATCTTAGAATAAGTTTAGGATTAGGGGCTCTCCTGGCGCACCACTATCATCGTCATCCATCATATCATCGGAGCAACCGTAACTCCGCCTTCCAGGCGCCTGAACCTCAAAAGTGGGTTATAATTACGCCATTGCCTGGAGAGAATGTCATAAATGTCTAAAAGGACAAAACTGGTGACATTAAATATAAATAAATAAATATGTATTTATTTATTTATTTATTTATTTATTTATTTATTTATTTATTTATTTATTTATTTATAATTAATAATTAAGTAACCTGTGGCCTAGTAGTAACGTCACACGGAGCATCCCGATTCGATCTCCAGTCTGTACAAGTTTTCTGGCTGAGGTTATTTTGGCGTTCTTCCTCACTTGTAAGACAAAAATTATGAAACGTTTAGGCCCTAATAGTCCCTGAACACCATCTGGCCATCTCAATCATCTTCTATATATATTTTCCTTGTTGAGCATATGTAGGGAGGCCCTCCATGTCCCTGTATGGTAAAAGAAGTACATGCATGATTCAGAATTTAAGATCTTCCCCAACATGCTCCTTTAAGAGCGAGAAGGTCTGGTGCATGTAAAAAATGCCTACAAAGGAAGTTTAACTAATGTAAAGAAAGTAATCGGATTATTGTTATTTAGGGTATATTGTAAATGAAACATTTATTTTTACAGCTACATGATTTCTGTGGAAATGTGTCATTTTCATTCGTCCTGGGAGCTGTTGTAAGCCTCAGTATTGAAATGCCGATCATGAATTTAGTCTACACATTATTGAAAACTTCAGAACGTAAGTATTTCAACTGTTTTCTCCTTCAGACGATATTTTTAGTTGTAAAAATATCAAATTGGGTAGTCTCTTGTGTGTTTTATATAACAAATTCTGTGTACACACTTAGAACCTTTGTTTCTTTTTAATTGTGAGCTGCTAAAAATCCTAATCTGACAATAAATAAAGATTCTAAAAATCCATATTATGTTCAGAATTATACTTTAATTTTTTTCTTATTCATAATTTGTAGGATTTTCATCCTGTTTACTTCCAAAATCACTCCCCGGAGGAAGACGTATTGGATGTGCATCCACTGTCTATCCATTTCTTGGCTGGTCTTCCTGTTGTTCTTCTCCCGTCCATTGGTCTATCTTCTATAGCTTTTTTTTGCAAGTCGGTTGTATTCCATTCTTTCTATATGACCTTTCCAATATTTTCGTCTATCTATAATAAATTTGATTATGTCTTGAATATGGCATTTGTCCCTAATTTCTGTGTTGTGTATCTTACCAAATAATGCTTTCCCCTGAATAGTTCTTCCTAAGATCTTCATTTCACATGTGCTTATTGTTTAGTTTTTTTGTATCAGCCCTAGTTTCTGCTCCATATACGATAACTGGTCGAACTATCGTTTTGTATATGCGGGTTTTGCTTTCTATTGACATGTTTGTTGCGCCAAAGTAAATTTTTCATATATCCTGATACTTGTGCTGCTTTATCAACTTGTTTCTTTACTTATTTCATTAAATGTTTAGTATTTGTTATTATCACACCTAAATAATTAGATTCTGTTAATGTATTTAATAAATTCAGTTCCTATTTTACAGCAATTGCTTTCATTGGATTATTATAAAATTATTTTCCGCTAGGAACTTTAAATATCATAGGAGTAATAATAATAATAATAATAATAATAATAATAATAATAATAATAATAATAATAATAATAATAATAATAATAATAATAATAATAATAATAATAATAATAATAATAATTAATAACGTCAAAGTCCGTTAGTAAAACGATGAGCAACATATTATGTTTGAGTCATGTATTGAATCTTTGTCTACAAATAGCTAGTTTTTTTTTCACACACACACATACTATGTTCTTTTTATTTCCAAATAAACAACAAAAATTGTCTAATTGTTAATAAATAATCTAATTTTATTTTCAATATAAATAAATCAAATAATTACACTATAATAGTATTTTATAAAATTTCGGCGCAGGCCCATATTCCTTATTTCAATTATTTTACTTTACCGTGTGTCGTCACATTTGTAAAGTGTAATCACTCTACTTATCACAATGCACATTAACTTCTATATCTGCACAATATTAATTATTTAATTCCACATTTAAGGTCCTAAATTTAAGCTTTCTCATAAGTCATAATATAAATACTGTATTTCTGAACAAATGACAGTATGGAACTACCATTCCGCCTGTGCATATGTATAAGTAATACAGTTTATCGTTTTCTTTGCATTGTATTGTTTACCTATTTTAACATTACAGGTTCTACAGAAAATAAAAAGGAAGTAAATGAACCAACGTGCAGTGTAAATATTACGGGTTCTATAGAAAATAAAGAGGAAATAAATGGACCAATGTGTAGTGGGAATGTTACAAATTCTACATGAAATAAAATGGAAATAAATGAACCAAAGTACAATGGAAATGTTACGAAGATTATTCCATGAACACACAACAGATTATTAAATTAATAAGCATGTTATTAATTCTAGTAGATCTATATAATCCCGGTTATTAATTATAATAAAAATATAATATTTAATATAGTTGAAGTTTTGTAACCTCATGTATCTATTTTGTATGTTATGTTATTTATTGCATTTTAATATAAATTCTCACCACTGTTCATATTGAATAGAACTTATATATTTTTACATTTTTCCATACGAATTTTTACTCATAATTCCTCTTTGTGTTAAAATCACATCTTAAATATTTTAATGATTAATTTAATAACGATGCATGATAATATTGTTATGAAGGATAAGTCCAGATGATAGATGAAAAACAACTGGACCAAAAGTTGTTGGAAAATTCTAGAATTAACAACCAAAATCCTTGTCGAGAATATTGCGAGGACAGTAACTACACGAATATCTTAAATTAATATACAGGGGTAAACAAAATAATGGAATCACTTCCAAATCTCCATTAATGAAGTGTGAGATTACCACTTGTTCATAAAATACCTGCAATTTTTTCTTGGAATTTATTCGTACAACTTACGGATCTATTCTATGGGCATCTTGAACTATCATTCATGGAGAATTTGTTCCACCTTTTTAAGAGAGGAAGGAGGTATTCTTCCCTAGTTTCCATTTCTCACAACATTGCCTCGATAATATTGCGATCGGGGGATTAAACTGGCCATGGTGGATGTCCGATTTCCCCTTCGTGCTCCTCAAACCAATCTTTAACACAATCGACAGTATGAGTAGGAAAATCGTGAGATTGGAAAGTATCATTAACTAAAGGAATAATGTATACTATTGAGCGTATATGGTCCGCTAGAATGTGCTCATAGACCCTAGCTGTAACTTTGCTATTCACTATGACAGTAAGACCTACCGAATGCCAGAGTCTTGCTGTCTATACCATTATTGACCCTCCACTATATTTAACTATTGGAACTAAGTAGTCTGACTTGTAAGGTTCTTTCGTGTTTTCCATAAATGTCCTATCCTACCCGGAGGTTAATGATGGCCCAGATAAAAGCTCTCCATACATTTCTATCCTAAGTTAATGTTTTCCAATCATCCCTTGTACAAAACACCTCCCTCAAATCATGGTTAATGTTATTCTCCGCCTCAGTTTTGACCTAATTGACTAATTGATGTTTCTCTGAGATTTCTACAAGGAGTTTCCATGTATTTTTCATTCTTTATTTGTGACACATTTCCTGGCCATCTCAGTTTACGAGACTTAACTGATCTTATTAAATGTATAGCTCATTGTTGAATACTCTTCTCCATTCACCTGTCTATTCATCTCTCCCTGGGACAAAAATGTTCCTAAGAACTGTATTCTCCTTCCTTGAAGTAAGAGCCCATGTTTCACATTCGTATAATATAACTAGAAAAATAACAGTTTTATATATTTGTAGGTAACTTTATATTTTTATAGAGATAATTGGGGATTTATAGAGATAGTTGAGGATATCAAGAGTCCCTAACAGAATATGTTTTCTTATTGATCCTATGAATATTTCTTCTACAACTCATTCCTGTTTTGTAATTATTGTTCCTAAGTACTTGAATTCAGCCATTCCTTCAAAATTTCCCTCATTTGTAATTATTTTCCATTTCCACTATATATTTCTACGTGTGATCATGTATTTAGTTTTAATAATTTTACTTCCAACCGCAATCTCTCAGTATCTTGTGTTGTCAGGTTACTCTAATTAATCCACAAATGTAAAACTAAAACCAAGATAAAGAATCTGTACACTCTATACAGATAAAGTGAAACTTCTTTAAAAAAAGCATTAGTAAAGTTAAGCCCAGAACCCTTTCTTTAAGAGATATACAGGTCATAGCTCCTATATGTTATATATAGACAATTCATTACCTAAATATTTCAATCTGATTTATATTACTGTTACCCAAAGCTGAGATGTGATTTTTATGCTTTCGGCGCCGTAGAATGCTAATATACCCCCTGTGCGATGAATGTATTAATGCAGGGAGTAAGAGTTTGACCGTCTTTACACTCTAATATTATTTCAATGACAAAAATCCACTCGGTATGTATTTATGTTCTACATGGCTATTGGATTGAACCATGGCAAAAGGGGGACATTTTAACATGTAGGGGGATAAGGAATACAAAACCGTAAAAAATCATTTGTCTTATCTCGTTGCTGCGAAATAGCGATTCAAGGACAATTCGAATAGGTGGCTTCTTTTAGAATCGATGTTACGAGCGTCAGTAACGTATCGCAAAGAGAGTTCTGGAATAATAAAAACATGTCCCTAGCAAAATGTTTTGGACCAGTTCCCTTTTCCGGCGTCGCGAGTGTTATATGACACAGCTGAACGATTATCTTGAGTCATAGCAGCACTGTTGCTGCGTCGCATGGACGTAGATACTAACCATTTATAGTCAGGAACAAACAGCAAACGAAGCAATTACCCAGCTTACTTAGGTTAATACGACGCCACAGACTGATGTGAAGCGAGTGTACGAGGGATGACACGACATTAGTTCGCAAATTATCCACAAATGAAGCAGGTCAATATTCCACTGTGTTGAATAGTAACCTCGAACCAGAAATAGTTGGCTTTAAATCAACATCACAACAAAAGGAAAGTAGTTGTTTATGTCTGCTATATACGCACCACCCCATTTTGCTCATCCTATAACTTAAAATACATTTGTGACAAGTTATTTTCAGTTTTATATCTTAAAATTA